>QLNU02014802.1:115309300-115321619 GCA_006491805.2 Dysdera silvatica | reverse complement strand
TTGTTTTGGATTTAAAAATGCTCCATCACATGATTTTAGATTTAAAAAGGCTCCGTGACCAAAAAAGTTTAATAAACGCTGTTATAGAGTCATTACTCTAAAGGGGCAATGAACCATCAAGGGAATATTTTCTATCAACGATATATGGATTGCTCTCCATTGATGTTGCGTTGTGTCGTGTCATATTGTGTTATATCATGCCATGCCAATTACCACACATCATTACAGTTTCCAATGGTACACTTGTAAGGCTTCGAACAACACGAATTTTCATATTTTTTCAACACGAATCTTCATATTTAGTGTCTATAAAAAAATTTAATGTAAAAATAAAAGATCTCAATGCTATATTTAAATCCGAATGACGTATAAAAGAGAAAGTGAGTCATCATTAAGTGACTAACTGTTTTCGTTTTTTTTGTTTTTTGTTTTTTTTTGCCATAATTAATAAGCTCAATTAACACTGACACATGTTGTAAATTTTCATTCGCTTCGAGAATGAAAAAATACTTAGCAAAATCCCAACATTTCATGCTAAACAATAACGTATATTTAGTACTTCCTTTACATTTTTCTGAAAGCTGATTCAGGAGGTTTTTAATCAACGCTCATCGCCTTAAAAAAATTGAATCAGTGAAATGGGCTTTCAGAAAAATTTATGAAAAAATACTGCTGAAACTAAAATCCCTTTGAAAAGAAAAAATGTTTAACAACAAATACTCATAATATCTTAAATCATCACTAAGCACTTACTGGAAACAGGAGTGAAAGAAAAATCTGTTTTCTTCATCGTCCGCCATTTTCTGTCGGAAATCTTCAATCCAATGAAGACGAATGATGCACCCTCAATGACAGATTGTTCTAACCACTTGAAACTGGATCGATTTCTTTAAGTATAAGGGGAAATGATGTATAAAGCGAAATAAATTACAAATAAGCGAAATCGTGGAGACAAGAAAAAACGAGAGGTTAAAATGTAATAAAGGAATCGAGTAATTGACATGTAATAACTAAATAAATAATCGCCAAACTGTTAACTATTTTTTATTCCTTTGAAAAGGATTTATTATGTTAACTCTCTCTCTCTCTCTCACTCTCTCTTTCTCTTTTCGGAAATCATTTCTGACGCTCTAGTTAATTCAATTCTAGCATGAATTGTATCGAATCACAAAATTTGAAGAGGAAAAAAATCCTCCACCTACTCTATCCACCTACTCATCCACCTACTCATCTATTAGATCATGCGATTTTTGGGTTTACATGTTGCCGTTTGTAAGTATTACAATCGTTTATAACGAGCAAGAAGGGACGGATAGGTGTTTGTTTGCTGTATCTAAGTTCTCGTTAAAATACGGTTTCCATCAAAGGCGGACTGGGCGGACGAGTAGCCGGTTCCCCTGGCCGGTGCGTCCTCATGGGCTTTAGGATTCGCGCACTCCAATAATCTAAGGTATGCGCCCTTTGAAAGGACCTAGTCCGCCCCTGGTTCCCATTAAAAAAACTGACAAAAATATGAATACCGATATTATCATTTACGCATATTGTATATTATATGTATATATATATGTAATGTACAAGATATTTATTTAAATTTTATCTACAAGTTGTGTACCTGGACTGGGGCCAGAAATAAAAAATACAAAAGATGGAAGACAATTTTATTAAAACTTTCCAAAGTAATCCTTCCTGAATCAACACTCCTACGTCGCAGCGTCTCTCAGTCAATGAAACATTTTTGCTACTCGGTTTTGTTAATCGCTAATAAGACTTCAATTTTTCTATTATGTCATTTCTGGTGTCAAACATCTTTCCTTTTAATGACATTTTTTAATTTGGGAAAAAGAAAAAGTCGAATGGAGCCATATCAGGAGAATAAGGTGGTTGTGGAAGGATATAAGCTTGATTGTTGGCTTAAAAAACTAATATGGAGAGTGCACAATGAGGCCTCGCATCATCATGGTGTACGATCCAGTAATTTATTTTCCACTTTTCAGATCGTTTCTGACAAATAACTTCCTTTATTTTGCTTAGAATTGCCAGATACACTTGGAGCGTGTGGTTTGTCGTAGTACCTTCGAGATATTCGTGATGACCAATCCCTGATTGTCAACAAATGTTACGGGCAAACCTTGTTCTTCCACTTAAGGCAGTCGAGAGTTTTGGGATCTTGGCTTATTTAGTGCCTTCCATTCCAGTGATTGGCATTTTATTTTTGAGTCATGGTCACCGTGACATCGCCGATTGCGGTGCATGGAACTGAAGTTGCCATCTAGTACATTGCTATTATAAACTCCACAATACGTGATGAATTCATAATATTTATAACTTATTTTTTATTATGTAACGACAATTGATATTTCCAGACTCGTGCTTCAAAAAGTTGAACGTGAATGGAAAACTATAAAAGAAGTTAGTTCGTTTGGAGTTGTTGGTAGTGTTTTGTTCTGAGCAGCAGGTTGTTTGACAATCGGTATATTTTGGAAGTTGCGGCTAAGCCTTGATGGCTCAGGCATTGTTGTACTCCCAAATATTGAGCGAGAACGAGTAATGTGTAACCCAGTAATAATTTTGTAAATTTGTAAATAAGCTTTGTTTGAATTTGTAAGCTGTGACATCGTTTCGGTGCTTTGACCACCGCTCTACCCGAAGTCAGTCAAAAGAAGAAGAGGTCTACGACGTTGCACTACAAATCCATGTCTCATCATCTGTAATGACTTTCTGCACCCACACTGTATTATTTTCGATCATCTCTAGCATTTTAAGGCGTGTTTCGCCTTCTGGTCCACACGAAGCGATATCAGAACAAATTTAGCTGATGTCTTCTTCTGTTCCAACTCATCCATGAGAATTGTTGCACATAATAACTTGGATATATCAATCACCTTCCTCAAATTCCCTTAATATTATTGCATTGTTTCCTTTAATTAAATCGGAAATTTAATTAACTTTACCTGCAGATCTCTTTTGAATTGGCCGTCTTGATCTCTCATTATTTTAAACTGATGTTAGTCCGTTTTTGAAGCGAGAAAATCGCTCAAATACGGCTGTTCTTTTAATGCTTGAATTACCAATGGCTAATTGTAACACTTCAAATGCCTCCGTAGCTACTTTACCTAGTTTAAAACACATTTTTAAACACGTTCTCTGTTCGCAAAATTCTGTCATCGCAAAATCGAAGCACACCTCTTGAGTAATGTTTTTAAAATAAATTTCCGTAAATAACGTGTGCGGCGTGATATGAATATTAGTAGCACCGTGTTGCCAAATATTTATTTCATATTACACTGTCAAAAAAATATTTTATCAAAATTTGAAATTTTATTTCTACCTCGTTCAATGTTGTAGACACATCTTGTATAACTGCTACACTATTTTTACACATACAGTGTATAACTGCTACACTATTTTGCCATTACATAAATAGCAGTATAACTGCTACACTATTTTGCCATTTACATAACAGTGTATAACTGCACTATTTTGCCATTACATAACAGTGTATAACTGCTACACTATTTTGCCATTACATAACAGTGTATAACACTATTTTGCCATAACAGTGTATAACTGCTTATATTTTGCCATTACATAACATGGTGATGAGTCGACAGATAAGTTCTTATTGCTAACTTATTTTCCTGTATTGGATTCTCATCCGTATCAGGTGCTAAGTTTCCATGTAAATGACAATATCACCGGGAGTATCGGATGATTTCATAAAATGAAAATCTCTGCATTCTTTTTGTAAAAAAAAAATAATTTTAGACTTTAACTACGCAGACTAAGAGGAAAATTTACTAAATTCTTGCTTCCTATAACAGGTTCTCCCTCGCATTCAACGTTTCCGTCCTCTAAGTTTTGAATGTAACCAAACAAATATTGTATATCCCTTCGTTATAACCGGATTAGTTTGTGTTATAAAAATATCCCGTTCGCTTCCATGACAGGGGAAAGCGCCAGCCTGATGAATAGAATAACGATATTTATTTAAAATTAGTTAATTAAATTGTAAGTGAAGTTGCGGGACTTCCGAAATTAAAGCTTTATTTGCTAATTAGTATAATTTAAAGGATTCGGGTTTAAACTGAAATTGCTTTTCTGTAGTTTGTATTTGGTGTTGGATATTATTCATCGATTAAAAGTCTTAATCGGAACTTCATCGATTTTCTCCGTCCTTCGCACAAACTTAGCTGAGTCAGTTCAAATCGTTCTCTAATTAGCTTGCATTTTTCAAGCACTTTTGTACAGTTACAAGAGAGATCTTAGTGCTGACCTGGCGAAGCCAACTTCTAGTCAGAAATGTCGATGGAGTCAGATCGATACTTGACTTTTAATACAGTTCTTCTGGACAGGTTTCCAATAGGGTAACGTGTCGATGCCCATCAAGGCTCCCACCAAGTTCCTTCGTCTTCGGCTATTGGGAACTCAATTTCTGCCATGTAATGTGAACGGAAATCGGAGCCCTATTCGAGGTCGAGACATCTTTGATAGGCTACGCGGTGTTTCCGAACCTGTAACTTCGTTAGGCGATGACAGTTCGTTCAAGGCAGAAGCCAAATATGAAAAGTAGGAAATAGTTTTCCCCGCTTCGGCAATATTCCATTGTCTTAGGGCACTCACCAATTAAGCAAGACGTCGTAATTTGGATGACAAAGTTGTCAGTATTCCTCGGACGAATAAAATATTTGGGTTTAATGGAAAACTAATACATGCTATAAGCTCCCATTATGGTATCACATTTTCGCTATGTCATGGCGATTTAAATATGAAATGAATTTTAGGGAAATAGTCATTTTTAAAGGAAAATAAATAACAGACCTCTCTGAAACGAAAGTGTTTTACAAATTAAATGGCCCTGCGGTGGCGCAGTGTGGTAACGCGTTCTCCTAGTGCGCCGCTAATCCGGGTTCGACTCCCAGCAGTGCAAAGAACGCTTACTCAGAGATCTCATAAAGATCGCACTGCTCACTGTAGTCCGGGGTTTGGTTCCCTAGGCCTTAAGAGGTTCGGATTCCTCGGAAAACAGTAGGTCCCGGCGCAGCATGACCACTGTAGTCTTTGAGCCGTAAAACCAAAACAAATTAAATGGATTAACACGTTTTCAATCAACTCGCTGGATATTTGAAATACCCAGGGTGGGTCGCTTATCGAATCACCGAACCATCTTGCATTTCGTAATAATGGCGTACAGAATACGTCACTGAATTTGACTCCTTCCCAACTCTACTTCTTTAGATTTTACTTTGGCGTCAATTAGTGTGAATATACAGTCATGGAGCCCCATACGAGTACTTAGGCTTGGGAAAAATTAACAAGTATTTCTAGGGAGGGGCTGAGAAAAATTATTACCTCCTTCTCAAAGCTGTCGAGAATTTTAGTGAATGTACAAGATACCAAAACGCTACAAAAATAATTGATACTGCTTGACAATTAGTAATGAGCTAAAAAGTACCTTATTTTAAAATGTGACTGTAAAACTTTTGAAAGTAAATGCATAGCAGGTTCGGGCAAATCAAATTTTTAAACGGTTAAGGGGGAAACCCTTAAGGGACTTAAACCCCCCTCTGTCCCCCATATTGGCCCCCATGTATACAATCGGCCTCACTTCATAAGATAAAACCAAATGCCCACACTCCCGTCTATAAAATACATTAAAACCAAAAGTATTCCTTTAGCATTTATGTTAAATTCCCCTCTTTAACAAATAATATTCATTAACCGTCTCCGGATAATCGCATAAAGACTGGCCAATCTCGGCATAAAAATCAGTACTCAAACAAAGAATGAAATATAAAAAGGAGAATTTGGTTTTACAGTCCTTATCCTTCTCCTTTCCACATTTTGTGGGCTTGGGACAGGACGTATGACTCTTCCGCAGTTCAGTAGATCAAGCTTTCCTCCCCTCCAACAAATTATGTTTGTTATGTTATTAAAATTTCTCGCCGAGCCTACTGGGATTCCGGGACTCTGAGCATTATCCCGTTCCCACCCCCCTGTCTCCGGCTCTTCTCTTCATTGAAGGATTTTCAAGATTTTCTTATTGGGAGGAGGAGGAGGAGGAATATAAAAACTTTGATATAATTTTTTTGGCATAAGTAATGCAGCAACTGCATACGTCCAAATTTTTTTTTTCATTAAAAATACATAAGTATATATAATCTTTTTTTACATAGTATTTTTTCAATAATATTTTTTATTGGTTATATGTGCAGTTGACACTGGTGTACTGGCATATTTAAGTATATATATATGAAGTCATGTTTTTGTTTCCCTGAGTAATTGAATATTCCGCATAATGGAATAGTATTTGTTCGAACGCCAATATTCGTTTAAGCGGGGCCATGCCCGTATCCAGAGGGGAGGATCTTGGAGACAGGTCACCCCGAAACTAAATTTTTAATAGGACTTGTCTACGGTCTCGCACACGGGCGTCAATATTAATATTTCTAGGGGGGGGGGGGGTCTGAGAAAAATTACCTCCTTCTCAAGGCTGTCAAACATTTTAGTGAATGTACAAGATACTAAAATGCTACAAAAATAATTGATATCGCTTGACTTTTAATAATAAGCTACTAGTACCGTATTTAAAATGAGACTAAAATTTTAGAAGCAAATGCATAGCAGAATCGGTCAAATCAAATTTTTAAATATCTAAGGCTCAAGCCCCTCTGCCCCCCCATATACCCCATGATCTCGCATGTTGTGATTGTATCGATACATGCTGCCAAGAAGTTTTGAACCCAGCAGAAAGTAAATTGTAGCCAGGGTTTTGCGAGCCGACTGTATCTTGCATTATTTACCAAAAATCTTTCAGTAGGATGAGGGAGGATTTGCCAATAAGCTTCAGTAGATTGGAAGCTCACAGCGGCAAAATTGTCGCTTTTCGAAAAGCTCCGTTGCCAAAAAGTTTGCAAAGGTTAGCTGAATTTTTGGTGGCTTATTGAATTATTAATTTTGAATTGTGTTCAGAAGTGCAGCTAGGCATTAGCAAAGGAAAGCAGCTAGCTATGGATGCCATTTCGAGAGGCTCGAAAGCACATCGAATTTGCCAATACCTGAGATAAGGTGAATTCGAAATATCGGACAGAGGCGTTAACTCAAGAATTTGATGACAAAAGATAAAATCTGTGTTATGATTCTATTTACGTATAACAGTCCCTAGAATTATAGGACGACACATCAGTTGTCATTTTGTTGTCCATTTCCTGTATATAACGTAATAAATATATAACCCAATAGTACAATTTATTCACCTTACAGGATCTGTTGAAAATCTAAACATTCTATGTTTATCTTCGAATGATTTAAACAATTTATAGCGACACACCCATTGCACCCTATTTTATTGAAAATAACACCTTTGTAAATCACTCAACTGTATAAAGTGGTGAACGAGATCACGTGGTACCATGTGATCAAAATGGCGGGTGTACTAGCTCTCCTTTTAGGAGACTTATTATAGTCCGTTTGAAAAAAAATTGACCGCTGATCCCGTTAGAATTCACGGGAGCTGACGTCACAAACGGGTTGGTTCATTACAGTAGAGGTCATTTCATAACTGGTTTTTCGCGTACGTTTGTCTGTAAGAAAAAAACAGTTATGAAATGACGCCCTCCCCTCTACTGTAATGAACCAACCCGTTTGTGACGTCATCTCTTGTTATTTCTAACAGGACCAGCGGTCAATTTTCCGCGAACGAACTATATCTTTGGCAAATTTAGACGGCAAACTATGCCAGTGTCTACATGTCAGAAATCCTGTCAGCCTCTGACTGAGATAGATACTCAGTAGCGCACCCAGAATATTCCCAAGGGTGGGGGGGCAGATGGAAAAAGTGGTCATGTGTCCTTCAAGCTGGGATTCAAGGAGGTGGGGGGCATGGGGCGATTGCCCCTCCCGTCGCTGGGATTATATCATGGAAAATGAGATGAAAATTATCGGATACTTGGCTAAAAATAGGAATCGCAAACAAATTGCAGCACCCCTCGAATGATTTCGGAATCCGTCCTTGTTGACATTTTGCGTACGTTTATCATTATTAAATTACTAATAATTCTACAATGCAAGATACTTGAATTATTAGAAGTAGTACTAGATTATGTTCGTAAAATTTTACAATGGCCAGCCCTTGTTCTCCACAAAAAAATTACCGTTTTGATAATAGGTTTAAGAATAACCCTATTCTGCAAAACTTGCTTTTGCTTGCCCTCTGTCCATTACTTCATCCACAGAAGCATTTTTCCCTTCCATGACCCTTAAAAAATCATCGCCTTTGAGAACCGATTCCTTACGATATAGAAAAGTTTCATGTTTGCTGAACCTGTTTAAAGACAGCCGTGGACCACTACTGTTGCTTGTCTCAACAACAGTCTCATCAATGTCACCAGAGTGCAGGGAAATGTTATTGGGATTATCACTATTTTCAATCTTACTTTAAAAAAAAAAAAAATGACCAGCGTCTATTTAAAAATTATTTTTCGGCTTTGTTTGTCCAGGGGGGTGTTCGGGCCCCCTCGATCCCCTTCGTGAGTGCGCCACTATAGATACTATGACTTAATATGACCCCATAAATCACGATACATTATCAAATAGTGTCCATTTATACGAATCAAACCTATCGCTGTCAAAGAAAGAAGGGGCCTAGATATTAAAATATTACGGGGGGTGTTTGGGGGTAGCTTTGTGATAGATCATGTTATATGTTATATATAGCATTAAATATAAGATCACTCGCTGTCTAAGGGGGGGTTTCACCCTCCATGAGCATCCTTCCTACCCGTTGTACAAAGTGCCTGAATTCCAAAGTTTAAACAGAAGGGTGTTATTAATTGAATTTATATAGATTTAACGTTAAAAAAATTATATCGTTCTAGTAATATCGATTACATCCGGGGCGATCTGATTGACATGACTTATGAAGCTTTTGTCAGTTCTGACTTTTAAGTGGTGCCTTGTCTTTCATTTTAGGTATTAGCTCCGACCTTCCGTCAGCTTGATGGCCTACACATGCGCTTTCTTCTGTTCTGGGCCTCCTGGCGTGTATATAAACTAGCCGTCACTCCTCCAAAACCAACTGATGCCAATCATGCTATTGTGTCGCAAATATGAAACCCCCCACAGGGTCCCTTTTGTGCCCGAGAGGACAAAACTCTCCCATGATTTCCCGTCTGTAGAGACTTGACGAGGGCGGCCGCTGTGACGTTAATATAGATCCGGATTTATATTCATGAGTTTCGTGTTTGGCTCTCGAAAAACTGCTTCAATGGAAATTCTCTCTATTTCAGCCATTCTCTTTTATTTTCAATGCATTTTAAAAAAAAAAAAATTCTCTATCGTATACTATTAAACATTTTAATTAAACAATTTCTTCAAACAATATCGTTATTATTAATTATTGTCCATGTATATGCTCTATCCTCATATTTGAAGCACACATGTAGAAACAATATATGATTTGGCACAATGTTAAAAGACAGTTTTATACAGTTCTCTCTCTCTCTTCCAATATTTCTCTTTTTAACTATTGTAAAAGTATTTACAATCAATATTGCATAAAAATTTTTTGTTACATGTAGATGTCTGTGTCCAATGATAATTTTATCCAGGCCTTGAGAAAATAATATGCACATGTAAAGTAGTGTGTGGATATCCATTCCTTTGTATATTTAAAGTTAAAGGGATATTCGTTATCACAGAGATGAATTAGAACAGTAAGTGGACAAATAGGTTAATAGAAATAGAGTAATACGTATCGTGATCTAGAAAACATCTGACTAAAAAAAATCTGAGTGTCTGACTAGAAAACATCTGTCCTAGAAAATATCTGACGCTTACTTAGAAAAACAAAAATTATTTTATTATTATTCTTATTATGAATTCTGTACTCGGAATACTGAGACAGAAGAGCTTAGCCTTCCTAGATTACGAGACTAATTACGCTAATGTACGTATTGAATATGTTTAATTATATATATATACCTGTAAGTTAAAAGTAATGTGGTTCTTTGTACCTATATTGAGTTTTTGATTTCAGCTGTTAATTGTTTTTGATTTAAAAGCAATAATTGAAAGGAAGTAATGTTCACATCATGGTAAATTAATCACATATTATATTACGATGAAATTAATGACAAAATTAATTAAATTAAGGAAAGAATTAATGAAATGAATGAAAATATTAATGAGATTAATAAAAAGTTAAAGAAATTAATGAAAAAATTAATAAAATTAATCAAAAATTAATGAAATTTTTAAATTAATAAATCAATGACATGGTTGAAATGTGCAATTATTGTATTATTGTTAATATTAGAACTAATAATAATAAAAATTGTTTATTAGCTATTATTGGAACATTTAATTAATATGGGATAATTTATTCAAAATTTGCAACGTCATTATTTAAAAGTAATTTCTGTTTGGTATTATTTTCTGATTAAAGTCCATCAGGTCACCGTTAAGCCATTTATAACCACTACACTCTATTGTTATTCAAACTGTTTAAAACTGTAGTGGTTGTACTGCATTTACTATACTCTTTAATACTGTATTGTTTACACTACATTATATTTATTTTAATACATTATACTCTATTGCGATTATACTACATTATAGTATATATTGGTTATATTGTATTTTCACTCAAATCAACCAGCCTGATGAAACACTTGACTTTTGGAATGAAATATTTAAATAGGCCTGTATTTTATTTAAACCCATATAAAACTAGTCATTATATTATTTGAATACAGTACAGAATTAATATATTTCCATTGATTGTAAATCTAACAAAATATTTATTGGAAAATGAAATTAAGTTCTTTTTTGGTACTTCTCAAAATTTTTTGAAAAACCGATGGAAAGAAAGCTCTAGGAGGTCTTGAAAAATATTTATTCCTTAGCTCTGGACTCAGAGAGGAGGAAAACCAATATCTCTGTCTTGAAGGCAAGGTTCTTGAAGGGTGAGCGTTAATGGACGTGTAAATTCAAATTCTAGAACTTCCTTTGAGTTATTGGCCCTGTCCATGATTGAATCCATCCTCCAAGCTTGCAGATGCCGATATGGTGCTTCGATATAAGGTTTAGAAAGAATCGAAGTAGAGTTGAGATGCCGGATGCAAAATGTCAATCTTTCTCCCGTTTTGATGGAATTTCTCCGGCATCTCATTCTCGGCACTACGAACGTTTCCAGCACTGCGTCACGGCATTATTCCATTACGGCAGCTAGTGGATCCGCATTCAGAAGGAGTTCCAAATACTTTGAAGTTCTCATTTCAAAATCGTTGAATGGTAGTCCGAAATTGAAGTCGGTAATTTTGACGTGACGGAGAACGTTGGTATTTTAGGGACAATATAATATACCGATAATGAGGTTTTAAAGGCACCCATTATACATATTTATGTTCAATTTTAAGGACGCAATCCAAAATTACAAATATACATAATATCACACAAGTATAAATATACAAATATACGGATATACAAATATACAAATATACGGAAGCGTCCACAGGTTACGGATGGTGGAAGGCCCTACAGATATGTAGGGTAGCTGCGAATAAGCAGGCTTCTGGAAAGATGCTTGTCAAATAAGCAGTCGCTGACAATTGAGCGGCAGAGTTAGCAGGGTGTGGTGGACACTAGGGTGGAACCTGGTGCCCAAGTAAAAAATCACATGTACCCAACAACGACTCTGTGACATGGCGAGCTAACACCGCCATCAAATATGTGTTTCCCGGGTAGGTGAACCCGTAAACCCTGGAAGGTGATCACCTAGGAGAAGGCACTTCGAAAACAAACCAAATCTGCCAACCCGCAATTGACCAGCGTGGCAGATTACGGTCTAACCCTCTAACATGTTCACACAAATTAATTCGCGGCCCTCATTCCTCGGAGGCCTTGGAGCAACTACTTCAAGTAGCAGGAAGACTAGCTCGACGGCAGAGGATGCTAAGAATCACCGGGTTCGAACACGCTGCCAAAACACTTTGGAAATTGGAACTTTCAATATCAGAACAATGAAAACGGATGCTCGCCTACAAGAACTATTATTAGAGCTCCAGCATATTAAGTGGGATATCATCGGGCTGTGTGAAACGAGACTTAAAGGTGAAAATCTTGTAGAACTCGATACCGGCCATCTTCTATATACAAAAGGAACTGCAAACGGGAAATGTAGTGGTGTAGGTTTCCTCATTAATCAGAGATTAAAATGTTCCATCATAAAACTTGAGGGTACTTCAGATAGAATCGCACAATGCACCATACAACTGAACAAACGACATAAGCTCCAAGTTATCCAGTTTTATGCACCAACTAG
>QLNU02014802.1:115265421-115309200 GCA_006491805.2 Dysdera silvatica | reverse complement strand
AATAAAAACAAAAGATGATGTATAGGGTATGTACTACTTCAGTACATAGACATTTAAAATATTGATTCTTGTCAAAATGATCGCTTTTCCTGATTATTTTAATATGAACCACATTTTTAGTAATGCTAAACTAATTACGCGTGTTTTCCTTATATAATTCATTCTTTAATTATAATCATGCTGAAAATGCTACATAACTATTAAAAAAATGTATTACATAAGTTATGAATTATACAATAATTTCTGCCACCCACGTATAGATTATAGCTCAAACTAGAGCTTTATTCGTTTTGGAGAAAAAGAGACGCTTTCCCCATCCTGGATTCGAACCAGGGTCCCTCCGTTTAGCCCGGAGTGTCTTGGACCGCTAGACGAATGAGGACAGGAAACAACGCTCTCTTTCTCCGTATGTAAAGATGTTAAGGTATTATTACCCTCCGCAGGGATAACACAATTGCCAAATATGGTCAACACAAGAAAGCCTCCGGGGCGAGAATTTTGTGAGTTTTCGTGGGGGAATTTATTATACTATAATTTTTGCCACCCACGTTTTAATTACAGCTCAAACTAGAGCTTGTGTAATTTTGGAGAAAAAGAGACGCTTTCCCCATCCTGGATTCGAACCAGGGTCCCTCCGTTTAGCCCGGAGTGTCTTGGACCGCTAGACGAATGAGGACAGGTAATAACGCTCTCTTTCTCCGTATGTAAAGTTGTTAAGGTATTATTGGCTTTCTTGTGTTGACCATATTTGGCAGCGAATTGTGTTATCCCGCGGAGGGTAATATGAATCCTCCTGGGACCTTGACAGTGTATTTTGAATATCCTGGAGACGTTGGGGATGTCCGCCCCGGACGTCCAGAGAACGTCCTCGAGACGTTTTCGTGATACCTGGGAGATGATGCAAATGTCATTATTAATCGCATTTTTTCCGAAGTCTCCATTTATAGTTAATTTCTACGTTGATTTGTTAAGTTCTTTTTACTAATGAACGTGTAAGTTAGTCTTGTAAGCAAGTTCACAAAATTGGTATATAGGAAGTATGATAGTCTAATTTTTCTTATAATAATTGAGCCATCGCAAATTATCACCTAATTAAGGCAATTGCGAATACGTCAGGTACCTGTAGGGATACCGAAAGCCAACACCGGCCCCCATGACCCCTTCTCTAGGCTAGGCCCCCCCCCCACAACATAGGTCCTTTCCAGCGCGGGTCCCTAGGCTTCATCCGAACCCCCGAGCTGCGCCCCCTGCTGCCCCTCCTCTCGTCGGCTCTGGGTACCTATTGTTACGATACAGCACGGGGATTAACGTTCTATTTCCGAATTATGGTAGGCTTGTGAATATCCATGCATTGCTTGAATTTAAATTCTTCTAACTTTGATGTGTCCAGAAACCGTGACGTCTTAAAATAAGAGAACATGCGTCGTTCCTAGACAATCATCTTACTATATACTGATCACGTTCGATGTTGCTTAGTTTCCACAATCCGATGGGAGCGGATGCTTTTAACATGGCGAAACTGCTGATCCAGTAGCAAAATAAAGGATTTAGCGACACTGAGTGAATATTTGCCAAAGTTTTTTTAGGCCGATTGAAAGATGACTGCAGAACACAAAGCCTCTATTCAAAATTGCTCATACGTAATTTTGGGTCTACCACTTTATGAATTTCGCATATTGGAAAGAGTGTTATCACGCATTATTTCTTAAAGAGCTCTCTTTTATATTACCAGTCTTTTAGATTACCAGTGCAGCGACAGGGGATTGGCAGGAATCAGTCAGTAATTTCAATTACGAGGCCTTTGATAATAAAAATAATGTGGTCAGATTAATCCAATCGATGGAGAACTCAAATAAGTAAACCGATACACAAGTTCCGTTACCTTCCAACTTTGTCCCGAAATAACATTTAGACCCTAGATTCGTTTCGTTCTAGACCATGAACGACGAAAAACGGCAATCTGACAACCGCTTCGAGAAATAACTCCTTTGGGCTTTTGGTTGGAAGTCCCTCAAGGCGATTTCCTCTGCAAACTGTTGCCATTCGCTTCCACTGTGCCCTTACCAAGTAGATACTTAAGTTCATTAGTTAAGGAAGGCAATTGTACTACCTTTGGCAATTACGCCACTCCCAATAGTATTGCTAATTATGGGCTTCAGCATTAGATACCGTCAACCAATTTTCATTGAGTCCTTAACGTAGTTTAGTCACACACCACATTTTTAGTTCTGGAATATATTTTATCCGAATATATATTCAAACCGCCTCATTACTTTCATTCATTTTATAGAGGCTTAATAGGAAAAGAGATTGTATAAAAGTGACATTTGAAAGTAATTCCTTATTGGTACAAACGTGGTGGTTATAAATAGACGAAAAATGATATAAGGCCCAAGATCTACATAATTAGGGAACTGTCCGTCGTTTGGAACCATAGGCGTACGCAGAAAGTTCGTAAGGGGGGTTATAAACTCAACGGGGTTTACAGAGCTACAACTGATATATTCCTATGTTAAATATACAAAATTTTATTGCAATGCGGGGGCTACAACCCCCCATCAGCACCCCTGCGTACGCCAATGGTTGGGACCAATTTATAAGAGCTGAGTTTTAAAGACAAGTAGTGACTCCGTTCCACAAGGGATAGAGTTATCTAACTTCAATGATTCCTGAAAGCAGCAAACCCTAACAAATTACATATTAATTTCACATTTTTGGTTAAAAGAAATTTACACAATGCATTTTTAAAAGCAAGAAATCCTTTCAAACGGAAGACATGACTGCTGTAACACTTCTTTTAACTTAAAATTAAAAATAGCCCAAGCCTCGTTTTTGTTCAAAGTCCTTATTAAATACTGTGCAACGAAGTCCGCGAAAAGAAATGTTTGGTATCCCAGATCAGAGAATTGACTGGATCATCTAATTTAAGAATTCGGATAGTTTTTTATTGAGTTACTGTATAAGCTAAGTGGGAGGCGAGTTGTAAAAAAAAAAAGGTTCAACCGCACAAAGAGATTTCAAAACCATTTTTTTCTCAGTTAAGCTTAGGATCTTTTAAGCCGGAGATTTTTTGGGGCCCTTAGTTTAACGATTAGCTAGCTCTTAAGGTTCCTTTTTTATTCAACCCTTTTTTACTTACGACATGATATTATCAACCGATCGATGTTAACTCACAGCGGTACAACTCCTGTTCGATAACAAGACGGTACTTTTTAAGGTTTATTACAAAAACGGATACAAGGTGCAGAGAGGAGCTAAAATATTTTATTTATTCCGAATACTTTATCGCCACTTATTAACGAAATAAAGAAATTCAAATATAAGCGTATTGCTCAAGCGCCGGAATGCTTTATAACGATGTATCTAAATTTCCTTTTCCCTAGAAACAGATATCGAGAATATTATTCTACTTACATTGTCAAAAAACAGCTTCTGCAATCCTTTAAGCGATTGTTTCTTAAATTTTCCTTTTAAAGCATATCCCATGGTCGTAGACTTATGAGAGTTACATTTGTTTATTCTTCCTTAATGTGCATTTAAAAAAATAGTTGGATAAAATTATGAGAAAGAAATTGAATTCAGATGACTTAAAATATTTTGGTAATTGTTGTACTTAAACTTCCTCTTAAATTATATAGAATTTAACATTTATTAACGAACTTACATTGGCCCACATGATTATCATTCAATTTTTATTAACTCTTATTATTATTAAATTTATATTCACATATTTTATCAAACGTTTGAATGATATTAATAAAATAATTGGGATTTCTTTGCAAAATAAACAATTGATCAAAATGTATAACAACAATAATTCATTTTATCAGTTCGCGATATATTACACTCTTTCTCGAATCAATTTCCAATCAGTTGCGTTTGATGAAATCAAAGCTGATGTGTTGTTCACCATAAGATGTCTGAAATAATGCGAAATGGAATGTAGATAAATGGGACAAATGAATCGTAAAGTGTGATTTATATAATATTTTACCCATCTGGAGAAGACTTCCATAACAAAAACAATCTTTTGCTTTCTGCTCTCCGTCTCTAACATAGAGAGCATAAGTTTTTGTAATTCAAATACAACAATGTAATAACTTAAAAATTACGCACCAGCTATATCATTAAAATGTTATATAGGTTGAATAAATTTACACAGTTTCTTTACTCAATTCAATCGTTATTTAGAAACTTACAAGAAATAGTTTTCAAAAATTATATTTACGTTCTCATTACCCTATATGTTTATTTCTATGGGAGAGTGGCATGCTCAAGTCACTATTTAAGATTAAGGATTAATTTTAGAGAATATGATTGTGCTTCATGATGGGAAAAGAACGGCTAAGTTCATACTATGCTAAAATTTGTATTTTCCTGAGGGTTTCGAACTCCTCTCGCTTGAAGCACTAAGCCTCGGAATGACAATCCGTAGACAGAAAGGGAAGCATTCGATGCCAGTAAGGTTCAAATACGGAATTTTTCGCATATAGATAAACCTCTTTGTTACAAAAACATGATTTATGAAGGCAAATCAACTAGAGATGGAATTAGAACCGGATATAGTATAATTTCGTGTTGATGCTTTATACTTCCGGTATTTAAACACGTAATAAATAAAGTTCGTTCAACTAAGATAATTCAGAGTAAAGCCCCTTTCCACAAAAGTCATGTTAACCCTTGAAATTCATTGAATAATAATGAAATTAATTTCTATCTTTTAACTTATTAGTGCATTTAGGTTCATTGGCGGTGTCCCCATATGCGTATTTTAAATATATTGAAATTTTTGCATTTGCTTTTATAACGTATGAATCTTGCATAGTTTGGCTTCTGCAATTCAAAATAATACGATGCAAAGATAAGTCATATCTTACACTTGCTAAATTTATATTTATGTTCCTGTTTAGGGCCACCATTCGACTATTTAAAATCTATTGAATGCCAAAACTCCATTCTTTTCATGCGAAATCATAAATTTCCATCATTTGACGGAATACATTTTCTAGAGTTTAAGGATAAAAGGCTTCAAGGATATCTTTCATGGTATATTCGCGAAGAGCCCTTGATTTCAAAGATGCCCACATAATATCGATTATTTTGTATTTTGTTTTCTGCACACTTCATAGAGCTGGAAATTCGATTAGGATAAAATCGATAAATTAAAGAGTGGAATATCAATTAGAGTTCCATCCCTTTGATAAAGATCGGAAGAATACATTTGCTTGCCCCACATAACAAGAAAACCCATTAGGAGACGAAAAAATCCAAGCTTAGCGACTTGTTTATACTTAAGAGCTGGTTAAAGTAGCAAGGCATGTTCAATCTTGCTAACAACGATCAATTGTGTCGAAGTTGTTTGTCTAGATCTTGGCTTCTTCGCTGAGTCGGCATTTTAGTCCATTTGTTCTTTGGAGAACATAACTACTTTTTCTTTCTTAGCATTCCTCTTGAGAGAGAAAAAATGCAATTAAGGAAAAGGAAATGTTGAGTCACCATTTGAAAAGATTTACATTTACCATACGACCTATCTCCGGTTAAAACTAGATTTATTTGGAGTTACGTGCGTGGATGCCTACCTATTGCAAAGGAAAGCGAGAAATTAATATAAATTAACTCAAATGTCCTGAACTGAGAAGCAGAATAGAGGTAATAGAAAATTATTCCATTAAACGAAGACTGAAACGTGAGTTCCGAAAGTTGAAACACTGTCCAAGAGCTTAAATCTATAACTCATGTTATTTCTCTCATTTTTCCGTAAGATCACTTCACAGAATGGAATAAGAATATGAAAGGTTAAAGCAGTTTATTTTTAAATGCTCTTTGTAAATTAGGAAAATTGCTTTATACAAAAAATTAATTACGATTTTTAGTCTAAAGCAATTACAAAAATTCATCGCATTCAAACAATAATTTGCTTTAATAAAATTTTTAAGGAGAAGAACATTTTATATTAAAAGTATTTTAAAACCTTATCACTTTTTCTCTAATAAATATTCCCGAAACAAAAACTCAAAATTGAGATATCGTTCAGCTGACTCTTTTATTACGTATTAGTATTCAATATTATACTAAAGTTAGATTTAGTATATAAACTGCTGGACATTAAAAGTGCAGCGCCAAGAAGAACGCATCACATGGGTCCGAAATTTACAAAATGGGAAGCTATGGAAGCACGCGTAAATGATTAATTTGCATTCAACAAGTTTAATTGAGTAGTATTTGTAATTTTTTCATCCTTGCAATGTAAGACATGTATTCAATATATAGGACTTAAGAAACTCTCAACATAAGAACACCCATGTAGAAATAAGCTCAAACTAGAGCTTTATTGTTTTAGGAGAAAAAGAGACGCCGTCCTCATTCTGGATTCGAACCAGGGTCCCCGCGTTGAGCCCGCGGTGTCTTGACCTACTAGACGAATGAGAACAAGAACAAACGCATTTTTCTCCGTATATTAAATTGTAAGATATTATTACCCTTCACAGGGATAACACAATTGCCAAATAATGGTCAACACAGAAAAGCCTCCTGGGCGAGATTTTTTGTGAGTTTTCGTGGGGGAATTTATTTTTGCTCAATAATTTTGCGAAAATTATTAAGTAAAAATAAATTCCTCCATGAAAACTCACAAAAACTTGCCCCAGTGACTTTGTGTGTTGACCATTATTTGGCAATTGTGTTATCCCTGTGAAGGGTAATAATATCTTACATTTCCAATTAAGATAACGCAAGCCACTTTGACCTGGGCGTACAGAGATTGCTGCGATAATGCTTCGTTAAAGGCAAAAGAACATTTGTCGTTTATTTCAAAAGCACCGATAACTCGTACATTTCATTTCAATATTTGTGACTTTCGACTATAAGAAAAAAAAAAATAGGTTGAAAGCATAGTTTTTCATAAAGTTACTTTCTTTACTTAGGGCAGCATGGACTTTGTCAGCTCTGAAATTCTTAACCCTACAGCTGCACAGACGGATTAATTCAAACACACTGTGAACAACAAGAAAACATAATTATATCTAATCTAAAAGTTATTATTAATTTGCGGCCTTTTGAAAAACAAACTGATACTGAATGTGTGGTAAACACACACTATCATTGCAGACCAATTGCCTTTTATCGATGAGCGCAGTTTTGTAGATTGTGCTTTGGGGCCATTAGATTGGAAAATACATTAAGCAGTATCCATTATAGTCTCCACTAATCTCGGTATCACAGTAAAGTGTGCTTGCGTAAATCAGCGGCACAATAAAATTTATTGATTACAGTTCGGATTCAAATACTGAGTTTATTTGTCTTACAATTAGGCCTATACGCTTAGAGAGACGGTTTACATTGCTTGCCGTGTTGGATATCCTCCTAGTGATAAATTTCTAATCTCTTCTCATTCAAATACAAATTCAGAGTAATGGCTCTTACTGAATTAGAATAAGTATGGCTGCCGTTAATTATTGATATAGCTTTGAATAAGGATGGTGTAATTAAGATCGAACTCGACATGGAATATGTTATATAGTATATGTAATCTTAACCACCTTCCCAGATAGCAAAGACCGCCCCGAGGATGTCGAGAACATCTGTATTTGGTTCTAGGACGTAATGGATGTTTTCTTATCATCCTCAGAACGTCCGTTTAAGACATCCTGACGACATCGTTATAGGACGTCCTGGGGATGCAATATTCACGTCATCGTTTGGGTCATCCTACAACGGAAGTCCTATGAACGTCCGATAGCGTCCAAGATTGGATCATAAAGCAGATGTCTTCTGGGTGTCCTGTGAGAACAGTATCTAGGTCGAAAGTTTTAAGCGTATTAAATATGATTTTGTACTAATTGAAGTGGTTTATTGTGGAGGTCTTGGGAATTCTGTTTTAACAACAACTTCCCAGATAGCACAAAATGTCCCCAGGACGTCCTTTTTTGGTCCCTTCTGTCCATACGCAATGCGGACATAGTTCGGAAGTTCGCAGGACGTCCGTTTTGGAACGTCCGTAAGATGTTAATTTCGGACATCCCTAGGATATTGATTTCGGACGCCCACCGGATGTAGCACAACATGGACATATTTCGCACGTTCATAGAACGTCCGTGGGATATTCATTTCGGGATTCCGTAGGACGTCTTTTTGGAACGTCCGTAGGATGTTCATTTCCGACGTTCCTAGGATGTTTATTTCGGACGCCTCTAGGATGTAGCAAAATACGGACATATTTCTGACGTTCGTAGGATATTCGTTTTGGTATGTCCCTATGATGTTCTTTTCGGACACCTCTAGCATTTGCGTACGCAAGTGGGTGTTGATGGGGGTTTAACCCCCCCCCCATTGCAATGAAATTTTGCATAGGAATATGTGAATTGTAGCATTGTAACCCCCCCCCTATTGAGTAGCCCCCTTACGAACTTTCTGCGTACGTCTATGGTCCGTAGGATGTAGCACAATATAGACATATTTTCGACGTTCGTATGATATTCATGTCCGCCAAATGACCAAAATTGTGTACTTTTCTATAACGTTCTTCTGTCCTCACTCTACATAGTATTGGTTCTTCTAGCAGCCGTATCGTCATGGCCGTTCTCTTATATATAATCTCTATGAATGCTTACATTTATTTAACATCCAATCGCCATCTTGTTTTACCCTTTTGTGTTTAAAATACTGGAAATTTACAGCATCAGATATTTCTACCGCAAATTTGGAACTTCATTATAAACTGTAAATTTATATATATATATATATATATATATATATATATATATATTCCGTGGCTAAGCCTATCGGTAGCGTCTACAGGTTGCGGATGGTGGAGAGCTCTACATATCTGTAGGGTAGCTGCGAATAAGCAGGCTTCTGGAAAGATGCTTGTCAAATAAGCAGTCGCTGACAATTGAGAGGCAGAGAGAGGGTATGGAGGACACTAGGGCGGAACCTGGTGCACAAGTAAAAAATCACATGTACCCAACGACGGCTCTGTGACATGGTGAGATAACACCACCATCAAATATGTGTTTCCCGGATAGGTGAACTCGTAAACTCTGAAAAGTGATCACCTAGGAGAAAGCACTTCGAAAACAAACCAAATCTTCCAACCAGCAATTGACCAGTGTGTCAGATTACGGTCTAACCCTCCAACATGTTTGCACAAATTAATTCACGGCCCTCATTCCCCGGAGGCTTTAGAGCAACTACCTTAGGCAGCAGGAAGAATAGCTCGACGGCAGAGGGTGCTAAGAATCACCGGGTTCGAACACGCTGCCAAAACACTTTGGAAATTGGAACTTTCAACACCAGAAAAATGAAAACGGATGCTCGCCTACAAGAACTAATATTAGAACTCAAGCATATTAAGTGGGACATCATCGTGCTGTGTAAAACGAGACGTAAAGGTGAAAATCTTGTAAAACTCGACACCGGCCATCTTCTATATACAAAAGGAACTGCAAACGGGAAATGTAGTTTTGTAGATTTCCTCATTAATCAGAGATTAAAAGGTTCCATCATAAAACTTGAGGGTACTTCAGATAGAATCGCACAATGCACCATACAACTGAACAAACGACATAAGCTCCAAGTTATCCAGGCTTATGCACCAACTAGTAGCCACACTGATGATGAAATCGAAGAATTCTACGAGGATATATCAGACCTACAAAATAAAGAAAATTGCCACTACAAAATTTTAGTGGGTGATTTTAATGCCAGAATTGGAAAAACCCACTTTGGTGAATGTGCAACAGGCCCACATGGCAGCGGTCATAGAGATGCAAGAGGAGACTCGCTGGTTAATTTTGCAGAGACAAGGCCTCTATATTTTGAATTCGTTTTATAAAAAGAAAGCCAATAGGAAATGGACATGGGAAAGTCCGTCAGGAAACAAAAGTGGGATTGATTATGTTCTATCCAACCACAAGAATATATTCAGTGACTGTACGGTCCTCAATCGTTTTGACGTGGGAAGTGACCATAGACTGGTGAGAGTTAAAGTTAAGTTAGACTACCGCAAAGAACGCAGTAAAATGATAAACCTCTCCAAAAAGTGAAAGCCAACAATGAGGAATTGCTTAAAAAAAGCAAAGAATTTGAACTCGCTATGTCAAATCGCTTTGCATTATTACAAAATTTGGAAGACACCGATATAACAGAACAAAATGAAAAAATCATCAGCAACTTAATTGTAACAGCCGAGGCTCTAGTACCACTAACAACGAAACCTAAAGAAAGTAAAATCTCTAAAGAAACTTTAAATCTAATGGAAAAACGAAGGTCTTGGAAGAACACAGGAATAATTGCTAACAAAGTGGAATATGTGGAAATTTGCAAGACGATAAGGAAACGTATCCGGGAAGAAACTCGTAAATTCAATACAAAGTTGGTACAAAAA
This sequence comes from Dysdera silvatica, assembly GCA_006491805.2. NCBI lineage: Eukaryota > Metazoa > Arthropoda > Arachnida > Araneae > Dysderidae > Dysdera > Dysdera silvatica. Next base: position 115,298,816 of record QLNU02014802.1, on the reverse strand, counting down.
ACAATTGAAGAAAATAAAGGCATCAAAAATTCAAAACGCAGGCTAATAAATGGAAAAAAGCAAATACTTGCCTTAAAATGTAATGACGGCTCAGTATGCAGAACACGCCAGGAAATGCTTAAGAGGGTAAAAGAATTCTACACAGACCTCTATAAAAGTAACGATCAGCAAAATCTGCCAACAATTGTAGTTACAGAAGAAATGCCGGATGTTTTAGTATCAGAGGTAACAGATGCCATACGATCAATGAAAAATGGGAAATCCACAGGAAAAGATGGCATTTCTGCTGAAATGTTAAAAGCTGGGTGTAAAACGCTTCACAAAATATTGGCAAATCTCTTCTCAAAATGTCTTAAGGAACAAAAAATTCCTAATGCATGGAAAAATGGCGATGTTATTCTTTTGCATAAGAAAGGAGCTCAAGATGATCTTAAAAACTATCGACCAATTAGCCTTCTTCCTGTTATGTACACAGTTTTTTAGCAAAATCACTGCAAATAGAATTTATAGAACATTAAACTATGCCAAACCTCTAGAACAAGTAGAGTTTAAAAGTGGCTATAGTACGATTGACCACATTCAGGTTCTTCAGAGAATAATAGAAAGACACAATGAATACACTTTACCACTATGCATTGCCTTCATCGACTACGAAAAAGCTTTTGACTCAATTTTCAAACCATATATTTTAAATGCACTAGGTAACCAAGGTGTGAACCCAGCTTATGTTAGCTTACTCCAGTCCATATTTTATAAAGCAAAGCGACTATATCTATAAACAGACACAAAGTTGAAATTAACCTTGAGAAAGGTATACGACAGGGAGATACAATCTCGCCCATACTCTTTTCAGCTTGCCTTGAGGAAGTTTTTCGTAAATTACACTGGGATCAAAAGGGCTTAAAAATCAACGGAGCGTATTTAAACCATCTAAGATTCTCCGACGACATCGTGTTTTCGCAAAAGATCCAGAAGAGCTCCAAAGACTCATTGAAGATCTCAGAATGAAAGGAGAAACATCTGGCTTAAAAATCAACTTGAAGAAAAGCATGATCATGTTTAATAAGTTTATACAAACTAAGAAAATCTTTGTTTTGGGAGAAGAAATACAGCAAGCTGAAAATTATATTTACCTTGGTCAACAAATTACGATGAAAGGCGACATAAATCAAGAGATCGAACGTCGTATCAAGCTTAGCTGGCAAGCATTCTACCGGCTACAAATAATTTTTAAAAAAAAGCTCCCTATTTCTTTACAGAGGAAAGTTTTCGATCAATGCATCCTACCTGTTCTGACTTATGGTAGTGAGACATGGACATTGACTGCCAAAGGTATCCAAAAGTTACGAGTGGTACAAAGGAACATGGAACGGCAGATGCTTGGTATCACGCGACGAGATCGAAAGACCTTCAGTTGGATAAGAGATCAAACAAAAGTTTGTGATATCATTACGAAGGTAAAAAGTTTGAAATGGAAGTGGGCAGCCCATATTGCTAGAAGAACTGACAACAGATGGACCAAAAACATCCTAGAATGGATCACACTGGACACCACACGCCCAAGGAAAAGGCCAAAGACGAGATGGGTGGATGAAATAATTAAATATATTGGGCACAAGTGGCAGCAAAATGCACAAGATCGACTTCGTTGGAAAGATGCAGAGGAGGCCTTTATCCTGCAGCGGATTGACAACGGCTGAAATGATGATATATATATATAATATAATATATACTAATAATATATACTAATAATGAATAAATATACCATTGGGCCATTAAAACCGGATTTGTAGCCTGCTGACGACATGCCAGCATCCGGAACGCCGTTGGGATAACTATCGGTAACCCAGCGACGTGAAAAAGGCTATCTCAGACTCTGATGATATGAACCATAATGAAAATATGAATGGAGCATCGGTTGTCTCGCTCTTAAATCAGAACCGCGTTCGAGTTTTAAGCAGAGGGGCCAGTTCGAAAAATATGCAACAGTCTCTCCTTGGAGGTGTCGGCGGTTGTAGCGGCGCCTCCAACTGTACGGCTACTAGAACCAACACAGCCCAAAGTGCTTTGCAGCCTAGTATAGGTGCAACCACTAGGGCTGAAAGACCACGCCAGCGCATGTCATGGACAATAGATATGAACACCTACATCATGCGCACCTACTATACGATTACAAAGCTGGAAACAGACATGACAAATTACAGACCCACACTTCACGCCAAATTCGCACAACAGTACCCACACCTGGACATCAGTATAGAAAGGATAACAACCCAACGCAGGAACATAATAACCAGAAATCTCTTAGCAGAGCCCATACTACAAAGGTTAAGAGATGAAGTCGCCAATGACCTGACAAACACGTCAACCAGTGTGGCAAACCCTGAAACACCAGCTAGTAGCGCAAGAGAACCGCTCCAGTACAAGAAATTTACCAGCGCCCATGGCCCATTAGCCAAGGAACTTACGGCGATAATTGAAGACCCCAGCAAAATGCCTGAATTCCTCTGCAAGGGAATAACTTACCTCCTACCGAAGGACCAGGATACCAGTAACCCAGCGAAATACCGACCCATTACGTGCCTTAACACCCTGTACAAGATACTCACGGGGTGCATCTCTGAAAAAATAAGCCGGCACAGCGAAAGCAACAACTTAATGACGGAAGAACAAAAGGGATGCCAGAAAGGGACTCTGGGATGTAAAGAGCAGCTTACCATCGACTCAGTTATCCTGGAACAAGCAAGAAAACAAAAGCGAAAACTCAACACCGCATACATAGACTACAAGAAGGCTTTCGACTCTGTTCCGCACTCGTGGCTCCTTGAAATACTCAGCATATACAAAGTGCATCCCTCAATCATCCGATTCCTACAGAGCAGCATGAAACAATGGAGAACCCGGTTACAGCTAAACACGCCAGACAGTAAAATAGAAACGGCCGAGATCCCCATCCGCCGCGGAATCTTTCAAGGAGACGCACTAAGCCCCCAGTGGTTCTGCTTGGCGTTAAACCCCTTGTCAAGGATGCTGAACACAAGTAAATACGGATACATGCTGAAGAAAGACAAGAGAAACCTACATAAAGTCTCCCACCTCATGTACGTAGATGACATCAAGCTATACGCGCCAACAATCACCCAACTCCGACAACTCATCAGTATAACAGAGACATTCTCCAAGGACATAGGAATGGAATTCGGCCTCGATAAGTGCAAAATACAGAAGAATAGCAAAGAAGATTTACCAGGCATCGAACTCGAAGACGGGAGACTACTGAAGACCTTGGACGAGGCCCGTACTGCAAATGGGCGAGGGCCGTGCATGAGAACGAAACACACAAGCTTTACTGGGATAGAGCAATCATAACAGACAAGACAGTCCCACATAACCGTCCTGACATAACCCTCGTCGATAAATCGAATAAGACCACGTACTTAATCGACATAGCAGTACCCAACACCAATAACATACAGACAACCTACACAACGAAAATCACCAAGTACCAAGATCTCAGACATGAAGTACGAGATATATGGGGTATGGAAAAGATCCTCATCATCCCGTTAGTCATCTCAGCAACAGGGATAGTACCAAAAACGCTTGCGACGAATTTGGAGATACTCAACATTGACCCAAACACCTACATTGAAATACAAAAAGCCACAATCCTAAACACGTGTCACATTGTCAGGAAGTTTCTAGACATGGCACATTAAGAAGTGATGTAAAAAGAGGCTTGGGAACATGGCGCTCTGCCCGTCCCAAAGCCTGTTTCCGCCAAGAATGGGCGAGGAAAACTTTTATATATATATATATATATCAGTGGCGGCTCGCGGCGATATATAAATTTTGCGCATGAAGACTAATTCACCAAAACGCATCAATTTATGGCCTCTATTCGTCAAGAAACTGGTTTTTACCTCATTCAGTAAATAAGAAAGAAATTTAAGGTAACTTTAGGTTTTGGTGAATTGGCTTCATGCACATACCCTAAAATCTCGCCAACAGCCGCCACTGATATATATATATATTATATACAATTTTCGACACACAAGTGTAAATAAGCTCAAACTAGAGGGTTTTGTTTTAGTTTGAGAGAAAGAGATAACGTATCTCTCCTAACTTCGATCCAGGGTACTTGCGTTGAGCCCGGAGTATCTTGACCGCTACACGAACGAAGTTATAGAACAACGTTTTCTCCCCGTATAAGGATGCAAAGATACTCTTCTCAGGATATCGCCAATAATGAAATATCGCATTACCGCGATGTTATAATTTAAAATACAATAATTTTCGGCACCCACGTGTAAGTAAGCTCAAACTGGTTTGGTTTTTTTCTCCAAAACAACAAAAAAAAGCTTTAGTTTGATCTTATTTACGCGTGGGGGTCGAAAATTATTGTATAATAAATTCCACCACTAAAACTCACAAAAAAACTCGCCTCGGTGGCTTTGTGTGTTGGCCATTATTTGGCAATTGTGTTGTCCCTGAGAAGGGTAATGATATCTTATACTATATATAGTATAGACGTGTTCATTTTGCGGTATTCGTGACATTCAGTGTCACAAGGGGTTGTGTTATGTAACACGTTGAAACCTGAAAATTTTTTTGGAAAATACATTTATTATATAGCGACTCATTAGCTCATAATATACGTATACGCTTATAATAGGCGAACCGATGGTTTTAATGGTACGCCAACGGCAGAATGGCCTGGAAGTGGCTAAGTACTGTTATGATATATAATTGTACATATATATTTGCAATTTGCGCTTTTCTGGTGTGACTGAATTTGTTCTTGTGAAGGCCACACCACAAATAAACCCCCAAAATTACATCAATGTTTTTGATACCCCTTAATATTATTTTAACTATTAGTTTTTAATATTTTTTTTTTTTTTAATATATCTACTTCAAATGAGTGTATTTGTTTCATAGGCGTACGCAGAAATTTTGTAAGGGAATGGTTATAGGCTCAATGGTGGAGTCACAGAGCTACAATTCACATTTTCCTATGTTAAATATGCCAAATTTCATCAAGACCCCCCTGCGTACGCCAATGATTTGTTGTAACTTATATGCAGGATTACGCTTGCTATATAACTAATATGCTACAGCCGTAGGGTACCTATATATATATATATCGGTCTTTCATAATTTATGACATAAATAACTCCTTATACATTATAATAGCCTCTACTTTGTGATGACATACATATTACAACGTCATATGCACAATTTAATTATTAATATGATTTACTATAATTTTATCCTTCATTATATCCTCGGTGATAGATTATCCCAGGGAGCTTAAATGTGCTACACGTTGTGCTTACAGGGTGCACACGCGGCTAAATTTTTGCAATAACACCTACTCCAACAATAAACAAATTGGCCACCCTTGCTATAGAGTAATTTGGTAGTTATAATTATAATCACTACTTTATTTATTCTTCATTTGTAAAATCATAATAGCAATATACCATGTAGCCATTACAGACAATATATATATTAAAAGTACATCATATTAGACTCTAAAATAAAAGGTTCCAAGAAAATAGCAGTAAGAATATTACACACGTGGGCCTTAAAATTATAATCTAATACCAAAGATGTCACATGACCAATTGGGAATCACTCTTCCTTTTAATATATTTTTTCTAATTTTTTTGTTTTAGTTTGCATTACCCTGTGTCAAATATTTTCTTGGTCTTTTTTTAAATGTTTCTTTACTTTTCAATTTTTAATTCTGATGATAACTCATTTTAAAGTTCTGCAACTTTATAATTTATATTATTCCTTCCTATATATATTTATATACCAAAATATATTTTTTTATAAAATTTTCAAATCAAAGATTGGAGGGAATTATTATACAAAAAGATTATTTCTCCGTGGATGTGGATATATATATATATATGTGTGTGTGCGTATGTGTGCATACGTGTATGCCTAAATATATGCGTATTCAAAATCTACGATTTATAGGAACAGAAACAGATACTTAAAATTCTAGGAATACGTACCCTTTTGCATAAAAAAACTTTCTACGTGCTGCGAATACCTTTATATCATGATGTACTTCACGAAAGCTAAGATTTAAAAAACCTCAAATGTTTATTCAAAAATCTCTCGAAATATATTCGAGTACTATCTCCTTCTTTCCTCTTTTTTTTCTGTTGCATGTGGTTCATGTTTTCTTCTTTCAGTCCCGACCCCTTCAAGGCTTAAGTAAACGGTCCTTCCAATGTGGTATGTATCAAGAGACTGCGTGCTAATTCAAGCTGCAGGGTATGCTAAAGCTGCAGGGATATAATATCGTCTTAAAAGAAGAAAAGAAAACACTGGGGATCATCTAAAAATTTAGTAAATGTAATTGGAAACGTCTGAGAAACAGGGACGGGAACAGGGTAGGAGCAAAGAGAAAAATGCCTAGGTGTGCCCAAGCAAAATATTTTCGATTTCCTTTTCCGTATATTATTTTAAAAATTAGTAAAGAACGGAGTATTATTAATTATGTATACATAATATTTATAAGCAATTTATAATTATCATTAAGTGAAATCGTATTAATTATTGATTATCAGTTATATTTAAAGTTAATTACTAAATAACTAAGGAGCTTAAAATACGTTGGCATTTAGCTCAAAGAATGTTTGAGGCGGGGAAGGATTGGCTAGTGCCCAATCTGCTAAGCTGCCTAAGAGCTACTTATACGCTGTCTGAGCGTCGTGTCGGGGATTACATTGCCGCCTCTGGTAGCCACCCTTTCCCAATTTACGTTTATGTCTAAGAATTACCCAAGTTGTTCTGTCTTCGGTGAGAAATTCCGATATCATTTTAAATTGCTGTTGGCTTGATCTATATTGGTGCCCAAAATCAAAGATAATATACAATAGCCAAGAATTTTCTAACGTTGCTATGGAAACGCATTAGTAGAAAATGAACCAACAATAACAGTAAAGGTTAATTACAATAGACAATACAGTGAAAATTGGTTATAATGAATTCCAAGGGATCGTGCATATTCGATCGTTACAAACAATAGTCGTTATAAAGGATAGCTTTTTAAAATCATGGCAGAGTAATGCATTTAGAGTTCTATAAATTGTTTTGATAGTAAAAAGTATTAAACGTTGTGGTTTCAAAAATAAATAAAAATATATTTAATTGTAATAAATTTAATTACCGTATACGTATATTGAATTATTGAAAACAGTAGTAGCATAGTAATTTGAAATTCGTGGGGAGTGTCAAGTGGCTTCAAAGAAAATTATGTGATGCGGCCATTGAGAAAATAGTGCGTTTTAATATCCAATGGGGTTTTTAAACCCCTAAGCTCCTCCCTCTTCTACGCCCCTGCTTGACGGAACTTTGCACCTTACTTGTCCTTTTATTTGAGCGGAACAGCGCGTTTCCAGAATTGTCCAGAACTCACGGGTTTCCGATGTATGACCCAATTCGTGTCGTTATATATGATGCGGATTTCTCTATTTACACTTTATATAGACTACAAAATAACCGTAGTTATAGCAGGTTTCGTCGTAATATACGATGTTGTTATAATATATATTTAGTATGGAGTAGAATAGCAAACCAAACTTCTTGTAAAAATTCCGTTGTTATATGCGGTTAGTCGTTATAACCTGTGTCGTTATAAACGATTTTCACTGTATATTAATAGACGCCGTGAAAGTCTTCGTGAATATATTCTTGCATAGTTTCCAAAATTCAAAGTTGAAAACAATCAGTATGAACCTATTTTATACAGAATCAGTGGCGTGGAAAAGGGGAAATCATTACTAAAAAATAAAACAGTTGAAAAATTTAGAAATAAAATAACCAAATATATGAGCCATTCAAGCACGGAAGCTGAAAGTGTGGGGGTTTCCAAGTAATACGATGGCGGGCCTAAACAACAGTGGCCACAAATTCTCATGCCGGTCGCAAATCCAAAGTAATCTTTTGTATATTCCTTTTCTTCCTAACAGTGGCAGATTTATAAAATTGCCGCCCTTAGGCACAGCCTCTAATGCCGCCCCTTCCCCCCTTTACAAAGAAAGGGATATTTGTAAAAAGAAGCATATCATACAGTCAATATTTCATATGTAATGAGATTTTTCATATAATTATTCAAACTAATAAAATACAACCCTTTCGCACCATCATCTTGCTTGAAAATTGCAGATATTTGGTCCAAATTAGAGGTCAAAAATATGGAAAGCTTAAACCTAAAAGAGTGTGTTTGTGCGACGAAAGTGCAGGCTGGTGCTTCGATAAGGAACAGCAATGTAATGATACTACACAAGGACAGAGCATAATTGTTATCAAAGTATTCGTAAAATAAATCTGTATGGTTAAAATTTCTGAACCTTTTTAAAACGCTCGTAGCACTAAAACTTCATTATTTTAACTACTTCTCACGAGGGAACCTCGAGAACTGTCAGAGCTCGATTTTTCTGACTTTCGGTTTATAGGCCAATATGACCGAGTAAATGAAAGATCCAAAATCAAATTTGGCCCAATCGACCTGGGGGTCGAGCTACGGCCCACTGAAAATAGAGCTCACCCTACAATGATGCTTCGCTGCATGACAGGTGAAAACAGTGTTTTGGCGTGCTGAGCAAGCATTAAGCGCCAAAATTTTACTGTGAGTTACTTTTATTCATGTTAGAAGTTTAGCTTTCTACGTCTTGTAGAAGTGAAGTCCTGGCGCATCGGAAAAGCTGAGGTTCCTTTGCAAATAATTTTAGAGGCACTTTCCAAAATCAATTAAAATTATTTACCGCTGCAATATTGACATATGGACCTGATGTGAATTAGGAATATTGAGTATTTGCATATGAAACAGATTTGAATTATGAATATTGAGTATTTGCATATGAAACAGATTTGAATTATGAATATTGAGTATTTACATATGAAACTTATTTGAATTATGAATATTGAGTATTTACATATGGAACTGATTTGAATTATGAATATAGAATATTTACATTTAAAACTGATTTAAATTATGAATATGGAGTATTTACATATGAAACTGATTTGAATTAGGAATATGGAATATTTACATATGAAACTGATTTGAATTAGGAATATGGAATATTTACATATGAAACTGATTTGAATTATGAACATGGAGTATTTATGTATGAAAATGAATTTATGTAGATATGAAAAAAAAAATTTTGAGTTACCTAACTGCTGGGGTTACCAGAGTTATAACTGCGCTCTTGGCTATGATGAACTTAAAACGCTTTTAATGGAAATGAAAATCAATAAAAAAAATGAGAAAGCATAATAACTTTGAGCAATGATTGCAACAAATGAATGAACTACCATCGCAGTCCATTTCGTGACACACTTGGTCCGTGAAATTAAAACAAATTTCTTGCACATTGAAGAATTTTTCAGGCTTAAGTACCGGGTACGTTGATTTCCACCAAGCATAGATTATCATATTACGGAATTTTGGGGAAGACAGCTGATTGTAAATGAGCGAGTGTAATTTTTTGATGTTATTGCTTTCTGATAAACTTACACGATCATAATAATGCAAAAGGCAAAATCGTGTTAAGCGTTTAGCGAAATATTTCCATTGAAGAAAAAAATATACGTAGTATGGCTGTATGAGTGCTATCCCTCCAGGTGGTATAATCATCAATTTCGATTGCTCTGAAAGACTGGCTTGACTAACTGCAATCCAATATATTTTCGTCCATTTGACCTGTCCACGAATCCATGATTAATAGAACTTTTGATGTTATGCTCGGTTTGAGTACTTCGCTGAGGAACACCTCATGTATTTCGGTAAAGGTTTTACCACTTTTGGAACATTCCAGAATAACATTAGGGGGTTTTGATAACTTTTTCTGTACGCATAGACCGAAGACACCCTTTTTGTTATCTGATGGATGAGCAGAAATTGTCGCAATGATTGTCCAGCAGCAGAAATGATAGGTCGGATTATTACGGAATGGGATATGGCGTGAGAAGATTGAATGATACTTGGAGTGTGCTTTTCCCCATTAATCGACAGAGTGCGCGTAGATGCCCGTTCTTTAGTGAATCCGCTGTGGTCAGTGTTTAAAACCTCATCAAAAGGATAGTTGCTCATTGCATCTGTAACTATGTTGACGAATTCTATAGCTCTATCTTCCAAAGTACGTTCATGTATCTTTCATAGTACGTTCATGCTAACAAATTTGGCGACACCTGTATTTGTTATTCTATGCTCTTTTTTAAATTTTAATAGAAAAGCATCACTTGCGCTAAAGTTTGTGAGATTTTCTCTCATTGCAATGTTCAGAAACCATAACTTTAAATCGGCATCGTGAACTGTTAATAAAACATGTTCCCGGGCATTTTTAAACTTCTCAAATACTTCGTCTTTCATCCGTAACAGTTTTTCACATCTTGTACCCTGGGAAGCAACATAATCCCGAAAGCGATAAATTTGTCGACGTGAAAGCGTGTTGTCTTTAAAGCGATGCTGTATGCTTTTCAAGGAACGTAGTTTTCCTGACCCACTCCATGGAAATTCTTTTCATGTCTTCTAATGTGTAAGTTACGCGTGACGGCAAATTAGTTTGTTCATCCCATTCCTCATCATTCATTTCATTACCTTGTATCGCATCATATTTCATTTCATTTAAACAAATATCAAGTGCATTCTCGTCATTCATTTCGTGTGTTAACCCACTTATCAAAGTTTTGGCAAATGTAAATATTTCTTTCTCAATATCCATCTTATAATCTGATACAAAATCGGCTTGCTTTGTGTATTTTTCACAAACAACGCGAAACAAGTATGTTGATATGGTGGAAAAGGAAGACATGGTGACAAATAAGGCTTGAAATTCCACGCTTTCCAACAAAAAAATTAAAAATGTCAAAAATAATGAAGTTACAGGCAAGTGATGATTGCTACTGATTTGAAAATTGAAGGATCGCGTCTTATTTATTCAAGACTGGTTTACGTACCAGGCAGCTTTTTCGAGTTCTTCGCCAAAAATGATCTCAAAATTTGTCAGTTATAAAAAAGTAAGGCAAAATCTTCAAATATTTTTTACTTTTACACTAGAAAACACAATGTATAATTATTTCAGGTACAACTAAAATGACTATTATAAATATATGCTATATTTTATTCATATGTGTTATTTTTTTCCTACGATAATGTTTGGCGTTTAATGCTTACCCAGCACGCCAAAACACTGTTTTCCCCTGTCATGCAGCAAAGCATCATCTTAGGGTGAGCTCTATTTTCAGTGGGCCGTAGTTCGACCCCCAGGTCGAGTGGGCTAAATTTGATTTTGGATCTTTCATCTACTCGGTCATATTGGCCTATAAACCGAAATTCAGAAAAATCGAGCTCTGACAGTTCGCGAGGTTCCCTTGTCAGCCCTCTCTCTCTCGTTAGCTATTGAGTTGAACTACCACCTACATCTACAACAGGACTTCGATCCAGATACTTCGAACAACCTAGTTTCGGAAAAACTAGTGCTACTAATAGTTATTTTGTGACAATCGGTGTATATTTTCTTGTGGCTGGTTTAACAAAAGGATATAACTTTATATTATTACATATATTATAAGAAATTTATTGAATATATGTAAAAAAAATGGCTGTTTAACCTGTTAACTGGGTATGACGACATTTTTCGTCATGCCCGGAAGACTACCAAAATGTCTCCCCCACAAAAAAAAAGTCCCCAGTGTGAAACGAGTTTCACAAAATTTTATTCCCCGGTTAACAGGTTAAAGGTTCCAACCTCTTAACCGGTCCGGTTAAGAGGTTGGAATAGGTTTAAAAAATAATCTATATCTGCAAACACAATATTGTAAAATATCAGATCAACAGCTGTGTACCAAATAAATATTACTTTTAAAGCACATTTCTAATGTGTGTCTTTTAGTACACAAGTACTTAATTGAAGATCTTATACTTGAGAAACCTTAATATTCTCGGGAATCCCTGTTGAGCAACGCCTCTTTAAACTGTTTCTTTGTGAATCAACAACTCTTACAGCTTGAGTAAAAAAAACGTAGTGTCCAAAATTAATCTCCACAAAGAACTTCATGAGCCACAAGAACGGCTCTAATTACAGAGGGTTTGCTACCAATCTCACCATTATTTAAAGGTCTCAGGGCATGAAACACTAAATGATGTCAAAGAATAGCCTCGAAGCAAATACCCTAACATCAAAAATGAGTTAAGAGTGAAAACACTATGAAGTTTGTCAAGGAGTGACTGATCCTATTTTCGGACTGTCTCTCTGACGTTATTTTTTTGCGCGTCACCGCCTGCTGTCATCACAAGTGTTCAATCACAAATGCTCCGAGAGAGAAACTGACAACGGCAGCTAACATGTCAAAACCCATTGCAGAAAACTCTGCTCTCCTTTTCCCGACTTTTTGAAACTTGTCCTTTACTATCACGTTTGATTCGATGCCTTTGAAAGCTTATCGATGAGGGAATCCCATGAATATAGATTCTGTTTCGAACGGTCGTCACCTATGGAAAGTCGATTTATCAGACGATTGAAATTTCAAAAATTTTAAATTCTAAATAAGTTTGCATTTTAATTTGCTCGCGAGTAGAATGAGCACAATTTTTAATTCTTTCTGATATTTGTTATTTTATTTATTTATTAATTTATTTGTCAAATTTCTAAATTATTAAATAGCTTTTTATAATGACTGAAAAACAAGAAATTAACATTGTGGAATAAAATATTTAATTGTTTACAACTGTTACAATAGCCCCGGGCTATTTCCATCATAATCATAACTAATACTGTTCAACATGTAATGCCAACCCGTGTTACAAACGGCGGTTACATGTATAGTAAATGTGAAAGGTAAAATAAATTGAACACGTGAGTTAAATGAACCGTTTCTGGTAGTGGAACATGAGTTTGAGGAACCGTCTCTGGTAGTGGAAAATGAATTCGAGGAACCGTCTCTGGTAGTAGAATGTGAGTTTGAAAAGAAACATCCCTGGCAGAAAAATTATCCTATACGAGATGAAATACACCTTCAGTCAGTATAAACATTGGATGAAGTACTATTGTTCGAAATGGGGAGAATTTTCTTCCAAAAAGAAGAAATTAAATTAAATGGCAACTGATTATAAACGGTGATATCTGCGTTTTTTGATTATATGATTGTACTCAAATAAATTGAGATCCAGCGGAGAAGAAACATTTTGAATAAGTTTTGCTTTGTAAAAATAAAAATTTATGGCCGAATTCTCATGAGTGTTCAGCCAAAGCGGATCTGTGGAGTTCTTGTTCCTGAACATGAGTATCATGTTCCTTTAGACGAATTCGAAGGGCTCTGCGCGTTTGGCTAATGTTGACATGATCACAATGGTAAGGAATATAATAAATTCCTCCAAATCAAGATCAGTGATGACGTCTTTGAAATTGGAGAAACCTAGTTCATTAATGGGAGTGAAGACAACCCGAAAATTGAATTTGCGGAGGCTGCAAGAAAACTTGGTAGAGATTTTTGAAACAAAGCGGGCTGCAGACAGTTTTAAGCTCAAGAGAAGAGGAACCAACGGTAGTAGTAAACAGTTTAGGTTCGCGTGATTTAGATTGAAGTTCGAACCTTCCATCATCGATTGTGCCCTAGAACTGTCCTCTAACTCACGTCATCATTGAATCATTTGAAGTACGGGAAAAAAATTATGGAATCAAAGATTGTTTATGAAAATTTTAAGTCAGTAGATGACGTTGTGATTACATAGCACGCATGCTTGAGTTCTGAGATGAGGTATACATAGAAAACCAGCATTACTTGCTTTTGTTTGTTTGTTTCGATTTTTATGACCAAGAGCATCTGAGCTATACTGCGCCAAATTGCTTTCACATCGTTAGCTAGCAAAGAAAAATGGCCATGATAAAGAGCTCAATGTTAAAGGCAAGAATAGAATAATCAAATGATTAGCGGAAGGAAAAACTCAGCTAGAAGTTGCAAAGACTTTTTTTGTTCTCAATCCGCCATTTCGAAAATTTGGGAAAAGTATAAAGACACGAAAAGTATGATAACCGTTCATTGTTGCGGCAAGCCTCGTGTAACTTCTGCTCGTCGGGATCAAATTCTAAGGGAAATATGTAAAGGTATGATATTTTCGACGTCAAAACCAATAAATTATCAATGGAAAAAAATATCTAAAGCTAACGTTTGTGATAAAATAGATAGAAAAACGTTGATAGGGTATGGGTTTCACTTTTTTAAGGTTAAGGTTAAACAAACTTTCAAAAAAAAAAAAAAAATAAGCCGGATTAAAATGGGCAAAACGAAGGAAAATTTGAACTCGTCTGATCTAGAGGGCAGTAATATTTAGTAATGAGTCAAGAATATGCATTGGTAGTGGTGATGACAGTGGAACATTTGTTTGGCATCTAAAAGGAGAAACCATGAACGAAGATTGTATGAAGTTCCGCAAAATGTATATACGCCTATATATCTTATGATCGGTGGTGGGGGGGGTGTACTGTGCATTAGCGCTCAGTTGACGCGTGATACCGTTAGCAGACGGGTTAGTCCATTGCAGTTTAGGGAAGGCCGTCTTGGAGGAACTGGTTTTTCTGGCGCGAAAAACCAGTTTCGGCAAGACGCCCTTCCCTAAACTGCAATGGACTAACCCGTCTGCTAACGGTATCACACGCCAACTGAACGCGAACGCCCAATATGTCGTCCGAACGCCCAAGTAAATTATGTATTGTAAATGGAACCCTGAATTCGGACGTCTGCATCGAAATTTTAACCGGTTGGAGGATGAGGAAGTCACCTTCATGGACGACAATGCCACATGTCATAGGTCTCGTTTTGTTAAAAATTACTTTTTGGAAACAAATGCAAAAACATTGGACTGGCAGGCCTGCAGCCCGGATTTAAACCTAATTGAAAATCTACGGTGGAAACTTAAATAACTTGTCACCAAGCAGCAAGCAATAAATAAAAAAAACATCATTAAAAATTGATATTAAGACCGCATGGGACAAAATGAATCGAGATGACTGCAGAAAACTTGCGGAGTGCATGCAAGGAGAATCCAGGCTGTAATCAAGGCCCGTGGAGAACATACTTTTTTCGCGTACTTCACACGATTAAATACTTTTTCTCAATGTGTTGTTGGTTAAAATTAAATAATTTAAAAAATACTGCTAATTTAAATGACCTTTTTACATACAAATTTCAGAAACGATGTATAGATTTGGAAATACACCAATTCGGTTTAATAAATTTATTTTCTTTAAAATACTTATCAATTTTTGTGAAATTTTGTAGACTATAGGTGTTGATTCCAAACTTTTTCCAGGGATTGTAGATAGTCATATCTGTAATTGAGCTATTAGCAATTGTTTCGGCGGTAAAATGGTCAGTCATCATCAGATCAAAATAAAGCTATTTTATTCTGATAATGTCGGACCATGTGTCCGCCGAAACATTTGTTAACTCCTCATCTTAGCTACAACCACGATTATCTGATAATTTTCAACTAAGTTATTTGTACATTTTTATTCTATTTTATTCTATTCTACAATATATTTTTTCTGCCTATATTCTTACATTAAACGACTTTTTTGTGTGTTGTTTTAGTCATTCTTGTGACTTAAAGCAGAAACAAAATATTTCAAGCTCCAGAAACGTTCTAAAAGTTAGTTATATTTTGCACTTGTATATTGCATATATATATAGAGAGAGAGCATATTAGTATGTTCCGCGTACTAGCTATTATGCTGCGCATCTATATTTTTTACCGATTTCAAAGAAGCGAGTTCTATGTCCCAAATGAACAAATTACGGTGCATATCATAGGCATCGTGTTATATAGGACCACAGAGCCTGAGTTCTCTCTCAATAATTTGAAATTAATTGCGATTTTACATGTACTGTAATGTGTAATGTGTAAATATTCATAATATATGCTCGGGCCCTCCTAATAATTTTGAAAACTCTACGTTGGTGATATATATTATTATCAACCTTATACAGCGTAAATGATATTTATTTTGGGGGGAAGGGCAAAACGTATCTTCACATTTCCGATATACGTCGCTAGCTTTCGTCAGAAGTCGACCAAATCCGACTCCAAATGGATGAAATCTATTGTCATTTCATGCTATATTATTCTGTATAGCGAAAAATATTGCAAGCAGCGAAGTGGAAAGGAAATTGGAAAATAAGGGAGGAGGAGGAGGCTGTAATTGCAGGGTGAAATTTAATAAGGCCTTCCACGCAACGTTAAAAGAGGGCGTGTATTTGCGATCATTAACGTGACCAGTCAACTGTTCATAAATATGGAAATCATCCAGAAGATGTATTTCCGAGAACGACCTAGGTTGACATATATAAATAGAGGGTGTCAAAATTTTTAAATTATGATACTTCTCCCAGCAATGCTATCATTTTTAAATTCAGTCTTTTCGGTATATTTTTTGGACTTGTGAATTCGGAATTTGGAGGACTATTTAGTCTGTTCGATGCATGAATAATTACATCCATAAAAATGTATATAATTATACAAAAATTTGTTCATAACTTGTATATAATTTGGATGCAAATCTGAAATCTGACGTCAGAAAGCTAAAAACTCCCTACAACGTTTCAAGTAATATTTGATGTTTCTTACGTGATATTACATTAATTTTACGCTTACAGTACATACCTTAATACTCCGACAAAAAAGTATTCAATTGGCTTTAACTTAGTTTTAGCTTGCGAGTATATTTGATACACTAGATACTTTAATATCTTCTTTTGGATGAAACAAAAAATCTGTGGAACATAAATTTTTTTTAAAGCCCCCATTCTTCGAATAGTGCCAAAAGCGGGGATCTTCACCTCTTTAAAATAAATGCCAGGATCGTGGAAAATCGGAAACCTCGATTCACAGTTTGAAGAAAAAAAAAATTTATTTTAAATTAAATTTTAAATTTACGGCGCCCAAAACCGGGGTCTCAGGCAGTAAATCTCTTTTATGGGATTGCACCTCGGCCAATCTGTATCACCTTACGGGATCTTTCGACGGTTAAAGCTAGTTTGGAAGCCATTTTCTTGTTAGGAAAAAATCACTTTTGCGGACTTTTATTTATTGCGACGCAGTTTAGATACTAACCCCCGACTAATATTTATGAATAAAAAATCCGGGAAACGTGCATATATCAAAAACATTTTTCCGGTCTATGTATGTAAAATGCATACACTGATAAACATTAATAATCATATCTCTATAATAAATGCGTCTGGGCTGCGATTCATACAATTTAACGGCATCTATTACAACAAAATTGAATATTTTTTAAA
The DNA here is from genome assembly GCA_006491805.2 of Dysdera silvatica. Taxonomy (NCBI): domain Eukaryota; kingdom Metazoa; phylum Arthropoda; class Arachnida; order Araneae; family Dysderidae; genus Dysdera; species Dysdera silvatica. Next base: position 115,281,488 of record QLNU02014802.1, on the reverse strand, counting down.
GTCAATATAATTTGATTGATTGCTTTTTGGTTTTACGGCTCAAAGACTACAGTGGTCATGCTGTGCCGGGACCTACTGTTTTCCGAGGAATCCGAACCTCTTCAATATAATTTAAATCGTTTTTCTAATAATTTAAAATTAGGAATCTTTAATAAAGCGTGTGTGACAATGCGGATGAAAAAAATGCATAAAAAAATTGTATAAAACTTTCTATAAATAAAATTTTATTTTTTTCTGAACTATTATTTTTTAGTTTAAAAAAAATAAGAAGTCGGAGTATTAGTTTTTAAAACTGATGCATGTTTATACGTTTTAGATATTTATTCATGTAATTTTCATTTTACACTAATTATGAAAGCAAGGCATTTATTAACCCAGAACCCAATTTAAATCAGTTGATGAATTTTTAAATTTTATTAATAAGAATTTTTCTATAAGTCAACTATGCATTTCTTTTTAATTTTTTGATGACTATGCGTATACATAATTAAACAAGTGAACAACATTATTGGTAATTTTCAGTTTGAAACTGTGGTAAACATGTAAGTTTTTGAAATAAATATATTGAAGTGAGTATGAATCATTATGTCAGTGTACAATATATTGATGTAGATAGATCACAGTATGCATGTATGCAGGAAGACAAACAGACAGGCAGACTAAAAAAAAATTTTACAAAAATTATTGCAATACTAGCAATATTTCAAAACTGTTCGTCCAAGCAAGGATGGAACTACATATGGAACGCCATATGGAATACATAAGAATGAATGTAAAAATGTATACATGTATAAATGTGTGTATATATGTAAGCATACAGTTATTATACTTTTAAATCACTTAATTTTTTTTCTGTCTTCTATTGTAATTATCTCGATTTCATTTTTAAGAAAATGCTAAAAATGCAAAATAATTAAGAAAAATACGGAAATACAAAATTTACTCTTTTAAAACCGTCTTCTGAAATATGCAGGCATTGTCAACCATCAAACGTTGTTGATTTACATCAAGACCGTAGCCAAGATTTAATTTCGGGGGTTCATAAATTTTTACAGCATGTATCGATACAATTACAGCATGCAAGTCCGTAGCCAAGTCCCATTAAAAAATTTGTTCGGGAGGGATCGAAAGGGTCTAGGGTATCTAAAAAAGAGTATAGTTTAGGGTATCTAAAAAAGGGTCTAGGGTATCTAAAGGTCCCTAGAGTATCCCTTAGGATTCGGGCATGCTTTAAACCCCCCCTTTTTTTTTTGCGGTACACCCATTTTGCTTATTATGAATGGTTTCAGCGGCTGCAATAACATTTTTTATAGAATCCACTCATTTTTATAGATATTAATATTCACATAGTACACGCACTCTATTTATATGCAGTGTTTTCAATTTTAGCACATACATTAGAAACTTCACTTAAAATTGCATTCGATTTCATTCAACAAAATGAAAAATACATACATTTAAAAATAAGAAAGTATCCACAGAAAAGTTTACCCATAGCAATAATAATAATGGACAATTAAACCTGAAAAACATCCTAGATAAAAAAATATTGAACGTATATCATTGAATTATTGACCCGTGATTCAATAAATGTCAAAAATGTTGATTTTATTCGAAATATATTAGATTAGATTTTCCCTCATCGAATCACATCGATCATAAAGAGGATTATAGCCCGATTTTGACAGCTCTTGACAAACAGGCGCCACGGTTTGAAAACGGGATGTAAAATTAATATTTTTCATGAATATAAAAATATACAAGTATTCAAGAAAAATATATATCAGTGAATCTATAACACGCCACTCACGTCGATATTTATTGCATCGGCCATCAATTCAGAATTTTATTGTCAAGAGAAGAAATTAAGATTTGACACTTTACTGGAAGTCGCCTGGTATCTTCTACCGCTCTTAATTTTTCTCATGAAACTCCTAAAGTTCTAATATATTACGTTGCTGTAATTAAACTTATATCGCTTGAAGTTGAACTTGTGTTTTTCAAGTACGATGGATTTCAAAACATTCGGAACATAATCAATAAATGATTTTCTTGTAAATCTTGTAAATGAGTGGGCAAAGATTCCAAATCATTTATTGATAAGCAATCATTTTGCTGAAAAAATCATTTACAATGGGCCAAATATAAAAAAGAGAAATTTTCTTATCAGAAGAGAGTTTGCTCCTCAATACAAATACAATGAGAAATTGATATTTTTGAAGTGTCCTAACATGTAATCCAATTTTCAAATTTTTAGTAAATGAACACTCACGCTCTCCTGGTTCTAAATGAATCAAAAGTAGTTTAGGAAATAAAAATTAAATTTTGTAAAGAATTTGTACGATATTTATTATTTATCAATTTGAAAAAAAAAAAATACGCCAACAGCGGAGTTCGGTTTTCTTCTTTCTCTAACACGAGAGTGAACGAAATATGCCTTTTCTCCATTCCAGATACAATAAAATAGATAATACGTTAGACTCAGTGGTATAAGAAAGAGAGGGGCTCAAACGTTCCACTGAACATCAAAACCCATTATTTTCTCACATGGTCCATCACGAACTATCCTTTTTTTTCTTGTGCCCCCTTCCCCTGAATTTTGATTTGCTAGGCTATTGGTTAGACTATTGTATAGTTATCCAAGTTTAAAATAAAAATATTTTCATAGGAAGCCATGGACTTTCGAAATTAGGAGATCTGATGGGACAATAATATTACTGAACTTGCCAGATCTAAACATGTTTCTTTAATTTCTGTCTTCTGTCAATTGTATTAAATTCAGTAAACTTGCGCAAGTCTTTTAAAGAAATAAGTACATATATATGGACTAAGAAAAGGTATGTTTTTGTATTTAATCTAGTTGCTGAATTGCAAATTTTTCTATAATGATATTTTGATAAACAACTACTCTATTGTGCTATCGCATTGGAGTACCAAAGAAAAGACCAGTAGAAACATATATATGCTTAGAAATAAAAAAACATGATGGTGAATTAAAGTTAAAAAGAAAAAGTAAGGAGATAATAATATGAAAGCAAAATTTAAAAATTTAGGAAATAACAATTTAAAAAGTATTAATTTTAATAATACTATTAAAATTATTATGTGTATATTGCTTTACTGCTTTCAAACTTGCAGAGTTGCCAAGACTACAGTACTGGCAATAAAATTTCAATTATGAAATAAGAAGATAAAAATAAAAATAAAATACTAATAACGTAATTATAAAATAATAAGACTAAAAAGAATCAATAATAGATGAATAAATAATAACAATAAAACTTTTATAATGTAGTGAATCCATTTAAAATCTACAAACATCTCAAAGGCTGTTTTAATCAGTCAAATGAAAAAACAATTGGAAACGCAGGAAATAGATAAAAAGTAAAACGCAAAGAAGTAAAAAACGAATTACAAAAGTACTTATCACTAAAAATACATTATTGAGACCCCTATGCAATTGGCTCGATTAAATAGGGTGTTCCCTTATAAGCCTCAGCAAATGCCAAATAAATTATTGCCATAAAGACAAAATCCCATTAAGATAAAAAAAGTTGTAAGAGAGATTGAAAACAAATAGAAAAATATAAAACAAACCAAGATAGAATGGTCCTCTGGTGGCAAACACAATCACGGGACGACCATATATATATATACAAACAGCGGTTTTATAGTTCTCCATTGCTGCAGCACCAAGCTTAAAATGTAATTCGTAAAAAATCTGTGAACCATATTAAATGATATAGTAAATATTTTTTTAGGCGCAGTATAACCTAGATGCTCGTGCACCATAAAAAATCCAAATGAACAAACAAAATTATTTTTAATATTTATATTTTAATCAACTATTTATATAAATAATCAAATCAAGGTTTTATACAAATAGTGTATAATATTTATATATAAAGCATGTGAAAGGTAACATAGTTTATTATTTTAGATGTTATTTTATTTATGCAAATTTATATATATACATTTAGACATTCTATATACAGTAGAATCTCGATAATTCGAGCTGTGGAGGACCGAGAACTTTTCGGATTACTGAAAACTCGGATGAACGAAAAATAATAAAAAATTCATAAGAGTCTCGTTTGAACAGTGACATCCTTAGGCTGTTGACCACCTTAGTGGAAAAAACAATACATCGCCGCTCTTATCAATTTAATATTATTTCATTTAAGGTTTTGATATGTTCAGTATTTACTTTTATATCTATATATACATAATTTGAAACAGCTGTTACGTCCAAAACAAAAACACCTTTTAATTTTTATTTTTATAATATGAAACAAAAATCCTTGATATTTCACTTTTTAATTGACAGATTAAAAATAATTAAAGGTCTTGTAAAAATAATATACGATCGTCCCTGTCATTACCCGTCCAGGTGTGGGCCACCTTTTGAACCCGAGTCAAAACAGACTCCGCACTTGAATATCTCACAAAATACTGACATACCTTTATTTCTTTAACAGCCATGATTTTATACTTTAAAGAAATTGTGAATCTTATGTCAATCTGAATTTCTACGGATTTCCTCTTTGAAAAAAAAAAATTTCGGGAAAAAGTTTTGAAAGGGAAATTCTAAAAATTTTATCACCTCAAAATTAACGGATATTTTTTCTTTTGAGACGTTGGGTTTCCTATATTCCACAATATATGCAGACCCATCAGTTTTTTCCCCAAATCTGTCCAAGCCGATCAATTTAATATTTTAAAATATAACGATTCATAGTTAAGATTTGTAATTTGTAATTCGCAATCGATTCTTCTAAATAAATTATGTATTGTATATAAATCAGTTTCATGCGTTTTGTCATCTATGCCTACTCAATGCAAACGCAAACAAACAAAAGTCACAATTTTTCATTCTCAAATCATAAAAATTCAATAATTGCTATAGTTGGATAGAGGATATATATGCATATACAAGGCCGGTATGAATATTGTTACACATATAATTGACATGTTTTCGTATGCTTAATGTCATTTTAATTATGCATATACATATTTCGCCATATAAATCTCTCCATAATCAATTTTCTTTCAATTTTCAAATAGGCTTTGAACCATTTCCACATGCTTCATAAATCCTTTCGACAGATAAAGGTCAAAGTTTGCTTTAAATTGCCAGATAATGGAGACTCAAACTCTATGGGATGCAGTGACGTTTAATAACCTAGCCCAGTCATATAAATTTCCAGCATAGCAAACCTTTATTCTTGCTTGGAGGGGAAAGATCTCTCCTTACTCAACTTTCTAAAAGTTGGAGAGCAAGTTTGAGGTTTGTCAAACATTCTTCCCGCATTTTGTAATTAATTTTTGCTGCTCTTTTGTGCTGAATAATAAAATATGGCGAGCCTGTAATGTTGATGGAATATATCAGGCCCCAACGAACTGATTTTCCGCATTGTTTACGCTAAGCAGTCGCTTAATAATCTTATTTAACCGCCAAAGATTTATTGCCCTCATCTTCGCAGAATCGCGAAAAGCAAATTAGCGGAGAGAGAATTATTTTCGGAGTCCTCGGAACTATGCCAACAATACTGCTAATCCCGCAGTTTTCGAGAGTTAGAGATATATAATAACGATATTGAACGATTTCTTAAAATTTGCTTCGTCTGGAAATTATTAATTATGCAGAATTTTGTACATAGCTTTGAGAATTAAAATTTGAACACCCCAATGCTGGTACAGTAGTTGTTCTCGAACACTGCGATCATTTCCCATGTTATTTTGCTTTAGTAAACATTTATTCTTTGCCGATGTTTTATCTTTTATTCGAACGCGGAGTTTCGCCGTAGCTTTATAAATAAAATATTTGGAAACATTTTTCAACTAATTTAGAAAATATAAAATTTATAATTTGGCGATATAAAACAGTTTTTTCTTTGGGAATAATCATAAATATGAAATGAATATTTCATTTTCGTACGAGTTGTTTATGAAGTGTGAACTGGAGCTTTAATAATTTCGAGAGTAGAAAATTTGAATTGTGTTGCTGAAAAAATATGTGTATATTTTGTTATCAAGTATTTTTCTATTTATTAGGAAGTTGTTTTGGAAACCAATTTTGAACAGCGCAATATTTAAAAATAAAGCATATTTTTGAATAGTTTTTTAATTATTGATATTTATTATTAGAAGTAATAAATATGAAAAAAATGAAGAGAACTCAAACAGGAATCAAGTATATTGAAACGATTTTGTGATTATATAAAATTTTTTAAAAAAATATGTTAATTTAAAATTATTAGTATTTTGTACTTTTTAATTAAATTCAGATAATTTGTAAAAATGACGTGTAAGATCAAAAATGCAAAAAGTGCTTTTAAATACAAATATAGACGAGGCTCGCAATTGTGTCGGGTAAACAATAAGGTCCAAACTCAAATTCCAACTACTTACCTATTTTACTTTGGATTTCAAAATAGAACTTACTAAACATTTTAAAGGCGGTCCTGCCCACTAACTGATGATATTTATAATTCGTAGAGAAACTTTTGTTTTTCTTACACGAATTGAAAATATCATCATTTTTAAACATCCTAATTTTGCGATTATCATCATTTTTAAACATCCTCATTTTGCGATTATCATCATTTTTAAACATCCACATTTTGTAATTATCATAATTTTGAAATTTATGTATTTTTAAAAAAATACATGATTTATAAATTCACTTATAAATTCATTTTTAAAAACATATACGTAACTTTAAAATTTGATTTCGAAATCATTTTAATACGGATGTCCTCTTTCAATCACAAATACTTCCTGTAATTACAGTGATTCAAATATACACATGAAGCGAAACCATCTGCCTTATGAAAAAAATTAATTTCATCTTTAAAAACAACAATATATTACTGGATTTTTAATAGACAATCAATTCCAAGAGAGACACACGCTATGTTGTTCTTAATTTAAAATCTAAATCTGAATTTAATACGCTCTTAAGATTGTGAAGTTTACCATCTGGAGTGAATGGAGGAGAAACAGACGCGCTTTCTTGTAAAAACGTCAGTTAATTAAAATAGACAGCACGGATGCAAAAGCATTATACTGTGTTTTTAAAGAAGAGCTTTCACATTACATTACTGGGATAAATATAATAATTTCAGACATTCACTTCGAACCGGAGATACAAAGAAGGAAGAAAGGAGCAAAAAGCAGGAAAAGGGAAAAGAATAAAAAAGTAAAATAAAAAAAAACTTAAGGAATGGAATATAAGCAAAAACTGTATAATATGGAGTATATTGAAAAGAATTATATTAGAGAAAAGAACATGGAAAGTAAAAGAATTTGTTCAAAATAAGATGAGAAAAACTTCAAACTACTTCAAGAACCACTAATCAATTTTCGAGTGGAAATTGTAAAGAAAAATCTAAGACAATTCGAAGCAAATGCATTATGTTATTCACTATAATGTGCGAATAAGACCTAGAAAGAATTTTTCATGGTGAAATATTTCTATCTCTTATTACCGAATTTAAGGTATTTTGCTACGATATTCATGAATTTTTCCACAAGGAAAGGGAAATACGTGTACAAATATGAATATTATACGCTTTCATATCTATAAACAGGAAGCATAAAAATATTTGGTATATTTTATATGGTTATTTTTCCAACATTATGCGAATCTTAAATTTACAATTCAATCGTCTTGTCTCCTACAAGTCGTACATAAATCTTCAAGTAAACGTAAGGAATTTTATATCAGAATCATATCTATTTGGAACATGGCACTATTTGGTTACCACGGATTATTATAAAAATATGCAATATATTACATTCTGGTGGTTTAAACCTGTAAGAATAAGAATAAGAATGTATGAAACGAAATGCGTTTAAAATTTAATAATCTAGCTTTTTGGAATAAACTTCTAGCTTCACAAGACTTTATTCTCTTGTAAAGGAGCGAAAGAGAAAGCTACTCTCAAGAGAAAACTCAACTTACAAAACCTTGGAAAATGAATCGGATCTCCGTCAAGAATTTTTTCCTAATCTTTCAATTGATTTTTGCTAGCCTTGTATGCTAAAGAGTAAAATATAGCTGGAGTACAATATTCACAGAAATATATCAGGCCGCAGCAAACAGATTTTTTCGCATTGTTTACGCTAAGTAGCAACTTAATAATCTTATTTAACCATTGCAGATTTATTGCCTCATCTTCCCGGAATAGCGGAAGGCAAATTTGCACGGGTAGAATTATTTTCAAAGAAAAATTGCCCGAAATTATTTTGGTTATAGCAAGTCGTGCAGTTTCGGAATGATAGAGCTAAAGCAATGGCGATGCATTCCTTTGTAAAACTTGCCGCGTTGAGAGTTCATTAATTTTGGAAAATTATTCATTTTGCCAGAAGCATTCTAAGTTAAATTATGCAATGATTGCATGATTGTTACAATTTGATAAAATGATCGTTTTCCTGTCATATTTCTTGTGCTTTTACTTACCTTCTTGTATAGAGTAGAGTATGACCTTGTAAAGTGACCACCTTGATAAACTGACCATCTGAAGAAAGTGATCACTTTTTACAAGAGAGAACAAGTAGGGACTTACTCTTGTCTATACCAAAGCCTGTCGTGCATAGTGACCGTCTGTATATGATGATCATTGCAGTCCAATCCCAAAGGTGGTCGCTTTAAGCAGGTTCTACTATATTCGTTTGGGCTTTTTTTTTTCTTCTTTTGGAATGCACCACTTTGAATGATATAAAATTCAGTGGGACCCGCTTATAACGAGTTCTCCTTCAACAGTTTCGTATTAAATGAAGAAAATATGAGTTCGGATTGTTATAATTAAGTGCAACACAATTTTACCATTTTCAGAGAACGAAACCTTTGCTATTCCTGGATTTAACGAAGAAAAAGCGAGATCTTTTAGACAAACTGTAGAAAACTTTAAGTATTATTTTTAAAAAATTTATGATCGAAAGTGTCATGTTAACTGAGTTAAACATGATGAAACGAACTTGTCAGCTTTTGAAAGTGGAGAATTTCTGAGAATTCTGATCCTTTTCAGAATAAATAGAAAGAAGTCCATAATAAGTATCTTTTTGAGGTAATGGATTGCACTAATGAGAATGTATGTTTCATGCGCTGAGTATTTTATGACGAAAATTAAATGAGCGTAAATACTTTAAAACGAAGCAAACAACTATGGATATCTTTCTTGGGCGTCTCCAAACAAAGTGGTTTTTTTTTTTTTTTTTGTGTTATTTAGCTTATTAGACCGAAATTCAAGCAGTAATATAATATTCAGCAAAACAATTTTCAGTCAATCGGCTGCTTAGAAAAGCAATTTTTATTGCTAAAACTTTACGTTTCGATTCGATCTGTGAGAATCATCATCAGAAGAGATTAATTACATGAAAAATTTTTTTTTTGAAAAATTGTCGAATGTACATAACTTGCGGAAACAGTATTTATATATGTTAAAAGGAATTATTATAAAAATCGTAGAGATGAATATAAAAGCCAAAGCAGAAGAAAATGAAAATTTTCTTCTGTTTTGGATTTTTGAGCGATATAAAAATTTGTTATTATTGTTTTATATGTGTTCTCTCTTTTGTCGGTGCAGACTTGAAACGGGCAGTGCCAAGTATTTAAGACTTCCTTCTGTAGGTTATTCAGGTGTTGTGTGTTTAGAAACTTCCTGGTTGTCGGCACGCGTTTAAAATTCAGACCCGTCTTTATCAAGCTCGTCGAAAATGTGCCGCTCGGCTTCGTCCTATTTAGCTTATTAGTAAATCCGCCTCCAAACAGAGTGATCTATCGTGCCATTAACTCTTAATGGTATTGTAAAACACATGCCGCTTTTCTACTCAGCGTAGTCTGCGGTTTGATTTCCTTGGCGTCAAATGTTCGAATTTTTTGGGAAACTTGGACCCGCCTCATCATGACCTCTGAAGATTTACCAATAGGTTAAATAGGCTGAAACTTATGACGGCAAATTTTTAATTAAAAATTTGCTGCCGTTAGTTTGCTGCTGCCACAGAGAAGTTTGCAAAGGCAAGGTTGAATTTTTGGTTAAATTAATAATTTTGAATTGTCATGTTCAAAGGTGTAACTAGGCATTATTAGCAAAGCGAGAGCTACCATGGGCGCCGATTTCAGAGAGGGGCAAACGGCGCCAAATTCGCCAATACTTGGGAAACGACGAATTTTAAACAATCGCCAGCGGAGTCAAATTAAAATTAATAATAACAATAAATTTGTTTATTTAACCCAATTTTGTATACATTTTCGTGAAGTACATATAAACAATTTGAGAAAACACAGAAGAAATCTTTTGGACTTCATGTTTGAGATTTGGGTTAGAATTGGAAGAGAATATAAAGCCAAAGCTTGTTACGGGATTCTCTTCCAAAATGGTTTTACAATTCTGTCGAGGTTTGTCATTTTCTTAAATATCTGAAATATCGAACATTGTATAAAGTATACACTTATTAAAACAGATATTTCCGTAAGCCAACAGTCTGAATATAACAAAAATTAATACTATATATATGCCATATTTGGGCCTCATTTGAGAATAATTTGATAAAAGGGCCAAAATTTCTGTTATGCTTTTAGTTACGATTGGTAAGATCAGGTGGCAGAATATGTTTGAGCCTAAAGGCGGCAATAATTACAAATCTGGCTCTTATTGGAGAATGCAAAAACACTTCTTAGAACTTCTTAATAAGAACTATTCCTTTAACCAATCGAAGATACACAAATTGAGCATATGTGATGACATATTAAATAGATTGTATATAATCTACTGTTCAAAATGTTATGAAGTAGAATGTTATTTCGGGATTTAGATAATAAAATATTTGAATTTTGCTGAAATATGCCATGATTATTAAAACGTTGAAAGTGACATTAAATATGAATAAACTTTATTGCTTGAAAGTAAATATTGTAAAATCATTTTTATTTAAATATAGTTTTGCAATTGTACAACTTAATATTTGTGTAAGGAATTGGGATTTTATTACCGTGCTTTCAAAGTGTAGAAATGACAAAATTCCAGTTATCGCTCTCTAACAAAATTGACAATATTTTATTTTGTAATTTAATTTCAAAAAGTGAGCTTGAATAACACAAAGCATACATTTTGAATATTATGGCGTCTTTTTAATTATTCATATCTTAATTAAAAAAAGGCTCATAAATATCTAGAAAAGAAAAGAAAACTAAATAAGAACCAGAGAGTTTGAAAAGCGCTGGAAATACTAGAGAAAATTTTTAAAAAAAACTGTAATTAAATTTGGACTTGTTAATATTTTATATACGTTTTAATTAAATCCAGAAATTTGAAAAGCGCAAAACTAAAGACACGGGAAATACGTCTAGGTACCAATATACTCATAAATGGTAATTGCATTAGCTAAAAAATAATTAATCTTCCAGTCCTATGCCCGGGTGAATTGATCTGAATATAATTCAGAGATAAAAGGATTTCTCAATTTCAGCAATTCAATTAAAACGATAAGCCCACGCACTGCATGCACATCTAGTTGCCCTATCTCCCGTAGAAAGATATGAATTTTTAAAGATTCGAAAAGGTCACGTTTCCTTAACGAATATACCTGCACCTTATCTGATGTGGTCCAAATAGAAATCAGTGAATTCAAGTATACTCAACTTTTAAATATAAATTCATTTTAATGCTATTATATGCACTTAACTGTCATTCGTTTTCCATGAGTCCTCAAGTCAAATTTAGTATCTAAACCGAAATAACCACAAACACTAAAGAAAATAATCTACTGATTGTTTAGTCTTCAGTTTGCCATCGACGTGTGTATACGTACCATGAAGGCTCCGTCAAAAAGTCCTACTAAATTTCTGTACAGTTGTATTTTAATTAATTTTTTGGCATGTATTAATAAATTATTCTAAACATTTAAACTATTAATAAATATATATCCGCAATACGTGGCAGATATCCTACAGGAACGGATTCTAAAAAAAAATGAAATTCATAATCTCATCTACGAGTGTGTATCACAGTTCTCTGAAATGGGGCCCAATTGATACCAAAAATATTCAATATATATTACTCTTTAACACGTAAAATGTTATTCAATTAGTTTGTGAAATATGGCGTTCTATGTCTCAACCTTTAGGGAAATATAGCAACCCAAGTTTTTACATAAATCCATTTAGAATTACAGAAAAAATTTACTCTTTCATCAGAGTTAACATCTCCTCAGCTCTTAAAGGGTATCTCGTAATAAATCTGGCTTTATATTCTCTCCCAATACTATCCTGGATTTGGAACAAACACAAAGCTAGCATAATGACCTGTATGTAACTCATGTATTACTCAAGATATACACCATTCATTAAATATCTCAGATTGAATGAAATCATCATCATTATTATTACCATAAATATTTTTCAAGTTGCTGCAAGCAAAGTAGAACCGACTAAAATACAAGAAGAAATTTACAACATTTAATAATAATAAAAAAGTTTTTTGTCTCAATGTCTAGTCAACTACAAGACAATTTGTAAGGAAACGGTTTGAAATGTAGAAAAGTTCTCTCAAATTCGATTAAAAAGCACAGTATAGCATGTGATATGCCATATGCAGTAAGCGAAAGAAAAACAGATACCTTTGAAAACGCCAGTTCATGAACTACACAGAGACTGAGGATTTTGTGCGTGCCTATATTTACTTTTTCCATGTCCACAGCGTGTTATACTTATGTATTTTTGCTGATGTTCTACATGATGTCAATAATTAGATGTACATTAATGTATTAATTGCATTGGAGTAAGATATGAATTATTGAAATTCTTTTTCTATATACCTGTGTAATCAAGTATTTATTTATTCAAGCAAATGTTTTAAATATTCTTATTTTTAACTTGTACCCAATGTATTTCATATTTTTGTAGCTGTTATGCAGAAATAAATTCTGATTGACTGATTGATTACTATGGAATGGTGTGTAGATTAATGTTAATATTCATGATGCTATGAATATTGTAGAAAATAAATAAAAATTATTATAATTTTCGAAAGCCTTAAAGTGCATTTTTAAAGAATAATTTTAAAACTTGAAGAATTATTATACATAGTGATAAATAGTAGATATAATATGACAGCGAGCTCACACACACAGACACGCGTTATTTTTACACAAAACAAAACACAACGAAGAAAGTAAACATTATTTGGTAATCCTTTTATCGTAAAACACACACAAGGTAGCTCAATCACTATATACAATATTCACATTACTAATCCGTTTTCGAATTCAATACGGTCATTTGATTTAACTAACACGGACCTTGCGTCCCTTACACGCGAGAGCCTAGTTGTCTCTGCAAGTAGGTCAGGTCACATGACCCTAGAATTCAAAATTGTTCCTATTAATTGTGTGCTGCCATCTATTGATAATAAAGATAATTAAAATTTAAACAGATCAGCTACACACTCCCCCTCTGGTTATGGCTGACGTGACGTCCCGACAAGTAACCAGGATAAAGGCACTGAAACTTCTTTGAAGGTCGTCCACGTTTCCTCAGTGGTTTCTTTGGTACTACAGCATCACCTTGAGTATACATTTTTAAGGTGGAAGAACTCTGACTGGTATTTGAGGTCTTTTTACATCAGCAACTTCATAAGTTGTTTGTGATCGCTGGGTCAATATCACGTATGGTCCATCAGGCCTCGACATGAATTTGGCACTATGACCTTTGGCAGCATTACTGAGATCGTTCTGGGTCACATACACTTGATTTCCCGGTTGGAAGATAGGGGCAGGCTGGTGACGTTGATCAGCATACAGCTTTCGTTGATCTTGTTGTTGCATCATAACTTCCTTAATTTGGACAGTAATGTCAGCAAATTTCTTTAGGTAAGGCGTAATTTCTGTAATGAAATTATCATTGTTTATGACTTCACGTAAGTCATTTTCGATGTCGTCTGTGGTTCATAGCTTTCTTCCAAAATTTAGGTACGCAGCTGTTTGTCCTGTAGGTTGGCATTTTGCAGTATTTAATGCAAAACGAATGACAGGTAGTTTTTCAACCCAAGAACCATGTTCGTCTTGTACTAAGATCGACAGCCGGGGTTTAAGATTTCTATTCTCCCCTTCAACGGGATTGGCTTCAGGGATTATCCACAATCCAAAATACCTAACTCGTGAACGAGAGAAATTGCACTTCTCTCGGTTAGTATGGAGTTTAAAATAAGTCAGTCTCTTGAACACAGCTTCTAAATCCTTAACATGCTGTTCAAAGGAGGGCGATAATACAATAATGTGATACAAATAAGTAAGAATTGGCAAACCTCTTTTGAAGATATCCATCAGCCGTTGAAGAGTGGCAGATGAATTACGAAGGTCTAGTGACATTCTAATAAATGGAAAAGTCCCAAATGAACAGGTATATGCAGACTTGTCTCGGTCCAGAGGATGTTCTATCCACTGAGGATATACAGATTTCAAGTAAATGGTTGACATACAAGCCCTGTGTTTCGCACTCTGAATTAAATTGTCGAAATGTGGAAGTGGATGGGTGTCGGGCACAGTTACTTCGTTCAGTTTCCTATAGTCCCCCCACATAAACGAAACTTGACGGTTGGTTTTGGTACCAAAACAACAGGAGCATTGTATGAGGATTCGCACTCCTCAATTACATTTTTCTGAAGAAGGTCTTCAATTTCCTCTTTCATGATCTCCTTCCGACCAGGCAACATATGGTATGGTGGAACAGCAACAGGCGGATGCTCTCCTGTGTCGATGTAAGGTTTTATTACAGGGGCAGCCTCTCCCCCTGGCTGGAAGATATTCTGGTACTTTTCTAGTGAAGTGTTAGCTCATTTTGTTGAATTCAGGTTAAGTTCTTTCCCTCGCTTTGTCTTAAATGACAAGGACAGCCACAATTTTGATCGTTGGTTTAGGATAGCTTCTGGTCTAACGCTAGAGTCTTTTCCAAATGGGTATCTGCGAAGAGGATTGTCTTTAAAAAACCAACATTGGTTTATTAGATCCAACACCATTCCTACACTTTCTAGGAAATCAGTCCCAAGCAGAGTCTTATCTCCGCTTGTTTCTAGAAGAACGATGGAATTAATCAAAGTCTTTCTTCCTTCAACTCCTACTACGACTGGTGTGGATAAGAACTTTCTCAAAGTTTGAGTCCCATCAGCCAGACGGATTGTCAAGTTCGTCTCCTCTAAGGAATAATTATTTTTCTTAAGAACTTTAAACATCCTTTCTCCAGCAAATGAGTGAAACCTGTGTCGGCACACACTCTCGCTTTTCGTCCACAAAACGTGATGTCGATGAGTTTCACCGGAAGATCTTTGGTGAACGCTGATGCCACTTGCACATTCTTTGTGGCAACGTCTCTTTTTCCTGTACAAATAGGGCATTTGGCTTTGATTACTCCCGGTTTTCCACAGCCGTAACACCTTGAAGTAGGCTGAGTATTCTTAAAAGATGTGGGCCTCCTGGAGTTATCGGGATTCCTAGGAGTTTGCATTTCCTTATACTTAGCTGTCTTTTTGTGCTCGCCTGGTAAGAAACCCTTTGGCAGTCAGTGTCCAACTTATCCTTCAATTCCGAAGGGGAAATTATATGTTCCCACTCACTTAAATAGTGCTCTCTGTCTTCGGGGGCACACTTCTTCATTTGATCGGTGACCATTAAATTTTTTAATTAGGCGAAAGTTATAATGCCCAATTCTGACAGCCATCCTTCGAAGCAGCTTCGTATTTCAAAGAAGACATATTTCCATGAGCTGTTAGGGCTCTTACGGTGTTGAACAAACAACTTACGAAACCTTTCGGCCGTTAACTTGAATCTCTGGAGAAGGACATTACGTATGTTAGCAAAATCTTGAAACGTTTCTTCTGGTTCTCCAGCGATCAACTGAGCAATGTCCGTCGGTACGGAGCCTAATAGATGCGTCACCCACATCTCTTCTGGAATCTTTAGTATATTCATTTGTCGTTCAAATAATGTTAAAAATAAATCGATGTCACCTGTTTCACTGTTGAAACTTGGTAAAATATTCCCAACATCGGCATTCGCTTGAGAGCTTACCT
>QLNU02014802.1:115240087-115265321 GCA_006491805.2 Dysdera silvatica | reverse complement strand
TACTTTTGACAAGTAATTTTAAACACCAATTACTTTCACTAATTACTTTTGACAAGTAATTTAAAAACGGATTAATCTTGCCGATGGAAGACACCAATTAATCTTGACAATTAACGTAACACCAATTAATCTTCGCGATTAACGAAACACCGATTTATCTTGACGATTAATGAATAACAACTCCACTTAATTTTGTTTATTACGCAACACAATCTTGTCAATTAATAAAACACCACAACTACACTTGTTGATTAAAGAGCATAATTAATCTTGTCGATTAATAAAACACCACACCTCCACTTAATCTTGTTGATTAAGAAACACAATTAATCTTGTCGATTAATAAAACACCACAACGCCATTTAATATTGTTGATTAAGGAGCAAAATTAATCTTGTCGATTAATAAAATACCACAACTCTACTTAATCTTGTTGATGAAGGAGCACAATTAATCTTGTCAATTAATGAAACACTACAACTACACTTACTCTTGTTGATTAAGGAGCACAATTAATCTTGTCGATTAATAAAACACCACAATTCCACTTAATCTGGTTGATTAAGGAGCACAATTAATCTTGTTGATTAATAAAAACATCACTTAATCTTGACGATTATTGAAAAATGACTTTACGAAAATTACAAATTTCACATCTTTCCTAAGGATAAAAACATTTACCTTGCTTTTCTTCGCGCACGCTCTGTACCGGATGCTATCTGGAGAGTCTGTCTGCTTCGTGAAGCTCCGCCTCGAGTTGGGCGCTGTTTTGTAACATAACAAAGAGCTCACACAGATACGCTTTATTTCTACGCAAAACAAAATACAACGAAGAAAATGAACATGATCTGGTAATCTTTTTAGCACGAAATATACACACGGTAGCTCAATCACTATATACATTATTTACATTACTAATCCGTTTTCGAATTCAATACAGTCATTTGATTTCATTAACATGAACCTTGTGTTCGTTACACGCGAGAGCCTAGCTGTCTCTGAAAAGTAGGTCAGGTCACATGTCCCTAGAATTCAATTATTCCTGTTGAGTATGTGCTGCCACCTATTGACAACAAAGATAATTAAAAGTTTAAACAGATCCGCTACACAGAGAAATATTCGCTTGGAAGTGAAATTAGAAAGATGAAAGACTAGCGCAGTATAGCCCAGATGCTCTTGCGCCATAAAAATCCAAACAAACAACATGAAAGAAAAGAAAACGTTATTTAAACATACAAGTATCTTTTTCATTACCAAAAATTTTCATCCGATAATGTAAATTCACGTGTAATGAAACTGCCTAGACTAGGAACAAAGAGTCATAGTTTTCCCTTCAAGATTAGCAACAGGCTTCGTATTTTTAAACAGATAATCATATAGATGGGACAGGTGGTGTGTCTCTTAATTTAACCGCTGTCTAGACCCAAAAATTTTCTTCTAAGTTCGAGTTTAATAAGCTCGTAAGGTCGTCAGTTCCGCCCTCTGGTGTAAGCGGAGGAGAAGCAGGTGCAGTAGCGTTTAAAAATAGTTAGTTAATTAAAATGGAAAGGGTAACTGCAGAAGACTTAAACTTAAATTATAAAGCAGAGTTCCAAGACTATATGACCAACGGGAGGAAGGTATGCTTAAGTAATTAGAGAGGTTATGAAGGAATTAATCGCAACAATTACATCTTAAGACTAAGTTATGGCTCTCCATCTTTTAAGGGGTATATTAGAACTTATATCTATTAGTAGAGGAGATATCGCTTTCAAAACTCTTAAATTCTAATTCCTATTTGGCATGACGTGATAAAGGAGTATCGTGACATTATATCGCTCTATCTCCTCTTGCGAATTTTTTTAATTTAATAATGGGGCGATATCTTTCGTTGAATGGCGTAATGGGGCCAAGAATGGCCAGCAATTTCGGAGACGTTCTAATTATTAGCTGGATTACTGAGGAATTTGTGCCCTTTCTAAAATTTCTCCCCGTCTAAGTAAGATAAAGCTGATTGAAAATAATAAATTTTATGAATATACACTGATGCAAGATGTTGTGTAATTGATACGCATTTTATATTTACACCGGTAGGAAACTACACATTAAATTCCCTGAATAATTCATATATACGCCCGAGTACTAGTGGCATTAAATAATTGAAACATACATTATTCAGCATCTAGGACGAAAGCAAGGATTTTATTTTTAAGAATATAATTTAGCGCAGGACAATATTCACAGGTTAACGACCCGAAGAACCGGTAGGATTGAGTAGGTGGGCCGGAGTGGGAAGGACCTACCCGTGGGTAGAATCGAATTATCCGTCTAATGATAGACAGAGGAAAAAAAAATTGCCACACATACTTAAACTTGATTCGAACCAACGATTCTTCAGTTACTTTTCCATACTTTAGTCGCTAGGTTACTGAATACAACTTCGGATCGATTTTTTCTAGTGCATTTATAATATTATATTTGTATTTCTTATCATGTAAATTTCTGAAGTTCCATATTTTTTTTTATTTTGAATAATAAAAGTTAAGCAAAGTGTAATTAATTATCTTTAGTATTTATATTTACAAATGAAAAATTAAAGAATTTAGGTTATAGAGTTATATTGTTAAATATGTAACAATTAGCAGGCAACTTTAAAAAACGTACCGACGAAGATTAAATCGTTGTTTATTTGCAGTTTTAGTGTAACTTAGAACTTACAACACAACTTCATTTATTTAATCGTACCTCTGTAAGTATCCCCTATTCGTAAATGATTTTTTAAAACAGTCCTAGTATTTTATATATAAGCTAAATTTTACACCTCCCCGATTCATTCATAAGAATGTACTGAATTTGTTTCTTATACCAGAAAGTAAACTTTCTAAACAAAAATAATTGATATATACATTTACATTATTGATAATGTAATATCATACTTATACGTATAGCAAATAATTTAAAATATATAGCAAATTATAATACTGAAGCGAGAAGGTTTATAGAAAAGAACTTGTTAAATCGAAATCCTAGTTCTAATTCATACTATCGCTAACTAAGTAGGTGTCACAAAATATATATCGTCTTATAAGTTTCTAGACATTGTTGAGACAATTCCTTTCTAAAGCACGTGTATTGCATTTGTCTCAATCACATTGTCTTGTCAAACCAATCAATTACTGCCCTTAACTCTTATGCAGATCAGTCATTGGTGCATTCCGTCTTAAAGTATTTGGGAAGGAATTGTGAAACGATGTAAGTGTGAACAGAATATAAAGACACTGTGCTAAATAAATAGCAAATAGAACATCCATTTAAACGCAGTAGTTTTGTTGCAAATTTATGCAAATTCATTCAGTTACATCTTAGGATCTTTCCCATCATGCCTTTCGTAATTAACTAAAAATACAAATTAACAAGTTTTTAACTTATTTATCTTATTACAACACTACGCAGATTAAATTAAGAAACAATTTTTATCAACGTTCTTTAGGCGTAGTAATAGTAATGCCATGGTTAGGTGGTGAAACGTTCGTGCGTCTAGTGTGGCACGGTCCCACGACCTTCTTCAATCCGGGCAGGTGTTCTTACCAACTGAGCTACAGACAACAAACACTCAATCTCTTACGAAGACATTTAAAATGTATTTTCCGAAACCAGTTATTTCGCGGGATGGAACAGTACATGGACTGCTTTTTAAACCTAATTGCGAAGAGATCGGTATTAAATTCATCTAAAACCCAGATCATGGGGTTGTGCCCCATGAGACGCAAAAACGTTTCACCATCTAACCATGCCATAACATCGGCGTTACTATTACTACGCCTAAGAAACGTTGATGCAAATTGTTTCTTAAAGCTTTAATTACTAAATTTTTACAGGGCTGCAAGTAAAAACAAAATTTTACGTAAATATTATATTGAATCTCTAAATTAATAAACCGTTTTAAAATAAATAATAGTTAATGCTAAGTAGACTGTGTCATGTTGTGTTTGTTATATATCCACACAAAGACTTCTATATGATAATTTGGCGCAGTATAGCCCAGATGCTCTTGCGCCATAAAAAAGCCAAACAATCAATCAATCTATATGATAATATAGAACGTAATATAACACTTATCACATCAGTTCAACATTTGCAATCACAACTGTTTTAAACTAAATTATAAAATTTTATTGAATCCAATGGCACCCCATGGTGTAACATGGTATCAAGTATAAGACTTAGATAAAGTTGAGCCCTAAATGTCTCAAAAAGCCTCTCATCACGTAACCGCCAAACACAGATTCGTCCAGCACGATTTCACATACTGAATGGTGTTTGCCAGAAAAGACTGCGCGATTCCATTCCCTAATCTGTGCCCCACGTTCTTAGCAATATTGCAATGTATTTTACGCCTATGTTATAGAATCATTGGTAGCCGAAAGAGTGGGTTAATGTACCTCAATGCTGGAAAAACCGTTTGGTTTGAAAGTCATGATTATAAGTGAATATTGCGCCTTGAGCGATTATGAACTGTAAATAAATAACTGTACTGTTACCTAAGTACTGCAGTAGAATAAGAATGGGGAGGACCATTGCAGTAAATCTGAAATGCGCCTGTTATAATAATTTTACGACATTGTACTGATATGTACAAAATGACAGTTTTCTAATGACGTAAGTTAACTGTAAAAAATGCACATTCCTAGAGGAAGATTATTATTATTACATAAAAAGGTTAAACACTGGTAAAATAGCAATGAAAAAGATCACTCAAGCTTTCGGACGCATCAGCAGCAGTCCTTCATCAGGAGTAATGACGATGTTATGTTTCTGTCTCTTTTTTATACTTGAAATTTCTGGAAAACCCTTCATCAGAGTAGTCCCGCAGAATGGGAAAACCCAATGAGAACCAATGGGAGGCCTCCAATAGAATCATGGAAGAACCCCAATAGGGACCAATGAGAAACCCACACTGCGGGTTACCTAATTTGGGGATGTCTCATACATTTCAGAGTAAGAGTTGTTTATAAGTTTCTGGAAGTGGTTGTGATGTATTAATGGCTTTCCCGTGTAGTTTGTAAGTTTCCCAAGATTCTAAGAAGAGTCTACTATTCTTGTTTGTGATGTGACGGTGTAGTATTTTTGTTGAGCTTCCGAAAGCTTGGGTGATCTTTTTCATTGCTATTTTACCAGTGTTTAACCTTTTTATGTAATTTCCTCCCTGGTACCCTGTATTTTATTTTTATTATTATATATACATAATATACGTTTTCTGGTTTGAAAGGTACAAAAAATTCCACATAGGAATGCGATGAGAGTATTGGTAGATAAGAAAGTTAGGTTATTTATGGAAGTTAGGTAGATTAGAAAGTTAGTTAAAACTAAAAAATACAAAGAGCGTATCGATTATTTACTCCACGTGAAAGTTTTCTATTTAAATCATGCTCCAAACAAAAACACAATAATCAATTACAATGGCCATAACAAGAGTATAGCCTCAATACAAAGTGATGTTCCTGGTATTTAAAATGCGAAAAACAACATGTGACGAAGATGAGGGAAAGTTAAATGTGGAGTGGGGAGCGAAAAATGGTCCAAAGGAGGCAAGTATATTACATAGCTATAACTTAAGGAGGAATGTTAGTCAGTAATAGGGCATATAAGTATTAATCAGTAGGTCTGAACAGGAGAACCCTACTCTTCGGTAGGAACGGGGTAGTCCTAGTTAGGTTCAAATCAAACGACGTAGAACCGTATGTGCAAACACTTGTTGATATGTAAAATACTTTTAGTGTTGAACCATAATGCTTAATGTGGCTGTACGGTCACTCGAAGTCATGTGAACGACATGTTTTTTTTCTCCTTCATTTGTTTGACAGGGAAATTCAGATCTCTGGTGCGTATTTTTATTATCTACTGACACCATATTCTCCTCCCACTGTAGCCTCATTCCGTTCATAAGCACCGATGTCTTAACAAGAGCACTGGTAATCCCGCATTCTCTAATTCTGCAATTTTCCCTTGATCGAATGTGAAATTTGGCCATATTTTTGTTATGCTCTTCGATGTGGTATGCCAAATTCTTTCCACAAGCAACCACACTTTCCGTGATTTATGGGGCTATCTCTTGGTATACTAGTTCCAGAGCCATTAATATCATATGTGTATTACACTGTTAAGCGTTTACATGCTTTCTCAATCATTTTGTATATTTTGGACTAATCTAATGTGTTCTCCGTAATATTATACTTTTTGTGATCAGCAGTGCATGCTTAAAAAGTTTATGGTAAGGTACTAATATACTTGAGGAACTGTTAAATAAACTCTTTAAAAAAATGAATGTATTCATAACGTCTTAGCAGTATTCCACAAAGTTCTTGCGTTCTTAAAATTCAGCCTTTGAAAAATTTGGTTTTTCAAAAATAAAAATAAAATGTATTATTTCATATCAAGCTTTAAGAACTCCAGTTAAACTTGCAAACTCTCTTCAGAAAATCTCGCCACAAAATCTTTAATTCAGTACTTATTTTCATACTCAAAGCCTTGAGACCCTTTCATTGTCAGAACATTTTCATTCTTACCTCATTAAAAGAGCTATTAATCAGAGAAAATTCTTCATTACTGTCAACGGACTAAAATTCCTGTTGAAGTAGCATTTTACGAGATTTGTAACAAAGAAACTTTGCTTAATAACTACCACTGGGTGGTCTGAACTCGTATTCATGTGCAAATAAAGTCCAATATTACTGTGGCTGATGGATTTTTCTCTGCAAGAGTGTCAGTTCCTCGGGGAATCGGGTAATATCTTTTAATTAAGAGCAAGGTTGAAACCTATTCAGAGGAGACTTGAAATCTTTTAAATTATTCAATTACTAATTTCTGAGCGAGATAATTTATCATTTCCTCAGGTTTTATTTCAAAAGAACGCATAATTAATGGTCCTGATGCATAACTTTAGGTTTTAATATGAACTGAAATCGCCTTACCATTGTGGGATTATTCACTTTATTGTTATTCAAGACTTCTGGAAATAGATTGATAATTGGAAAATTTTCAAAGCTTTTTTCTAAAACTATATGTCATCTGTGTGTAAGGCATTTGTGAAGTTAATTGAAATCAGATTTTGAGTGGTGTGGTATTCGTTGCAAATATAATTGGATTAGAAGAACTTCAATATGCATGTGCGACTGAATTGTGGCACCTTTATCAGTGGACCTTTTTTTTTTGACTACTGTGTCCCCCCGCCCCTTGCTTTTCCTTGAAGCGGGCGAGTACTATTCATTTCTGGTAAATATAATTCATTAGCATTTGTCGATATATATCATCATCATTATCAACAAGCATTTGCAATCCACTGCAGGATGGAGGTCTCTCTATTATCACACATAATAATAATAACAATATATAATAATAATTATATATAATTACAACATAATAAAAATATATGATTATAACATAATAATAATAATATATAATTATAGCGTAATAATAATCATAATAATTTTATAACCGATGAATAATTAAAAACATATCATAAGTACGCGATACTTTTATAACCAAATCATAAGAAACGACTGGCCACATGTCGGTTTCAATATATTTACATCAAATTTAACGAATATTTGAAGAATTAAACAACTCCAATCCATGAACTATTCTATATAATGAATAAATAATATAATATGGTCGTAGTATATAATCCTAAAATAACTATATATAATCCTAAATACAACAACGTATAAATGTAATAGTTCAATGTGCTTGATAGAGCCACAGTTCCGGTTAATCTATTCATAAGACCAATCTCTGGATGGAAGCTAATGTAGCCTACTACTAAATATAAAGCTGTTGTCAAGAGCAAGCTAAGGCGCGGAAAGCAGGTAAAGTTGCTTAAAATGGATCAAATCCAATGCCTTTCACAGCCCAACGCAAATACTTTGTAAATGATCGCTTACATTATTATAATGGCTACCTATATATATATATATGTATACCGGGTTAGACATTCATTAGGCCAAATACTCAATTTCTCATAAGACCGATCCAGCCTGCACCGCGTCTTTATCTCTTGTTATGAACTGGTCGACTAAACTTGTTCAGGACATTGGAGCTAGATTTTAAAATAGGATATTTCGTGTCAAAGCACCCATTCGAAATTTAAAGTTCTTGATGAAAATAGGGCCTAATTATTATGTTTTCTTTATTGTTTGTTTATCCTTTTACGACGCAAGAACAGCAAAGGCCATGCTGCATGAAGACCTACAGTTTTCCGAGGAATCGGAACCCCCGCTGCCAAGGAAATGGAACCCTGGTCAAGTTAGGCAAAATAAGAACACGCCTCCTACGATACTACTGAGAATCAAATCTAAGTTAATGTCATAATAGGAGATTATGTCACCGCTACTATCTAACTTATAATCTTATACTTTCTGATGGAGAGCAAGCGGTTCGCTGCATGGTGGCCACTTTGAACTGACTACATTAATTTCGTACACGTATTGTGTTGCGACTATCTGTGGGCATATTTCCTGTACTCATATTTCAATATCCAAAATCTGTCTTACCCAATTCTGCCCCTTGTTATTTTCTTCGTGTGTTTTTACACAGTTCACCGATTTTGAATTATCAGCATTTTGTGTCGTTAGATTTACGTAACGCGCGCAATGGCCTATGTCGTTTCCTACTAATTCCACCGGCCGCAAAGTAACCCTTGCCGTCCTTGAGGCCGTAAAACTCACAAACTCTCGAAATAATTCGACCGTACTCATAACTTTATAACTGACGTTTTTCTTCTATTTTGTGCATGGATACAGAGTTAGATTTCGTAAGTTCTCTAATATTTCGCTAGGGGCGTTATAATTGCCTTTTTTATAATTGCTACTTCTAGGTAAGATCATTGGTAACAAAATATCGTGTCACCATTCATGAAGCGCCATCGATGCTTGAGAAATACCAGTCTATAAATATCGATATTCGTTCCGTGTTCCGTTGATGTTCAAGAAATCTCGATCTATAAATGTTCCATCCATATTTGATCAGCATCGATGTTCTATCATGTTTATTCGTTCTGTGTTTCCAAGAAATCTCGATCTATAAACATCGATGCTTGTTCCATGTTCCATCGATATTTGATAAATATCAGTCTCTAAACATCGATGTTTATTCTATATTCTATCGATATTTATTCCATATTCCATCGATGTTTATTCCATATTCCATCGATGTTTATTCCATATTCCATCAATGTTTATTCCATATTCCATCGATGTTTAAGAAATAGCAGTCTCTAAACATCGATGTTTGTTCTATGTTCCATCGACGTTTCAAAAATATATTCATAACCTAAAAAAATCGATGCTTCAATTTCAAAAACACCAAAGGCATTTAACTACTTTTCTTATTAAAAAAATATTTGAAAAATAACGATCCCTAAACATTGATGTTTTTAGCCAAAAAATGATCGATGATTCACTTTCAAAAACATAGAAGCTGTTTAACTAAAAAAAAAGCGTTTAATGATTAATGAGGTAAGGTAATCCCAATATTACTAAATTAATATGCAAAATTATTAATTTAGTTTAGATAAATTGATAGCTTAGTCATTATTTCTAAATTAAAGTGGACTGAGTAAATTTTGGAGAAGGTTTAAATGCATTCTCTCCCTTTCTTTCCTTTCTATTATCAGCCTTGTGGTAGTGGTGCAGTGTGGTACCGCATTCGCCTCGTGCTCCATGAATCCGGGTTCGACTCCTGACAGTGCAAAGAACGTTTACTCAGAGATCTCATGAAGATCGCACTGTTCACTGTCATCCGTGGTTTGATTTCCTAGGCCTTAAGAAGTTCGAATTCCTCGGCAAATAATAGGTCCTGACGCAGCATGACCATTGCAGTCCTTGAGTCGTAAAACCACAAACAAACTTTCCTATTGTAAAAGCAACGAGATCGCGACTTAATTTTGAGAAAAGATTGTTTGTTTGTTTTTTGGTTTTACGGCTCAAAGACTACAGTGGTCATGCTGCGCCGGGACCTACAGTTTTCCGAGGAATCCGAACCTCTTAAGGCCTGGGGAACCAAACCCCGGACTACAGTGAGCAGTGCGATCTTTTATGAGATCTCTGAGTAAGCGTTCTTTTTGCACTGCTGGGAGTCGAACCCGGATTAGCCGCGCAATAGGAGAACGCGTTACCACACTGCGCCACCGCAGGGCTAATTTTGAAAAAAGAAGAATCTGAATAGACGCTATTAGAGGCAAAGGCGCAGACTTCGCAGACTTCAATTTTTTTTTCCCGGACGGCGGGCGCAAAGTGTGTTTTTTTGTAATTATCGTAATATTTTTGTAATTATTGTAAAACATTTATAATTATTGTATTTGTAATTATTGCAATTATTATAATTTTTAATTATTGCAATTGTAATTTTTGCACCAATTGTAATTTTTGTAATTATTGTAATTATTATAAAATATTTTAATTATTGTAATTATTATAAAAAATTTAATTTTTGTAATTATTATAAAATTTTTGTAATTATTTTATTTTTTTGTAAATAAATATTTTGGGGGGACAAAATATATTTTTGGGGGTCATGACCCCTCTGATCACCTCCCTGTGTCCGCCTTTGATTAGAGGTAACCGAAACTTGACGGTGGATATTTTGCAGACCAAAAAAGTAGGAAAAAAGGAATAAAAAAATCCAACTGCGCTCAATAATTCATAATCATCAATAGACAACCACTTTTTTGTTCTCTATGACCCGATACTGCCATCAGTAAAACTCTAAACAGAATACAAGTAAACGTTAATCAGTGATTCTGGATGGTTTTATTAGAAGTAGGATTTTAAATTATGGAAACCCTAGTTTAAAATACACATATTTTGTATTATCAAAAGATCGATATTTGGTAAAAAGATCGATGCTTTCAAAACATCGGTCATTTACCATCGATATTTTAAAAACATTGCAGATAATCGATGCCCATTCTTAATTTGACTATTATTTTCGCTGTTATTTTTATTAATCAAAGACTTTTTCTCGCCTTTGCATCTTGTGTGTTCATAAACGAATATATATATATATACAAAAAAATCCCTATCTCTAACAATATCGTCTATTACAAAGTTGTCCAAATTTTTCAGGCAGCGGGTCACTTAAAAACATTTCACAGATCTCGCGGGCCAGCGGTTCTAGGGAGTTCCGTAAAAAAAATCAGAGTTCCTTCTGGCTATTTCTTTGTTCACCTACAATATGGAAAGAGGTTCCAACATGCTACTCCTGTGGTTTTTCCTTATTTCTGAAAAAATCGAAAATTTTGTTTTGGAAATTTTTTCTATACCAAATTTATCGGCGGGCCGGATTATGGGCCGCGGGCCGTATGTTGGATCACCCTGGTCTATAATAACATTTTCACCCAGTTCCGATAGACTTGGAGTGTAACATGTTAAACTTTGTTTATACCGTTATTTTCCTTGGTCTTGGTAAACAGTGTGTCATGTTCAACTTTGTCTATAACGAGAAATTCTCTATAGCAATTCCTTCCTCTGGTTCCTCGAATATCGTTACAGACAGACTTCATTATTAGGTACTTCTTTATTACTATATAGAATTTAAATAAATTGCTTTACAGATATACATATCCTTGATATTGATATCACTTTGAGTGGAAATGACTCACCAAATACCAAATTTTATTAAGACCGAAAATCGAATCACAAATGATGCTAATTTTCTTGCTCCGTCATTGTTACACTTCGCAAATATTTAGTGTCTCCGAAACCTCAATTCGTTGCGCCACCAGTCACTAAATACAAGTGTAACTTGTAAACTATTTCCACCTATACTATAATACTAACACTCTCTAAAATTTTCCTCTATCTTGTGTACGTGTTATTTAGATGTTAGATATTATATTATTTTTATTAAAAGAAACTCACTACTCTTTTTTACAAAACACTAACTTTCCTTTCCCAATTACTAACGCTTTAGTTTATTTTAGATATATGAAAATAGAATATGAATGATAGAATATATAAAAACTTTGAATGGGACTCTATGAATCAAACAGCCAATAAGGCAGAACCTCCACCTATTCCAACCAATCACAATGCAGAAGGCAAAGAAGCCAAACGCTGCGGCACTCAGAGAAAGTATGACTTGTAATCGGTGACACCAGTCATTGATGTCTTAAGCGCCAAAAATGTTTAAAAATGTAAAATGTGCTCAAGAAATCGTGTATCAATAATTAAGCTTAGTGTAAGATATTATTACCCTTCACAGGGATAACACAATTGCCAAATAATGGTCAACACAGAAAAGCCTCCGGGGCGAGATTTTTGTGAGTTTTTCGTGGGGGAATTTATTATACAATAATTTTTGCCACCCACGTATATTTAGCTCAAACTAGAGCTTTTTATTTATAGTTGGAGAAAAAGAAGCGCCGTCCTCATCCTGGATCCTCCGTCCTCATTCGTCTAGTTGATAAAAATACCGTAGGCTAAACGCGGGGACCCTGGTTCGAATCCAGGATGAGGACGGTGTCTCTTTTTCTCCAAATATAAAAAAAAGCTCTAGTTTGAGCTACTCAAACGTAGGTGGCAAAAATTATTGTATAATTGAGCGTAGAAAGTAAGTAGAAAAATAAAGTCGTTTAAGCAATTATATCTTTAAAATCCATCATACGCTTTACAGTAAATAAATGTTTGCGTTTTGGGCTGTAAAGGCAACAAAAGTCCTACTGCGCTTGAACTTACATCTTTCTGAGGAATCTGAATGTCTACTGCAAATGGAACCAAACCCCAGACTAGAGCAACGGTCAGCTTTACAACTAGGCTGCCGCAGGTGAGTTATATTTTTAAACGCTAAAAGAAGAGGAAAGAAATGGTTAAGAGCAAACAATTTAATGGTCAGCAACGAGAAAATTGGCTTTTATTCCCGTCATAGGGTCCGATGTTCGACACCAGACTTGAGAACATATTATTTTTTTATTTAGCAAAAAGTAGTTTTCCCGTAGCCAAAGGAACAATTAGTCATCAAAAGAAAACACAATGCGTATTAAAACACCTGAGAAACACTAAATAATTGAAAAAAAAAAAACTTTAATGGATAACGATTTGATGGTTATTGACCAAGACGTGCGAAGAAAATTTTAACAATATTGACAATTTACTAAGAAAAAACAACAAAACCTGTCTTGGTGGCTTCAGGTGATGAACATCTGGCAATCGTATTATCCCTAAAAAGGATCATAGGTGTAGCCAGGGGGAGTTTTGGGGGTTGTAACCCCCCATTGCAATGAAATTTTGTATATTTAACATAGGAATATATGAGTTGTAGCTCTGTAACCCCCTCCTTGTTGAGCCTAAACCCCACTTACGAACTTTCTGGATACGTCTATGAAAGGTGTAATAATATCTTACAAAAGGAAAATTTTATTCATGGGACAAAGGGTTAGAATGTTACTGCGGCCCCCCGTCCGCCAACTAACTCCGACGTCGCCATTAAATGTCAGTTTTTAACAATCGCTATTTTAATTTATTAATCATATAATATTTTTGAATTCTAGCATGTGAATATCTGCCTAGAAAACACTCCTACATCACTACCTCATTTTGCGCCCCTTTAGGCTATTAATTTAAAGCGACTGCCTTCTTCGCCTCACACTCGGCACGCCCCTAAGACATAGACCTCTTGGCTATAGACCTCTACGCCTTAGATCTCAGACTTTGTGGCACATTATGCTAATGTTTTCTGAAGTTACCATAAGCAGCATGTAATCGGAAAACCGGCTATAACTTAATATAGCCATAATCCATTAGTTTTCATTATTTTACAGCAAAGAAAAAATTGATGATTAATTACAGAAATTAATGAATTTTAATTAATGCCAACATCTGGAGAGCGACATATTATTAATGCGATGAAAATTTATTGCACTTTGGGCATAATTAATTATTTCTATAAAAAACTTGGAATGTTCCCTTCTTTTTCGTTTTAATATTAAATGTATTTTTTGTTCATTTGAATTATTATTTTTAAATAAAAAGTTTCATACCCTTATTTAATTAACAAGTGTAGCAGCATTTTAATATGTGTTTACGTTTTAGTGTGTGAGGGTATAATGAGTTTTATGTTATTTGGTTAATGTATTTTGTATTATGTGTTTATGGTTAAGTGTCTACATTTAAAAACAAAATAAGGTGTGTGCACATTCTGTTATATTATGGTGCTTTAGTGTGTTTTGCTATATTTTGCTTAGAAGTAAAATGACTCTGTTGAATATATCACAAATCTTGGTAAAAAAAAAAGCATAATGTGCATAGTTTTTAGAAGTATATGTTTTAATATAGCTTTAAAACTTTTTTTGAAGGCTTTTAGCCCTCTTCAAAGAAACTTATACAATAAAAGAAACAATTGAGCTTGGGATAATGAAAAACTGAATTTTTTATACTTTAAAACTTTTGTTTTTTATATAAACTAAATATTTCCCTCTATCTAGAGTCACGTAAAATTGATTAAAACCATATGAATTTATTGAAATTATTTAAGTATTTTCAATGATAATAATTTTTTATGAAACTTTTATTATTCATCAGAACAAGGATCAACAATATGTCCATTACCATCAACTTACATCCGGTATGGATAAATTTCATCCATATTCCGTCCCAATAATTTTCTGAATTCGGGTTATTACTTATTTGTTTTTGGTTGTTTCTTTTTCTTTAAGTACTGTGTTGTTTTCTTACCTGTTACCATTTATTGTTCTTTTTCTCTACCATCTTTTAAAACATTTTAATAATTTCAATAAATTCATATGAATTTAGTCAATTTTATATGACTTTGGGTAGCGTGAAATAATTCGAAAATTCAGTCTATTATTATTCTAGACGCAGTTGTTTCTCTATATGTAAGCTTCTTTGAAGAAGGCTGAACGATTTCGAAAATACGTTTTAGAACTATATTAAAATATATAATAATAATAATGTTTATTTGTCATCGTTACAAATAGCAAAAAGCCATGAATTACAAGAAAAAATAGTATGCCATATAAGGAATCTATCATAAATACATAATTATAGGTGCTCTGCGAATAAATGACGGGTCTCTAGTAAAAAATAAATTTTAACCGGCTGGCGACCCAATAAATTAAGTCGACACTAAAATAGTATCAAACAGAAATTTAAATAACCTTTTTTTTAAATAATGTTTTACTATTTATGTCTTTAATATCACAAGTAATTTCATTCCAGTATTTGATTGCCTTGTATTCAGTTCCCATCGTGACTAATTTGATCCTAATCCTTGGTAATTTTATTTGATTTTTTTCTTCTCAAATGTACATTACTATTACAATATTCAATTTTATCACATCCAAATATTTATTTTTCTTGATCCTTCCATACGTTATTTTCAGTACAGAAAATTTATTATTTGAATCAATTGGAAGCAAGCCATATTTAACGAATACTTCATTCCAATTTAACACATTTCTTTGCTCAATAATTCTTAAAAATTTAGACTGCAATAATTTAATAATATTCATATTGCCGCTATTTAAATTACCCCAGATGCTATTGCATTACATTAAGTGGTTGTAAACAAAGGGAATGTATAAATCCACAGAACCCTTTAATTAACATCATTTAATAATTTTCTTATAATACTTAATCCTGAGCTAATCTTCCTGCAAATTTTATTTACCAGCTTATTCTTCTTAAAACTGTGACCACTGTGTTCTTTTACCAAGATTTTTGATATAATTTGCTTGTTTACCTTTATGTCTACCTTTATGGAAATAAACACAATTTTTAGCACAATAGTCTATCGCGAAATGCTAACGCATATAAATCAACTACGATTGATGGAGCTGTTGATGAATTGGACTGATGATAAATTAAACCTACAGCGATTTGCCCTCCCGACAAATTGATGCCACGATAAATTAATGTACGACAACTTGACATGCAATCAATCGTTTGAGACGAGCTATCCAAATCACAAGTTTAAGCACCGCGTAATTTTTTATTCTCTACCACTACTATACTACAAATAATAACAATTTTATAGAATAAACTTTATTAGGCGTTAACAAACGTGTATTTAGTCAAAATTTTGTGAAGCTAAATTGAAAATAATTGAACTTACCTGAAATTAGGCCTAAGAAAATCTGTACACTGCCAAATAAAACAGGATTTTCATGTAAAAGCTACCTTAGGTAAAACTAAAACACCATTTTCTGTCGTCCAAAGTCCTCTATAATTTAACAGCACTGTCCTATATTACTATTTTCCATACGAGTATATGTCCATATGTATCCAATATGTATGTATGTCCATATGTATCCAATATGTATGTAGGTCCATATGTATCCAATATGTATGCATGTCCATATGTATCCAATATGCATGTATGTCCATATGTATCCAATATGTATATATGTCCATATGTATCCAATATGTATGTATGTCCATATGTATCCAATATGTATCTTTCCATATGAGTATCTACAAGCTGAACTGAATAATCTTTTTCATCCAAATAACTCTTAGCAAAGGCTCGTAGAGCTATCAAAGTTACATATAGATAAAGTGACCATTCTCGAATAGATGGGTTTAACTGCAGCACCCTCTGTGGCGAAATGTTGAACTAATTGCGAACTGGAAACGTTACAAAAATAGAGAAATTTTTTGAATTACAAAGTTGTTAAGCATCAACTAATTTGTAGAAAATAAAATGTATCACATAACCTACGTCGATATGGTAAATTGAACACTGTGTGTATATTTGGTGGAATCAGATGATTGCCACTATTACATCATAAATAATAATAACAACAATAATGTTTATGTCACCATAGATTCCATTTCGGAATGCAATAATAGATTTGTGAATATTATAAAATAAAAACTTGCCATTAAATTTTGTTGTTCATCATCAAACGAGGTGAAATACGTACATATCCTAACAAATACATGTTATCTTTTCCGCTATTTAGCGCTAGGAGTCAAAATTTAATTGTTCGTTATTATTTCACAATATTCATAAGTCTACAATCTCGGTATCAATTTGAGCTATGGTGATATAAATATTACTAATATTATTCATTTGTTATTTTTTAACGGCCCCAAATAGCATATAGTAAACGTATAGTAACCAAAAGTAACTAATAGTAAATGCAAAAAAACACACACACACAAAAACACAGATACACAGATACTCAAGTTCCGAAGTATCCACGCTATTAACCTGTTTTACTGTATTATCATTATTCATTATATCTTCAATGAGGAAAATCTGATTTAAAAAATGATCACCAATACATTAGTGACGCCATTACTTCAACTATAATTTTGAAGTGCTTCAAAATAATATCAGACACCAAGTAATGTCACTCATTTTATTTCGTATAGTATTGATATTT
The DNA here is from genome assembly GCA_006491805.2 of Dysdera silvatica. NCBI lineage: Eukaryota > Metazoa > Arthropoda > Arachnida > Araneae > Dysderidae > Dysdera > Dysdera silvatica. Next base: position 115,247,941 of record QLNU02014802.1, on the reverse strand, counting down.
GAACTCACATACCATTGGATAGCTAAGAAAATTATAGCAATCAATCCAGTAGGAAGAAGAAAATGGAATATCTTAGAAAAGATAGCTTGCTGGAGTGGAGAAATACCCAAGAAGAATGAGGCTAAGAGAATAGTAAAAAAAGGATTGGATAGGGAAGAATGGCCACGAGCGCTACAACCCCTGAAGGACCCAGGTCCTTCAAGGATTGTAGCGCTGCAGATGTGCCAATGGGGTTGGTGGGGGGGGGGGTCGCGGATTACTTGGTTACTATAAAAGTGGGTCGCGGCTTGAAAAGGGTTGGGAACCACTGCGTTAGAGAGTAAACAACTCAACATCAATAGATGGAACCTGGCATGAGTCTGAACTTTGCTTTCAGTAGAAGCAGTTGCTTCGAAACAAAAACCTAATGCTTCTGCAACTTAATAAAATTCCACTCCTCCCCAAGAGTATGCTTATTATGGGTTAATATTCGTAAAAATTGTTCTTCTTATTATTCTCATCGATACAAAATTTTGAGTCTCGGAACAGACACATGCTATTACGTAACTTTTACGTAAAGATATGCTTTCAGAACTTTTGCAAGTGTACATGCAAAGTATCGAGTAAACGCGAATATGTGATATCTTGTAATCGAATCGTTAAGAGCTACCCAAGGGCTTGTGGGCATACTTTAAAAAAGGGGAAGTTTTTAATGAAAAGTGGGGAATTTTGATGGAAACTAAAATTTTCATCATAGAAGAGTTTATTTTATAGTTGAAAAATTATTGAAGTTAGACGTTTCTGATATTACGATTTATAGCTGAAAATGGAGCTTCTTTTTTTATCCGCTATTTTAAGGGTTGAAGGTCGTAATGAAAACAAAGGATCGTGGTGGCTGAAATCAAACTAACGTCCTCTTCACTTAAATCGAAGCATCATGCCAACTAAATCAGATATGAATCTTGGCGTCAAAAACATTAAAACATGATTCATTATCCCAGCGAAAAATACAAAAACACTGCCCTGGCAGTTTTACGGACAATCATTTCCGCATGGTAATTGTATTATCCCCGCGATGGGTAATAACATCGAAGAATAAACATATAATACTGTGAAAATGGGGACCGACGGAATTAGCTCCTAGAACTCATTCTGTTTTACACAGCCGTGGATCCAATATAATATTTAAATCATTCCTTTAGAAAGGAAAGGAAAAATTTATTCCAGAAAATTTGGAAATGTTGTTTCTAAAAATATTGAAACATGATTATAACATCAACTTCAAATAAAAGAACCCTGGAAAATATTATACACGTCACTCCAACACATAATCTGGAGTATATTTTCAAGACTTGACTATTTAGAAAATGCAAATTTTATGTTGCTATTGAAATTTTTTCCTGCTTTTCCATGCAATTTTGAATTATTCAAAAGTATATTCAATAAAGTTTGTAAATTTTCGTAATTTTCAACGAACTCTGTCTTCTCATCCTCTATTTTGAGATAGCGCAAAAAAACATCTAAGATTACCTACCTCGCTGTTCTCGTTTTTTGTTGTCCAACATTCCTGGAGTTAATATGCAAACGCTTGAATAATGCATAAACACAATGCTATACTGAAATATCTTACTTATTAATAAAATTAATGCGAATGAATAATTTCGTTCGATTGATTTTATGCATAGCTAAAAGGGTAAATCCCTTGTTGCCTAGATTTGGATATTTAAAATGCACCTTTACCCCGAAGTCGTTTTCAAACTGAAAAACAGAATTAGTAAACCAAACACTATCTATTTCAATACATGTTCAGTATGGGAGGGCATTAACATTACATCTATATTTCTCTTTCAAACGACTATTGCAGTAAAGGACAGTATGTAATGCAAGGGCCTGCAAACATATCGAAAAATCTCTTATTTCACGATCATCAGAAGTTTTATTATAAAAATCAAAAATCTTATTCCAAGCCCTTAAGTATAGTGAATATTGGACTTTTATTTACTCTATTTGCTATCACTGAACTTCAATGGCCATGGCTAACGGTGTTGATATTTTTAAATCATCGCCGATCGGAGGAACTCCGATGCAATATTGAATACTTTTAATATTATCGATATTTCAGTGACACCGTTTATGATGAAATTGACAACGATATTTTAAGAATCATTGGTGTAGGCATAAATTTCGTAAGGAGGTTATATGCTCAATAGGAGGTTACAGAGCTACAACTCACATATTCCTATGTTAAATATACAAAATTTCATTGCAATGGGGGGTTACAACCCCACAAACACCCCACTGAATACACCAGTGATAAAGATCAAAGTGTTGTCCACCTGTCTTATTATCTTACGTTTCCTTCTTGAAAGAAACCACGAATAGTAGAAGACCTCTTTAACTCGGCCATTGCTTGTATAGAGGGTTACCAGGTTAGCGAGAGGGCATAGAAAGGTAGTTGAACTCCTTACTAAATCTTTTGTTCCTGACATCACGTGGAATAGCACTCACTTTCGACACCATGTAGAATAGCCCTCGCTTGTGACATCGCGTGGAATAGTCCTCACTTGTGACGCCGCATGAAAGCTTAATTCTCCTCCACTTCCTTTATGCCAGAACCGAATTAGCGAGAGTATATCGTATAATACTTTGGCAATTTTCATGCAGAACAAGGCCATTACTGCAAGGTAAAGGCAATGCTTTGTCTCTCGCTGTTAAAGCTTGTTCATGTGTATGCTTGAGATTCCAAGCCTGCCAGGCTTCCGAGTCGAGCCTGGCATAAAGCTTTCTTGGTCTTCTCGAAACCGAGATGTTCATGACTAACCTCTTCACATAAGCTGTCAACTACAATATGTGCACACGTGACAAGAAAGGAATGACCGGAAATGAATCTTTGCCAGGGGGTCATGGCTGTTACTCTAAAAACCTCAGACGGTTGTGTTCGAAATTAAATTAATTTAATTGCTTTATTATTTAAAGGCGTTAATACGGTCCTTTTTCCAATGGCTGAATAGCTTTAAGATGAAAATTTCTAATAAATAAATAAATATATATACACTCTATAACAAAAAAAAATCGACGCACCAAGAAGGAGTTGTCCGATTGCGATAAAAATTGGTGGATGTGAAGAACATACATAGAAAAAGAAACGATTAAAATTTCAGAACAATTGAATGATTTATTGCAGAGTTTGACCGTTACAAAGGGAGGAAGTCAATAAGGCGTTGGTCCACCTCTGGCCTGGATGCAAGCTGTCACACGGCGTGGCATAGACTGATAAAGATCCCGGATGGTGTCCTGCGGAATTTCCCGCCAAATTGTCTCCAACTGTCGGGCTAAATCGTCAACATTCCGGGATGGTTGCAATCGCCTTCCCATAGCGTCCCAAATGTGCTCTATGGGAGAGAGATCAGGAGATCCAGATTGCCAAGGAAGTGTTGGGCAAGCTTGAAGAAGTGGTCACTCCATAGCGGGGTGAAACGCCTTAAAGCAAAACCTTGGCTGTGTTGACCGAAGTTCGGAATCTCAGTTAAACTGTAGGTCCAGTTTGCCAACCCGTCTGGCCAACGTGGTGCGCTTAAGGCCGCTTCCTTTGTATTTCTTTCACCGTACTACGTGTATGTGTGATAACAGAGAGACCTCCATCCTGCTGTGGATTGAAAATGGTTGTTATTGGTGATATATATATATATATATCTTTTTTTTCATATTCCAATGCATATACAAATAGAATTAATGTTTGTTTGTAATATGTATGCAGAATATTAAAATTCTTAGAACCATTGACCTAATAACGCGAAGGAACACTTTATTCTTCAAACAAAGCATGAATTTGAGGAGCATAAAAGAATGTTAAAGCAGGATGGGATGATATGAAAACGAATTAGTTCAGGATAGATTTGCGTGTATTAGCGTATGCAGAAATTTCCATAGAAATGGGGGTATAACCCCCATCAGTACCCCCATGCATACACCGTTGCTTGCATGGAAAGTACTTGAAGATATCTTCATTCAACTGTGGGCAGATAGTGATTGAATATAATCAGTAGCGAAGGAAAAGTGGACTATGTGGGCTTATGCCCCCAATGGATACAAAAACACATTATTTTATTTAAGGCCACATCATATGACCTTTTTTTTTAAAGACACTGGAGCCCCCTTCCCACCACGAATTTTGAATTTCTGCGCTAATGATAATGACAGTAGGTGCATGTTGAATATTGTCAAAGCCTACTGCTCAAGTTAGCATAAAATAAATGAATCTGCGAACCAGTATATTCGTACATTGATATACACGTTACATAACTCTCTTCGCCGCTATAGACATCAATGAAAGTAGCGAATTTCTAACCAAATCTTGACTTAGTTTCCTCCAAGTCTTATTTCAGAAAGCACCAAACCCCTTCCAATGTTTAAAGATCGACAACGCGAGATAGACGCGTTTCCATTTACATTGTGTTCATAAATTAGCATATTCAGATTACGCTGTTTCTCATTTGCAACGTTTCTCATTATTTGCATAAAAGAAAGCATTTGTGATCCCCGTTCGGAAAGTGAAATGAACGGAAAAACCCATTAAGGAGGGGATTTGCGCACACATAATCTAAGCAGATTCCTGTATCTGGTGTTGCTAAGATTTCGATGAGAGCGCCCGGAAATAGACGAAATAATTACGAAAATAACTTTGCAGTAGCGCTAATGGTAATTTTATATCCGCAAACTGCATTAAACTTGTTAATAGGTACATAGAAAAATTATAGTTAATATGAATTATATAAATATATTGTATAATACAGTGATTCTCAAACTTTTTCAAGCTGCGACCCACCTTTAAAGTAACCAAGTAATCCGCGACCCCTTTTCATAGCAACCAAGAGAATTGCTGTGCAGCTCTTCGCCTGTTTGCATTCCACATTCAGTGTAAAGGAAAACGACCTCGAACTCACCATCGGGAGGTGGCTGCACGTCTGGTTTCACCCACGCCCTGTGCAACCAACCAACCGTAGCTGGAAGTAGAAAACCACTGCTCTTATGATTTGGTTTGGTTCCACATGAACTGGATGTCGTTTTCAAATATTGGCATAGCGAGGAAACTAAGTTGTCCTGAAGAAACCATCTCTGCTGTCACCGCCACATATTTTGCTTGCTGCTTCTGTGATTAGTTTCACAGTAAGTTTAACCTCCTGAGTGTGACATGGAAATTCGTTTATGTTGAAAGTTAGTATCCGCTTGGAATGAATGAGGTCTAAGAGTTCTTTGGATATTTCAGATGCTAGAAGTGGAGGACAGGTAATTTTCGTTGATGACTAGATGATCCACCTTGTCTAGTCTTTTGCATTAAAATTTACACCAGGAATGATGAACGCATGTAAGGATTTGCATTTCTCTAGTTTTTTCCTGGCTTTTAAAATGCGCCTCAAAGCAAACTCTCTGACATGCTGTCATACTTACCACTGCTAAATACTTCCACTTTAAATCATTTCCAACGCCCCTTAGCCTGTATTAACGCATTAAATCGAGGACCCTTTCATCAAGTCACCCTTTACAAGCTGTTGTTTACAACGTACACTGGCAAATACACTAACAATCACAGAACATTATCAGCTAAGTATGGTCGAATTTTTTAAATAGTTTTATCGTGAATAATGATATTGATATTGTTGTCCAAGTGATACTCATCAAAGACATTTACGACGTTTGATGGTAATCTTATGACTCTCCTTCTTTCCCGGCGATATTTTGTTTTTCTGTTGTTAAGTTATATTCATTGAACCATTTTAAGTAACGTAATAAGTGTAAAGTTCAGTAAATATAATGTTAAGTAAGTGTAAAATTAAATAAGTGTAAAGTTAAGTAAGAATTTAAAGTTAAGTAAGTGCAAAGAGTTAAGTAACATAGTAAGTGTAACGTAGTAAGTGTAACTTAGCTACGGATGATATTAGTTAGGATCTACCCCATTATTATTTTATCCACAAGTCCCGTTATTTCCACAAAGTCTACACCTTTTGAAACGCAACCATGGAAGCATAACATAATTTACACTTCATTTACAATTTATAGACGTATCATTATATTATTACTTTTACAGAACAAGAGTGCGCGCCCTATAAAAGAGGCATACGTTGTTTTTCACATAGTATATAACGCAATATCGAATTGATATCGTATTCCAACTCATTTCATACAAAGGGAAAAATGGCGTAGGGTTAAGATATTTGATTTTCAAACTTCTAGTCCTGCGTTTGTTCTCCCACGAGTTACAAGCAAATATAGCGGAACTTACATATTCCGTTTCCTTTGGGAAACATGATACGTCCACGCACTATCTCAATTTTTATGGGCTTACGTGCAGACGCTGTAAAACGCCGAAAAGGCCTAGCAAGGCGATTTAGCAGTACGAACTGACTCAGAATAAAAGTCGTTTTTTCTGTCCCAAGAGGACCAAGTCAAGAAACGTGAACAAAGGCCATGAATATGGGAACAGTTCTACCTTCTTGTTGAAGGGAGTCGTCCGCTGTGAAAAATGCTTATCTGGCTCCTGAGTGTAGACATCCAAATTTTATTTCGAGGGACAAGATCAAATATTCAAGTTGTGAGAGTTAGCAGTTTAGAACCGACTAACGTAATACCTTTTATAACTGTAGGGCATTCGATTTGTATTTCTGCAACATTGTACATGAGCGTACTAAAAGTGAAGCACATATTTACAGAAAAGAAAATGTGTACAAGTATGTGTACAAGTATGTGTACAAGTATGTGTACAAGTACCTTTATTTAAAAGGAAATACATATAGTTTTAAAGTAGTGACGTGAATGATTTAGATGGGTCATTTATTTTTCAAATTTATATCATTAATACTTTGCACTGTTATATAAATTTACGTAAAATACGGGTATTATACACGTAGCAACAGACTAGAGAAAAATATGGACATGTGACAAAAACTTGGAAAATTCCTGACATATAGATCTGATTCCAACGATTATATGTTACAGGTAATGCCATGTACATAATTTGCATGTGAAGTTTTAGAAACATTTTAACAGCAAAAATTTTCCCAAGGTGGCCCACTGGTTTTTTTGCATTTTGGTACATTTGGCAAGTATATGAAAAGTGCCGGTTAAATCTTATCAATTAACCAGCGGCTACCAGTTATGGTCTATTAAAAGATCTGAAGATTTAATTTAATTTCCAATACCACAGAGCTTGGGCTACCTCAGAAAATTATAGATCCCATTGCATCATAACCCTGACAGTTCATGCATTACACAAACAAACAGAAAAATATAATGTACTAATTAAGAAGAAAATTATGATATCACCACACTTCTTTTTCTTAATTTATGCCCCGCCATACCTATGCTAATCAACTAGCGCATTAATTTTATTTACGCATTTGTATTTCTTCCATTTCTACTAATTATATACAATTCTGGGTTACAGGATTTGTCAGACAAAAGCCATTATTTACAATTTATTGAGTAGAGGGATGAATTTAACTCATAACTTGTAAATCATTATTCCCTCATGTAAATAATTGTATCCGTCTGAATAGAGTTGGATTTGGTTTTATTAATGAATATAGAAGTATAATAAATAGAGAACGATATACGTATATAATGTTTTGTGAAACCCAACGTTTGGTGAAAATACTGAGTATTATAATTATCGAAATATTGCAAAATGTGATTAGGGTAATAAAAATATCTCGAAGGAAAAAATATAAATTAATAAAATTAAAAATTAATAAAAATTATTTGAAGATAGCACATCTAGATGAAGCACTGTTTTTACTGTTAACGCATGATCTGCTGGTTGTATGTACATTTTAAACAATATGCGTCTTGTGTTGTTCAATGATTGAAATTTCCAAAGTC
>QLNU02014802.1:115214551-115234257 GCA_006491805.2 Dysdera silvatica | reverse complement strand
ATTCACCATTGACAAGTAGGGAATTGGGGCTATTATTTAAAATACTGAAAAAATCTGTATTAGTGTTGCTATGTGTTTGGGATATACATTATAGTTGGATGTTTTTTTAAAGGCAGGGATGAGAAAGAGTATCTTTCTTGTCTGGCAAATATAGTTTATTTCACAATTCGTCGAGCTCTGTACATAATAGTAGTAGTTTTTACATTCAGGAGAATAGCTGGGTTTTGTAAATGAAAGTTGTTGAAAAAAATGCTTCTGAACTTATTAATACCAAATCTGAAAGAAATATTGTTCAATGATTAGTTTATTTCTCTAATGTATACACTAATACATTAGAGAAATAATGTATTAGTGTATACATTAGAGAAATAAACTAATCATTGAATGTATACACTAATACAGTGGTTCTCAACTGGTGGTATGCATGGACCACTGGTGGTCCGCGAGACGGGTCATTATTTAAAAAAAAATCATTGAAAAAACTTATAAAACTTATTATTGTTAAATATAAAAATATAACGGATGGTATATTTTTAGTATTTTCCCCTTCTCCCCCATGCACTCTTGAAGAAAAGCTGCTACGCTGTTGCATGTAGGGACTTTCTGGTGAAATGTAGGGACTTTCCATTGCTGCCACTAGGGATTTCACCTTGACAGCACTGCTTTGTTTGGCTTTACTGTTGGCAACACTGCTTTGTTTACTTCTATACATTTACATGCACCCCTCCCCCTCCTCAAAAACGACCTAGCTACCTTTTTTTTATTAAGGTCTTGCAGTCAACTCGTGTAGGGACGGATTTAAAGGTCATTCGGGGGGCGATTAATGACTTGAGTTTTGAAAATGATACCTAATTGGACCTTTACCTTGTATCTTTTCAATGTTAAATTTTCATTCAAAGGGGGCGATAGGCCCCTTGAATGAAAATTTAAAACAACAAAATAAGTTTTTTTAAGTTGTGTAAATTCATATAAAACTGGTTCTTCATCTATTATAACAGGGGTGGGCAAATGCGGCTCTTCATTGAGTTAAGTGCGACTCCCATCAAAAATTTAAATCCTTTTTTTTTCCAGAAGTTTTTTTACGAATCTTGTTAAATTGACTAACTAGGGAAGTGAATCGGTTAATGAAGAGTAAAAGCCATACGTAATTGCTTCAAAAGTACATCTTCGGTTGTGTCGATAGGTCAGGAGTTGAAATTAACTTTTTAAATCAGATGCACTAAATACTAGTTAGGTGTACAAGTAACTAACGGAATAGAAAGTAAACCTCAACATTAAAAACGGGTAAAATGTAAGTGAAGCAATTACATTAAAACATGTAAGATAAAGAATGCAACTTTTCAAAATAATTGAATATTTGTTTGTAATAAACAAAACAAAAAAAATCAACATAAATGCAGATACATTGAGAAAATTATATAAAATTATTCCATAGGTCACTGTTCTTGAAAAATAAATGCAAGTAGCCATAGTTTTGAATAGTTAGGTGCACTGCATGCACCCAAATTAAAAATTTACATGCACGGATAAAATTTCATGTGCACAATGCACCCGTTAATTTCAAACTCTGCGATAGGTTCTTTTAGTAGTTATTAAATTTAGAATGATTATTTTGTATTTTCTTTCTCTTAATTATATTTTCTTATATATATATGTATATGAGACCCACACGCTGAACGTATGTGACGATGTGTGGAACCGGCCAGGCCAGTAACCTAGTGTCCTACCCCGCCTTCAAGTGGTGCAGGCTGAGCTTTCTATTTATGTGGCAAATTAATATTTGCTGCACGGATAGAAAGGCGGAAGGGGAGGGCTAATTCACCAACCCGTCTAGCCAGCGTGGTGAAATTATGGCTAATTCCTCCATTATGTTGACACACCAGAAACCATGGCCCCTAGTCTCCAGGTGCTGGAGTGCTCCTGATCAAGGCAGCGGTCAGTGTGGCATGAAAGCAGGGGGTGCTAAGAATCACTGGAATGGCCCAGGCTGCCGTTTGTTATTGACCTTGGCAACGTATAATGGACGATCCCTTGCTTCTGAAGCAAAACTTCAGGAATTGGAAGAAGAACTTGACAAGATCAAATGGGACATTGTAGGACTCAGTGAAGTTAGAAGAAAAGGTGAAGAGTTGGTGGAACTTAAAAGTGGACATTTGTTTTATTATAGAGGAACGGAAACTGGAAGAACAAGTGGTGTTGGCTTCTTAATCAACAAAAGAATTAAAGACTACCTTCTTGAAGTCGAAAGCACGTCAGATCGAGCAGCGAGGCTCGTTGTTCAACTAACCCAGCGATACCAACTTCAGATAGTACAGGCATATGCACCAACATCAAGCCATACCGACGAGGAGGTTGAAGAATTTTATGAAGAAATCAAACAGCTACATACCAAGGGGAAACAACACATCAAGCTCATCATGGGAGATTTTAATGCAAGAATTGGACAACAGGAACAAGGAGAGACATCGGTTGGTAAATACGGATACGGGGAAAGGAATGAACGTGGCGATCAACTCATAGAATTTGCCGAAGCTGAAAATCTTAGCATCATGAATTCATTTTTTAAGAAGAAACCGCAAAGAAAATGGACATGGAAACACCCCAATGGAGGAACCAGCGAAATTGACTATATCCTGGCAAACAAGAAATCAATTATTGAAGATTGCAGTGTACTGAACAGATTTAATACTGGAAGTGATCATCGAATGGTGAGATGTAAAATGCACTTAAATACTAAACTAGAAAGGCAGAAGCTCATTAGGAAACAAGTATGTAAGAGGGTGGATTTAAAGAAATTAAAAGAAAATACCGAGGCATTCAAGTTGGAATTAAAAAATCGCTTTTCTGCACTGGAAGGACTTATTGAAGAAGTTGACATCTCAGAAGCAAATGAAAACATTGTTAAGACAATAGTTGAAACTGCTGGGGAAATTGGTGGTGTAACCTGTAAAAAGCACAATAGCAAATTATCTGAGAAGACGAAACAGCTCATGAAAAGGCGAAGAGATATGAAGGTGGACAATCGAAATACCAGTTCCAGGATTGAGTACATAGAACTTTGTAAAACTCTGCGCAAAAGCATGAAAGAAGACATAAGAAAATTCAACTGTGAGCTAGTAAGGAAAGCCATTGAAAATAACAAGAGCCTTAGGGTTGTTAAAGGAAGTTTATCTGTTGGGAAGAAACACATCATTGCATTAAAAGGAGAGGATGGCACCGTAACAAGAAGAGAGAAACCTTTGGAGAGACCTTCATCCAGCAGTGGATAGATAATGGTTGAATATGATGATGATGATATATATATTCAGTATATTTGTCAAAACAATGTTTTACATAGTGGTGGGGAAAGGGGGCGCTCTGAAAGTGAAAAGAATGGCTATTAAAGGCAACTCTGTAAGCCCAAGAAATATTATTTTGGCTATTCGAAGAAAGTGCAATCGATCAAATAATGTAAGAAGTTGGCTGTAGTCAGATCATACTCACCGAGTCATGTCTGTCTGCCTTGTCAACGCAAGGACTGTAGTTACGTATCGTCTTTTGCATATTGGAATCGGCTTTATTTTTCCACCTCACTCACGTAAATTTCACATTAGCCTGTGAGTGATCGTGTCACGTGTTGCCAGGGTGAAGCACGCGAGATAAATGCACCACAAACATGTATCACCTTTGAAGATTAACATATTATATTTTTCCATTGCCGTATTTATAAATGAGTTCTTTGTGCACTTGCTCAGGGCGCCAAAGGCGCCGGATTTTTTTTTTTTTTTTTAAATTCAAAATTATTTACCGTAGAATTCTCTCAATCTGTTCCCTCCAAGTGAGCGCCCTCCACCATTATTTTCTAAATCTGAAATTCTGAAAACTTGCATGGAACAATCCTCACCCCCGAAGGACAGATCCAGAAAGGGGCGCAGGGGACATGTGTTCCTTGAGAATAATTAGTTCACATTAAAAATTATATTTTGAAGTAAAAAATAAAACTAAACTTACAAGTGGAATTTTCAAGCTTTGAGGCTTCCCTGAAATTTTTTCCACATCCCCCTTGTCTCCTTCCCTCTCCCCAGTATCCAAGAATTCTTCCTCAAATGAAATTAATTTATTCATAGGAAAATATCGTTTTTGTGTTTGATAATAAGAATAATAATAATAATAACAGCAGCATAATTTGATTACAAATGTCTCCCCCCCCACCAACAGAACGTTTCTTTGGATTTGAGGAGCGGATGCTGGGCAACAATTTGAAGAGGAGGAGAGATTACAAATGAAGGAAGAGATAACTTGGGAGAGAACAGTTAGAAAAGAAATATTTTACACAGGAAATGGTAAGAAATTCAGCGTGTTATAGTAATTTTATAGTTATATTTCGTTGTTATAAACGATTTTCACTGTATAAATATATATTAGTGTTACATCTAGAAAAAAATTAGGGCAGGGCGCAGGGCCCGGCAAAAGGCCATTTTATTTGGCGCTCTAAATATACAGATCCTCATAATGAATATCCGCGGTTACGTCAGCTTTATTGCTACCAATTCCTTTAAACAACGTCTTAATTTGTTTAGTTCCTATAGTTGCTTTCTTTAAATTGCTTAGTTTTCGTTTGAAGGTAACCATTTTTTGGATTTTTTTTTTTTTTTTAGTTCCGAGTTAAGTATATGCGAAAGGCGAGCGGAAGGTGTGCGTGATTATTGCAATCTAATGTCAATGTTGCCAGATGGCAAGATTAAAAAATCTCAACTTCATACAAAATAATAATTAAATTAATATAACTATAAAATTTAGTTAAACAATATCCTATAATAATCTTATTTATTCAAATATCCTATAACAGCGATTCTTTAACTGTGGTCCGCGAGATCCTCCCAGTGCCCCACAAAAGTTCGGAAAAGTACTAAGACACGAGCATTTACTCTTTAATGCTAAGAATAAATTATGAGGGAACGAAAAATTCCTTCCCCAAATGGTGAAAATTAGTGATGAAACACTAGAAATAAATATGTATGATGCAAATTCCGGGCTTTAAACTTTGAGGAGGAAACTTCTTGGGAACCCGAGAGGGCGAGTGATCTCTGAAGGGCCCGCGGTCCTGGAAAGCTAAAGAACCATACTATTGTCCTATACTGTATGACAAGTAAGCTTCATAAAATAGGGATGTAAAACATGCTTAGTTTAAAGCTTAAAGACAAACAAATTGATTTTAACAAAAATTTGATCTCAAAAATAGGTGGAACCGCTAACGTTTATCGCAGTAGTCCGTGGTTGAAAGTCTGCAAACCTGGGAACAGTGCTTTGTTTACAAATATTCGTCTGCAATCTGGTTTTGCCAAAACCATCAGTGTTATTACGAAAATGAAATGCTGGAGTACAAAATTTTTATAAATCAACAAATTTCGTCACACGTTTTGGATTCTAACGTGGGAATTTGAATTATCATCGGGGACGGATGATGTGTTATTTTCTGAGGGCTAGATGGGACATATGGGCACAAGGGTGAACAAGTTGAAGGGTAGAGTGCCAATAGGTACTGCAGGGCATTGCGCCCTTCTATTTCGCTTTAGATGAAATACTATATACATACATACATATATATATATATATGTATGTATGTATGTATATATGTATGTATATATATATGTGTGTGTGTGTGTGTGTAGAATAAAACCTTTTTAACACGAAATAACGAAGGATTGGGGCGCAAAATTTTAGTTACCATAATATGACAAAGTTGTTAAAGCCTAGGGGACCCCTATTTCATAAGAGCACATAAATAGATATTTATAGGGACCGCTCCTATTACGCTAAGATAGGTCCGTGAGCATGTTGGGCAAGTGGGCCAAATGTTTAGGGACGCAAAAAGTGGTCAAATTTGTTTTTCTTTTAATTACACTCTATCTACTGTAAAATTGCGTCAATCCGCACTCCCCGAGAAAGCGGCCCCCTTCACAATTTTTGTCTTCATTTTAAATTCTGAAAAAAAGTCAATATCACGGCTCTACCCCATTAAACATCGGAAAGAAATAAAGAATTTCGTCGTTAAGCAAACTAAATTTATTTATAAAAAAATGCCCTATTTCATCTTATAATAATGCACATAAGGTAATCATAAATGTCTACCCTTCCCTATCCCCTACGATTTTTCGACACATTTGAGGGGCGGAACGGCAAAATTTTATTTTTTTCTGCTACTACAGGCGGCATAGGACTAACTAGCCTCGAAGTCTAGAGGGGGCTGATTTTTTTTATTTTTAGGGAGTAGTTCCTTTACCCCCTAGTTACGTCAATGGATTGGGTACCGAATAACGTCGTGTCCAGGGTCCCTTCTACTCTAAATCCGTCACTGTGTTTACCATAGTTCACAAAATCTACCATGCTTCTGTCAATTTCTTCTCATGCTAGTAAATTAAACGTATATTCAATTAACGCAACCACAGTGTTCATGTAGGATCAGTTTATTAAATAGACGATAAGTTAATTTAGAACTTAATTAAGGAATGCATTTTTTATTACTCGTACAGGGCTTTACATTAATTGTTAAAACTCAAAAATTAATTAAATATGTTGACAAAAACATAATCAATTTTAACGGAAAACTGCCCTATTATTTCCATGAAGTCTCGTTCATTTTAATTTATGATTTTGTACTAGCTTAGCTGAAAAATGTTTAATTTTTCCTTCAGCATAGTAATTAAGAATGCTTACAACGATGTTCGTTGCAATTTATTTAAGAAAGCTGAGTTGTTTAAATGAAAAACTAGAATTATGGAAAGCAGATTCAATCGCTAGACGTTGCATGGCCAAGATCAAAAGCTCCTGCAGCTTGCTTAAAAAATAATTATAGTAAAACTAAATAAACGATTAATCATCTTGCACGTTTAATCATCCAGTATTTTTCATAAAACTAACAGTCACTAAAATTTCTAACTAATTTCTAACTCACCTTTGGAATGCAGTGCACCCTGCATAAGTAAACTTCAATCATTATTATTTTAAATAATATTAAAAATAATAATAAATATTTTATTTGTCTCAGTGTTATAGATGTGTATAACCTCAATAGACGATGAGATAATATTAACAAGATTTTCTTTTTAAAGAATTTTTTTAAAACATAGATTTTTAGAAACAAAAACATTAGAAAACAACACTCCAATTAACACCAGAGCGGATCCTTAGAAAAAATAAGAGATTTAACTGACTAAGGACTCTATTAAATTACACGCGTAGTCCCTTCATTAATTAAATATTGAAAACAATTTCTTTCCAAAATTTTTTTATTATTCATATCTTTGAAATTATTAGGAATGTTAGTCCAGTATTTTAACATGATTATTAAACACCCTTCCTGTACAATTCTGTTCAGATTTTGGGTAATTTATATTGGCTATGACTTCATAGATTTCTATTGTTCTCTAAAAAATATATTTCTATATATTTTCCAGGTATTTCTTTGCTTTTATCCTTCCACACATTACTTTTATGAGAAACTTCATTAATTGTTTCAATAGGTAATATACTATATTTAGCAAATAATGGATTTAAAAGGAAGCTATTATTTCACTGTACCAATTTTAAAAATCTAAACTGAATGAATATTTTTTTAATCTATTGATCTTCGTAATGCAACGACAGAAATAACTATTTCTTCCATGACTAAATTCTTTAGATGTTGGTGGATTACACGAACCACAATAACCTCTCTTGACTCTCATTGATAAATAATTATTAAATGAAATAATAAATAATAATTTCAATGGGCAATTAATTGCCTCGGTAAATCCAATTTCTCAGATCGCCTATCCACGCTGTGCTTTCGCTGTCTTTAGGCTTCTTCTGCCCTGTGATGTTTCCTTTTAGTGCAAATTGGAATGTTTTCTATTTTTTTACCTCACATGATGTTGTGTCACAGAACATACTTTCTTTTTAGTATTATATCGATAATAGCTCTCTTTAATCTCGACTTGTTCAGGGCTTCTTGGGTATCAACCTTGCAAATCAGAATTATTTTCATTATTCTTCGAAGGATCCACATTTCAAAAGCTTCCAGCTCATTTCTCTCATCATTTCTACGACTCAGGTCACATATCCATATAACCAATAACTATATACAATAGATAATACATGTAAATAATACGTAGGTACTACATAAATGGAAAGAAAAATATTTCGAATAATAATTGTAATAAATTGTACATATAATAATAATTAATAGTAAAATCCATATTAAAATTTATAAGAAATATTACAGTATGTTTAAAATAGAATTAATGAGCAATATATTATACATATATATATGTAATGTCCTTGCCATCTCGTCAGTCCCATCTTCAAACTTACATGGTTAATATTTTATTATAAAATATTAAAATATATATAGAACAATAATTTAGATATAAACAGTAGCGCAATAACTCAAAAACTATTTGATGTGGATCGTGGGCGCTCCAATGGTTTTAAAACAAATTATATAATGTGGATTTAGAGAAAGCATATGTTTTGATGTCTAATGGGGCGCTTGAAACCACGAGCCCCTTTTTTCTATGCCACTGGGCACAAGGAATTAGTTTTGATCCAAAAATGCTTTAACAACACAAGCATGAAATGTTAATACAACTATTTGAACTTGTAAGTGTCCATATGTAATCGTTCTGAATTAGTACGCCGCAAATGTTATTAAGCAACCGTCTAATAAAACCATTTATTAATAATATTAACCACGAAATTAGATATAAGAGATTAATAATTATTTTAAAATAACTATGGGAACATAATTGAGGAATTAAGACGACGAGAAATTAAATACATATCTCTTTTTAATCTACGCAAAGACGTGGACAGAATTCAAAGGAATTTCACCAAAATTTGGTACACTTGAAAATTCAAAAGTACCACTTATTGGTGAAAGTATGGTATTTTTTAAAAGATGGTTAAACACCGAACCACATTTTCGTTCCACCTCCTAGCCAATCACTTGAGGCGAGAGAAGTCACGTGTGGCAAACATCCGTTGCGATTCTTTACCGATATTCACCAGGTTTTTTTTACGTGTCACGCTCTCTTCAGTCATCCAACAAGCCAAGACCATTTCAATATATTTGTTTATGGTGTGCATATCCTTTATTTTTGATGAATTACAATGATTTATATAATAATTTCTGTATTCATGACTTGCGAAATTTTTCGTCACTAACGGCTAAAACGCTTACGTTAGGCCTAATACAAAACCGTTGAGATTTCGTTCAGTTGCTACCTTTCTGTAATTAATAAAAATTATGTGTACTCTCTGTATATGAAATGGGGTAGATGTGGCTTCAATAGCAGCCGAGATAAATAATGGGGGGCTCCAACACTCCTCGATACGTCTCTGACAGGTTGCATGTTAAAGGCAGGTTTTTATATTGTTATACAGTGTCCGGGAAATTTTGGCCATATTTGGTTCAACCTACAACAATATATTTGGTTCAAGCTGGAACCATGAATTTGGTTCAGTGTTGCCTTATTCGTTATTGAAAGTATATCCATATTTTGGTTCAACATCCAGCCAAGTATTGGTAACACAGCTGGTGTCAAAATGTGGTAAAACGTAGTTCTTAATAATGAATGCAGCTGGCAAATCACCATATTTTGGTTCAACCCTGAACTACTGTTTTTAATAGTGAATCTTTGAAAACTAATGTAAAGAAATAAAAATTAGGTAGCCTTATAATTAAAAAATAATGCCCCAGAAGACAAAGCCGTCAATTATTCACCTAAGATACTTTTTCTATTCTTTGAGGCGAAGGCATTTTTTCCCCAGACGGCGTCAATAGTTCCCTTGTTGCATATTTCCGAAACGCGGTACGTGATTAGCTAATTTGAATATATCTCTAATATTTATAAAAGTCGTGTGTGTCAAACTTCTATAACACATCGGCGGCAAAATACATAAACTTAGGCAAACTAGGTCGCCATCCTCTCCTAAAAAACTAGCGTATGCAAATATCCCTTAATTAGATAGTGGGTCTAATGATTCTTACTAATCCCTTGTGTATATTCACTTTAGTGTTTTCCAGTTAACGAATGAGTGTCTCGTATAGTGTGTTGAAACGATTTGCATAAAGAAGCAAAACACATACCTCATATCTACCTCGCAAAAATTATTATCTTCCCGCACATAAGCAAAAATAATGCAGATAAAAGCACAAAGAACGTATTTGTCCACGACCTTTAACAATAGCGATAGCGTTGCATAAATTTTAGTAAAATAATTGATCAAAAAGCGATATTTTATCATTGAGTTTAATTTGCATTCAGAGCTGCAAATGGTTTCAAATGGTTTATGGGAGCAGAGGGTAATGTTTCATCATAGTAACGGTGTGTAAAGTATACGTAATAAATGTTGCGTATAAATGTTGCATATAAATGTTGCATATATTTTACTATGTGTTATTTATTTATGAGTGTCTCGAACTCATTTATCCCGGACACTCCGCTAATCAACGATCATATTAAAATCAGCTATCATATTTTTTTAAAAAAGCGATCTTGTCTAAATTTCGTTAAATGATATTTCACTTCAAACCTTTGTGCAAAATATGTGGTGCTTTAAATAAATAACTTTCAGTTAAGAGAGCAAAAAAGTATTTTATTTTTAATATGAATTTATGTCTAATATGTATATATTTTTAATTTGTATTTATCTTTAATATGTATCTATTAATGTGCTTACACAGTATAAAAATATATAACTGGTGCCGAATCTTTGAAATGGGGGCATTTTTAATTATTAGGAAATTCTAATTTATCGAGATACACCCATTTCCTGTTATTTGGAATGATAGCAGTTATCTACTGTACTTCTATATTTCATGACATATCTATTCCATTTTTCGTCTGTTTTATTCTTTATTATATTATTTTTTCTCCCGATCACCTAATAAAAATAGTTGACAAATTTTGAAATACAGCTGCTTGTTTTTACAAACTTTAAAGTTTCTTCAATGAAGATATGCTGACCATTAATAGTGCAATACCAAGGAAGATAAGAGACATCAAAGCCATATGTTTTAAATATGTTGTGTTCCAAAAAATATAAAATTCTTGTGCCAATAGCGTTTCTTTAATTTTTAATTATTTACTAAAGTAAAAGCATTTACTAAACTAAAAGCGTTTAGTGCTTTTAGTTTAACTAAATTAGTTAAGTGTGAACGAAGTTCGAACGTGTAAATAAATCTTATATATTTGTTCTGAGAACCAGCGCATTTATTTAATACGTAAATATTTCTTAAGTGAAAGATATTCAGCCATAGAACAATAGTTTATGCTACAAAGATGAAAAAATTACAATACTGATTCAGGCTTCTGGAGTTTCTAATCATTTACAAGATATGTTCTATCTATTTTGAACATTGTAGACTAGTATGATACATCTTTACAAATACTCTACTTTTAATGGCAACCAGTCTTTAATTATTAAAATTTGTTGAATATAAAGGGGAATACGTAGTTCAATAAAAGCTACATTAAAAGTGTAAAAATACGTAATGAACAAGATAATTTATTAAGACAAATAAATCGAAACGTAACTAAAAGTTCACTTTTTCCGAAACTAGAAATTGAAGTTGCTCTGTTTTAAATTTTATGTTGGGATTTAAATAACCCATCAGATATTTATTTAAGTCATGAGTTATCGTTGGCAGGATTTTTTAAAGACTGTAAATGCTTAAATATTTAGTGGAGCAGTAGTTAAGCAATTCACCAAAATACATTAACCTACGTATTTATTCTGTCAGTGAAACCGGTTTCATTGGCGAGTATAGACCGAAATGCAACTTATTTTGGTGAATTATCCTAGTTTTGCCTCACTAAAACATCGCCACGAGTCGCCACTGGCTTCCACATCATCTAAAGTGTTTGTTATGTAGAGCTTTCACATCATCTGAAGCTATGTATGTCACGAAAAGCTTTCATGATATGTGAAGTCGTGTGTGTCTTGCGGAACTTCCAGATTATGTCAAGTCATGTGTCATGCAGAGCTTTCAGATCATGTGAAGTTTATCCGTCCGTATTACAAAGAAAAATCTAAACAGCAGAGAGTGGACTGAGATTCACAATCATAGTAGTTCAAAATATAGGTAGCATAGTGCAATTATAATGGCAGTAAGTAGTGCCAGAAATTTAAATGGTTCTATTCCTTTCATAAGTAATATTAATAATTAACGTAAGTAATATTAGAAATTCACTTACGTGAGGTACACTTGACGTATGTACTTTGCATCGTATACTCTGTTATAATTGATTCAATCATTCACGTGCGCATATTGTTGCAATACTATGAGTGTATGAGTAAGAAATTTTCATGAATGATTATAAGTCTCTCCGTTCAATACAGAATGTTAAGCAAATGTAAAATTATTTCATTTTTCTTTAGTGGTAAATATAAAGGGGGCCGCCTTTTAATTTCAAATAACCATCTAATCCAAAGAGTTGAGGGAAGGGCGAAAATCGGATTATCAACAACAGCAACAAATGAAAGTCAAGTCTCATAATTAAAAAATCAAAGTATTTAAATTTACTGGGTATGACGACATTTTTCGTCATGCCCGGAAGACTACCAAAATGCGAATGACGACATTTTTCGTCATTGAAATTAAATATATTTAATATCACTGAAATTAATTAAATATAATGAATATAGTTAATATCACTTAAATTAATTAAATATCACTGAGAAAAAAAGTCCCCAGTGTGAAACGAGTTTCACAAAATTTTATTCCCCGGTTAACAGGTTAAAGATCCAGCATTGCCACCAATGTCATTGCAAGCAATTACGAAGATAAAGAATAGAAACACCTAGGGCCACATATCTGGACTCGTGATAGAATGTAATAGAAAAATTGTAGTCATTAATTCAAGAAAGAATCGTTAATAATACGAGCAAGAGAGATTCAAGCGAGTCATTAAAACTATATTCAAGTTATTCCTCTGTTTTTAAGTCGATATTCTTTTTAAATAGCGAACGTGTAAGGTGTGCTTCCACAAAAAACTATGTTTAACTGATTTAGTTGTAAAAAGAACTCTTAATTAATCCGAAACGCATGCAATACATCAAATATTGTTACAATGTAGTTGTTTCCAGGATGCATCCAACAACCTACCTACCTCCACTCTTTCATCGCCACACCCGCAGTCGTATTCCGCCTCTTACACACACTAGAATTTGCTGTTATTTTTTCAACTTTACTCACGTAAATTTTACATTAGACTGTGAAGGATCGTGTCACACATGTTGCCAACATGTAATACACGCAAGCAGACTACACTGTAAATATGCATTTCTTTTGAAGTTTTGACATACTAGACAGGTCTGTCATTCTCCACATAACTTTTAATTACTTTATTCCACACAATATTTATTCGTCTTCGGTAAAAGCAACCCTAATGAAGATTTAAATTCTACATAGTGTAGATGATGTTTTTTTGCAATCCATGTCATAAGATTCTAAGCTATAATGAAGCTTACTGAATTTTATTGGATTCAAATTACGAGAATTGAAAAGTAATGAAATTTTGGCATTTTGACACTTACATCATATCGCTTCAACTAGAGTTCAATGATTCGCTTATCATTACAAGGTTTGGTGAAGAGTAAAGTAGTAAAGGCTTTGACCCCCCCGAGATGGATTCGAGCAGAAGACCTCTTTGTTAGAACCTAACTGCTAGTTCAGTTGGACCACAGAGCCCCAAAAGCATAGGCATAATCTGGCGGGGGCACAAGGGGGCACTTTCCCCCAGTTTCTTTTTAAAAAAAGGAAAAATTGTATCTTTTCCCATATATTTTTGGGTCCCATACATTTGTGTCCAATACATTTTCCCACACATTTTGTCCTCCCCAGTTTACGCTATATTTAACCAGAAAGGTTCGCCCACGCCCAGAAGACAATATTTTATATTCCTATTTGTGCTGTTCAGATATTATTATTCTTTTCAGGGATAACATAATTAACAAAATGGTCGTACAAAGCCAGTAGGGGAATATTTAGCAATAGTTGGGGGAGGATAATGATATTTGATGATTTGAGAAAATCTTTCAAAAATAGGATTCGACAATCTTTTAATGAAAAGAAATAAAAACATGCGCTAACAGGGACTCAAATATTGCAAATTTATACAGTTATAATGACAAGTACAGCATAATCTGATAAAGTGGTAAATTGATTATCTGAATAAAATGTCCATTTTTTGTAAGAGAGAGGACTGATAAGGACTTAGTCTTGCCTATACCAAAGTTTGTCGTATCCAGTGACCACCTGTCTATGGCGGTCAGTTAAGGCAGGTTCTACTTCATATACCTATGTGTCTCATACAGTTTCAGAGTGAAATTATAAATTATTAAGAAAATAATATTATATTGGAGTAAAAAGTATTTGGCGAAATATATTTACGATTTTATGAGAATGATATGTAATGAAATTGCTAATAAAATTAGTTTATGTAATTCAAGGAAAGAAAGAAATATGTATAATTAGACTTATTGGAAATAGGAAAAAAAAAATGACGGAAGAAAATATATATCAATCACACATCAACAGAAAATTGAAAAATAATGGAAAGAATAATTGGAAGGAATTAATCAACAACGAATGATAAAAATCTCAAATGGCGTAAGAAGAGGCAAATACAAGTAACAAAAAAGGGTTCTGGAATAAGATGGAGGAGAAACAATAAGAGAAAACATGGAGTAGCAAAGAAAGTTTAAGAGAGACGTTTTTAAAAAAAATTCGTATCGGTGAATATTGGACTCAGAATGATTGAACGTAGCGTTAGCATAGAATCAATTTACAAAATTGACAGTAAATTAATTGAAAAGGTGATTAATTTTCAGAGTTTTAATAATCGCATTGTATTTTAAGTTAATCGTTAAAATTTCCAAATTAAGCAAATATGTTAGCGAAAAGTTAATAAATATTAATTTTACGAAGTCCGTTTAGATTTTAATTTATCATGTTTACATATTTATGCAAAAAAAATCTAACCTTCCCTTCATCATGGTTATTAATAATGCTTGAGTTTCAATTTATTTAGGAAAACTTAAGACCTTAGGAGAAAAAATGATGGGATTATGGAAAACAGGTTCAACCCATGGAGTTTAGCTTGATTAAAATCAGAAGTTGTTGCGAAAATTGTTTTAAAGAATTGAGGAAAACTAAATAAATAATTAATCATTTTCCTTGCTTTACATACCCTGGCAATTTTCTGAAATTTATGTCCATAGAAGGAAAACAATATTCAACTAATCTGCAGAATTTGTTGCATCATATCTCTATACATATTTTATTAATTATACAGTCTTCCTTTAATCCAATACCCTTTTTACGTTATTAATTTATAATATTTTAAATATAACTACACATGTAATATGATATTACATGTGTAGTGCTTGAAAAACACATAAATTTAACTCTTTATAAAATAACTAGAAAACTCTAGGAATTTATGCGAATAGGATCCCATATTTCTATAAAATTAAATTAAAATTACAACGCGATAAAATGTAATGGTAAAATACACATTACCCAAGATATATCTGTACGTGTAAACTATATCCTTTGACAGATTTCGTGCTATGGGATCGAGATCCTAAACTGTAAATTCAGCTTGCGAACCCATCTTATCAGGGTCTGGAATTTACGATCACTTCCATCAAGGTAAGATACAATCATGCTGCACGTATATGTAATGCACACAAACAGAACTACATCCATATACATAACTAGGAGAACTAAGTGTAGCTCAGTAACCCCAGCCCTTACAGGAAATCAGAAATTATTGCAAATGTGCTGCTTAATAATTATAAATGTGATGCTATGTGCAGCATTGGGATATGTATTATAGCTGCCACTAGACTTATGAGACACTAATTTCACCATTGCTTCCAGATTTTGCTGTCGTCGGGGTCACTTCCAATTTTGAGTACATATTTTTTTTTCGAAAGGCCTGTTAGTTTGTTTGTGCGGTTATAATTTATAATATTTTTGGCCACATCATTAACACCTAATTAAATGATGACATAACTACTTAACACAACGGAGCTGCAATAGAATTAGCACCGTGTCAAATATTAAAAAATAATTATTTATTAAAATCATAGATGAATAAAATTACACAAAAATACAAATAAATAAAGACAAATGTAAAAAAGAGATTTCGAAATAAATACAAAAATCTGATACAGGAATCATAAAAGGAGAAAATTTCTTAATAATAATAATAATAATTTATTTAACATATGCCGCATTGTAACACATTGTTAGCAGTTGATGAATTATGTGCACTTAATTAAAACAGAAGCATTTCGATTTAATCAAGTTAACATGCAACTATAAATTGGATTAATGCTTCTCAAATATTATAAAAAGTAAACAAACAAGCCTTATTATTTATAAATAATTAATAAAAAATAATACTTGAAAATTTGTTTTCAATGAATTTATTAATTCACAATTAACTTTGTTAGCTCAATACTGAAGACACACTTTTTTATAATTACTTGTACGCTTTAAGTAAATAAATATACCTGCGGCATCATAACTTATTTCAAGTGATAGGGTATAGTGGGACTACACGGATAGTTTCAATTTTCATAAAAATTAAAAAATTATTTTTGAACAGTAATTTTCTTTTAACTATACAATACAATATCCACATCTGTAATATTTCTTGTCGTAGAAGCTAAATAATGAGGAGTGAAAACTAATACATATTTTGCTAGTATTCAATTTATTCAAATATTACTGCTACATCATCTGGGGGCTGCAAATAGGTAACAATTGGCTCTTGCAGCGTTTGGCCGGAAAATACAATGTAAATCATTCGTTTTTTTCGAAATAATTCAATAAATGGTAAATCAAAGGCTGGAAGAAAGAAGCTTGCAGAAAATTCGAGAAAAAAATATTAAAATCGTTTCTTTTTTGACATTTTTCTAATGAACGCAGCTATATTTAAATCAACTGGAGGTGTTTCCGATGTAAAAAAAAAAAGCGCTAAAGAAGTTCAGAAATTTTGTAAAGAGAGTTCCGAAACTAGTGAAAAATGTCTAAAACTAGAGTAAAGCTCTAGAAATAACGCAAATTAGTGTAACTAACGTATGAGAAGTGAATGATGCCAGAACGGAGAAAAGGATACTGATTCTGGGGATTTCTGTTCGCAATTTAAAAATAGGGAAAGCTAGACTTTTGAATAAACACTTATATGAATAATTGCTGCTGGAAATTGGATCATATATATTGAGAAAATAAAGTGACATGCCAAAAGACCTTGATCGTGCAGAAAGGTATAGAAAAAGGGGTAAGTAAAAGAAATAAGGAAGATAAGGAGGTGGAAGAAGTCACTGAAGATCAAAATTCTTTGATT
Source organism: Dysdera silvatica (assembly GCA_006491805.2). Classification (NCBI taxonomy): domain Eukaryota; kingdom Metazoa; phylum Arthropoda; class Arachnida; order Araneae; family Dysderidae; genus Dysdera; species Dysdera silvatica. Next base: position 115,216,873 of record QLNU02014802.1, on the reverse strand, counting down.
TTAAACGAAATAAGACAATTGAAGGAGGAAATCAAATTAAGGGAAGAGCACAGAGAAGTAACAAACAGAGAAGTGATGGCTAAAGTGAATAGGATCCTTAAAATAGTGGATAAAACGACGCAAAGAAAGTTGATCAAAGAACAGGAGCATAAAGATATGATGGAAAAAATGCAAGGAACCCTTGAATTAGTAAAAGAAATAAGATCAGCGTTTAAGAATATAACAAAAAAGTTCAGAAAGATACTGGAAGGTAATAAAAAGACAAAAACTCATATTATTGGTATAGATACAGAAATCCAAAAAAATAAGTGAAGATAATGAAAATATGGTCAATGACACTAACAAAAGAATTGATGACATAAATAATGAAAATTTCACATCGCGTTTGAAGATTAACGATATTGACCAATATTCGAGACGGACAAATTTGATAATGAATGGAATTCTAGTAAATGAAAATGAAAAGTTGGAAGACTATATAAATATTATGGGTGGAAAGCTGAAAATCCAAATTAAGGAGAACGATATCCAAGTGATGCATAGAGTTAGAGGCACGGGTGAAAATATAATTATTAGATTTAGTGACATTAAAACAAAAATTAAATTCTGGGGAGGGAGAAGAAATGCTGAACTCACTACTAAAATCCTGGGATTGGATCCAAAAAAAAAAGATATATATCAACGAACATTTAACTAAACATAAAAAGCATATGTTAAATGAAGCAATAAAATTTCAGAAACAAAAAAATTGGAGATATCCATGGACAAAAAGTGGGAGTGTAATGTTGGGAGAAAGGGAGGACGCAGAAATTTGCCATATATATTCTGTGGAGCATCTTGACAATATGCAATGAAATATTAAAAATAAAAAATAAAATAAAAAATTTGAAAAAATTAAAGATAAATTTTATGGGTAATAGAGTAATAGAATTAGGCTATAATCAATTTAAAAAACAGGTTTCTGAACTGAGGATCCTCCACATGTGAATGCAAGAAGTGCAGTGAACAAATGGAACAAATAAATTTAATAAGAAAAATGCATCATCCTGAGATAATTTGTATTACTGAAACGTGGAAAACAGAAAACTCAGCAACATATATAGAAGGGTATAATGAATAATCGATTTTCAGTGAAAAAAAAAGGGGGAGGTGTATCGATATATACCTCTGAAAAAATCATTAGTATAGACTACCTGGAGGACTTTGAATATTCAGATATGAATATAGAGATAATGAGAAGGACAATATACGGTATTGTGTGCATAATTATATATAGACCTCCACTGGGTCATATCGCACAATTTCTTGAAAGAATAGATAAAATAATTCCTCAAGAAATAAAATTCAAACGAAAAATTTATATTACGGGGGATTTTAATGTACATTTAAAAAATGAAAATTCAAATAAAACACAATTGCTCAATTTAACGGAACCATGGGGATTTTGTAATACTGCTTATGAATCAACAAAAATTGACCAATATACTGATAGTATAATTGATTTATGTTTTACAAATACTAATAATACAACATATCAAGTATTAAAAAACCCAATAAACAATCGTCTACCGATTTTATATACGAGTTATAATGAGGAGAGAGATGTGAGTGAACAAGATGGTGTGAAAGAAATCAGGAACCTTACCCAATTGAATATGGAAAAATTCAAATGTAATATAAAAATATAGATTGGAATAGGATATTAGAAGAAAGCCTGAATATCATTGAGATGTATAACCAATTTATCTGCATAATAAAAGAAGAACATTAAAAATTATTTAAAATTATAAGGATTAAAAACAGAAAACGAAATAAACCATGGTTTAACAAAACTACAGATAGGGCTATAAAGATAAAAAATAGAGCTTTTAAAAAATTTCTGAAGATAAGAAAGAGAACAGACTGGAACGATTTTAAAGCAAAAAGAAATCTTACAACACAAATTATTAGAGAAAAGAAAATAAATACTATAAAAATAAGTTCTTGAGTAAGAACATGAAACGACAATGGAAAAACATCAACGAAATATTGGGGAAAAGGGATAAAAAAGACAAAATTACAGATAGATAATAGAGAGGTTACTGATAAAGGAGAATTGGTGGAGGTATTTAACATATTTTTTACTAATATTGCGAAAAATATGATGAAAAATGAGCAAAGACAAATCAAATATTATTTGAATAATATTAGATGTCAGATAATAAATATTATGTATTTTGGTGAAATTACTTTATTGGGAATAGAAAAAGAAATTAAAATAATAAAAGAAAATTAATCTATGATGACATACAATGAAAAATAATTAAACAAAGAAAAGATGAA
>QLNU02014802.1:115180366-115214451 GCA_006491805.2 Dysdera silvatica | reverse complement strand
CTCCTCAAAAGTACTTATATGTCCACCCATGTGAAACATATGTGCATTTATATTAGAGGAATCACTATTTCAGCTGATGATTATAAGACCGCATCTAATAAGCAAAACGCCATTTTTGTTTGGATTAGTAAATTAATTTAATGTTAATAAAATATTTATAATATTAATTTTATTTTTAATAGCATAAAGCTTTAATGCTCATACTGATACGTTTCCATATTATGTGTTAATCCATAAATGCATATAAATTTATACTGTATACTAAATTGACAAATACTTTCCTGGATTTAGTATCCCCATTAAATCCATATACAGTATTTCAAAAATAAGAGTTTTAATAAAAAATAATCTCTCATGAGGAATTTAAATTTACATCCAATAAAATTGTTTAAATGGGGATTTTAAATCCCAAACTTCTCTTGTGTACGGCATTGCTACCCCACATGCTTATCCAAGTTTTACAATTATTCAGACAAAAGAAATAGTCATAGTCTGCCAATTAATCCTTTGGTAGAAGATCTTAGCGCTATTTAGTTTTCTTTTCGCCACTTAGTAGCTTAGTAATAAAATGGGTCTGTCTCTTGGAAAAAAAAGGGGGAAAACTGATAAGTTGCTCTTGTTCCAGAAAAATCGGCTCATAATGAATTATCAGACATTGAATACGCGTTCAAAGAGAGAAATTGACAAGTGAATAGAGTTCACTAGCTAATCAAATTTGTGGACAGCCCCTTACTCTGAAAAACCAAATAATCTCTTATAGGAAATGATTTGCCTGTAGGATGGAACGATAGGGATTTAACTCTTACCTCCGTAACTTTAAGTCTAACGCAACAGGAGCTTAGATGTCCTGGCGCTATAAATCGCAGGAAAACATGAAAAATTCAGTATTGCCAGATTTAATCTAGTTGTATTTTTTAAGATTAAGAATTGGGGGTAAAAACTAGCATCGATTTGGTTATTTGTAGATTTAGATACCTGACTCTGTAGTAATATTCAGTTATTAAAATATCAAAAAATAAAAGACTTTATTTTGGAGCTCACTACGAAGTGTTTGAAACGCATAACAGATATAATATACATTTTTAAATTATGCAAAATAAATTAGCAATTTGTTATTCGCTTATGCATTAATTCAAGTTCAATATGTATCCATTAATCCAGTTCCTTGCATCGAAAGAATAAATCGTTTACCAAGTTCCGTAGAACTTCCTGAATGGACATTCTCGAATAGCGGACACTTCTCTTAAACGGGAAATTTTCCAGTTTCCAGTCCTAATGCCCATTATTTTTTAACCTTCCCGAATAGCAGACAGATACTCAAGTCCCGAGATATCCTCTATTTAAAGGTTTTACTGTGCTAATTTCGAGCAATAGAATGTAACCAAAACTGGCCTATCCACTAGATGAACCTAAGTACTTACCTGGTAATTAAAGGTTCTTTGGACACATTACACTAAATGGGAATTTTTTTTTTAAAAAAAGTTCAACGATGGACGCATCCCGATCGAGCGGCGCAAATTTTATATCTCACCAGGCGCGCCTGTTACTTATGCACCGGCCCCAATTTTAACTGAACAAATCAATCAGTTTTGTTTCAATCAATCAATATTTTTTTCTTCTATCTGCCGTTAACCAGGATCAGGGTTGCGGTGGGGTGAATACTCTAAAACAGGGATCGGGGCATGCTTTCGAAACGGAAAGACCAAACCTGCTTCTCACAACAATTCAAGAACTGTTCTAGAGCCGTAAGTATATTTTTACAAATAATGAAAATTTAAAGTAATATTATAAAAAGTTACAACGCTAATTATATCTTTAAATGAAAAAAAATCATGCAAAAATTACTCTCATTGGTTTTAATCGGTATGAAAAATGAGTTTCCATTTCGTTAGAAAGTTCTTGTATGTCAGGTTTGTAACTAGTCATTTTTAATTTAAGACACAATTCCAAGTTCCCATCAGTAATTTGACTTCTCAATTGACATTTAATGAAATTCATGTTGGAAAACGATTGTTCACATAAATACATATATCAGGAGATATTGAAACAACATATGCGAAAATTTTTCAGCTCGAGAATACCCAGAAGTTTATACCAAATATTGAAAATTACTGTCTGCCTTCTGAAGGAATTCATAACAGTCTGCTTGCACTGTGAAGTGAGACTGTTGGGTTTGTTTTTTTTTCAGTTCTTCTATTTCAATATCAAGAAATATGAATTTGAAGCTCCATAAATTTTTGCTTGTCACAGAATTAACCATGTCGATATCAGAAAGAGAGAGCTTTAATTTCTTCACGTTGGCATAAAGAGGATTTATAATAAAAGCTATAGGATGTAAGATATTATTACCCTTCTCGCTCTAACACAATTGTCAATGGTTCACACGCAAAGCCATCGGGGCGAGTTTTTCGTCAGTTTTTTGTTGGGGATTTTTATTACGATTAATAAAGTTTGCATCCACATGTTTTAGCTTATACTAGACCTTTTTTGGTATAGGAGAAAAAGAGACATCATATGCTAGAGCTTTTTTGGTATAAAAAAAAGAGACATCGTCCCGTCCTTTTCTAGCTCATACTAGAGCTTTTTCTTCTCTACCAAAAAAGCTCTAATATGAGCTGAAAAACGTGAGTGTCAACTTTATTAATTAGATATAATATAATCTAAAGTTACTTTATCATTTCTGAATTCCTGAAACCTTTGAAGGAAATATTCTCTCATGTTTAAAACTGCTGTCTAGAAATAATCTTTCTTAGTTATTATTAATCATTAGCAAAGATTTATAATAATTAAAAATTATGTAAATAATAATTAAAATTCTTTTTTAATTATTCTTTAAATGGCACAGTTTTTCAACGATATTATTGAAGCGAGCTTGAGAAATGAACCAGAACAATAACCAGGCTGTGACTATAGGGTACTTAGCTCCCCCTTTAAATGCAGTCAGCCCCCCTGAAAAATATTTTTTTCTCAAAATCAAATATTGTAGAATTTTATTTTAAATTTTTTATTTTGTACGAAATTGTACATAACAATGGGAATTGTTCTTTGACGTTAAAAATGTATTCAAAATATATTTCTACGGCAGATTTTGTGTACATAATGTTTTTGCAGAGCTTTAAATCTTCATATACTTTATATGTTTATATAATAAGGATAAGAGAAATTATAAACAGGCATATTAAAATTCGTAAATTTTTAATGCAAAAATTCCGTTAAGAAATTTATTAACGTTAAATATATCAGTCTGCTTATATTTAGTATTATTAAATATATGAAAAAATTACATCAAAAAATTTATGAATTTTAAGACCCTGTAAGCGTCTGGCTACAAGCCTGGAATGTACTACATTTTCCATCTATAACCTTCAGCGAACAGAGTCAAATTCTTTTTGAACGAAACAATTTGTTATACCATTGAAAAAACAGTATTTCCCTTGCCTCGCAATTTAAGATTCAACTGATTCAGTTGTGACGTAACGTCCACCATAAAGTACGATTGTTGCAACCACTAATCTTCTGTTAATTTTGAATATTGAACCCCCGTGTTGTCGAAGAATAGTTTGATTTCATTTATTCAAGACACAAAACAACATAAATGAAACGATGATTGTTTTATTTTCATTTCAATTTTAGTTCAGAGCCATATATATAACAAAAGAGCCACATGTGGCTCGCGAGCCGCAGCTTGCTGAACTCTGATTGGCCATGGAATCTCTCTGAATGGTACAAACGAGCCATTGTGCCATCTATTGTCGCATGAATGAAAGTAGCAGCGCCTGAGCTGCGCCTTGCGATTTCCGTTCTATGAACTTTTTCTCATACGTCTTAAATCTTACAAGCAATGGGTAAATAGAGACAGCCACGTTAAAATGGTTCCACACCGAAACCGAAAATGCGGAAAGATCACAGCCTGAGAAATTGCGGGAATTTATTGCTATGTGCGTCATAACAAAACACTTTACGTTTAATCCCACGCACACAAAATATTTGGCAAAGAATAAGGAAGTCTATTTGGTTTATTTCAAATACTTTAACTATTAGATGAGCCTTTCAATGAGGGACTGAAAGCGAAACGTGAACAATTAACCACGATAAATTTTCAGATGTTCATGCTTGTTATGAAAAGAAATTTAATTTCAGTGAAAATGAAACTGTTGATTTCATAATTACACTACTGGAACTCCACTCCAAAAATGTATGCTATATGTTACATTCACAATCACTGCTATCCATTTACATTACATTATAAAAGTCGTTAGAATAAAGTTAAAAAAAATTGTGTGGGGCTATTATATAAATAATTTTCATATAAATTAAACTGAAAATGAAAAGCTGGACAACTATATAAATATTATAGGTAAAAAGCTGAAAATCCAAATTAAGGAGAACGATATCCAAATGATACATAGACTTAAGCGGGCACATACCCCTTAAGTGTTACGAAATGCCTTCTGATAGGCTGAAGTTCAACATTCTATAACTTTTAAAATAACACATATCCAAAAATAAAAATTTGCACATAGGATTATTGTATTATGAGCTTACTAAAATCATTAACAAAATGTATTTACATATTGCTATTTTTTTATAATAAATCAAAATATTATACTAGATTTTGCTCGTTAAAATTTTTAATACCATTTTGCGCGCATAATATAATTGGTTGTTATTATCTAATTACCAAAAGTAATGTGCTAAATGATAAATAATGAGTATAGCATTCAACTAACGAAAAATCTTAAGAAAATAATGATACTTAATATTTTAAATCAATGACAACGTCATCACCCATTCATCAATTCAAAATGCTATATTAATTCCTTGCGCGCATGATAAAATTGATTGTTGTTGCTAAAAAACTAAAAGCAAAGTTTTTTATTACAAACCTGTTTTGATGAAGCTTCTTCAAAAAGCACCAGACAAGTATGAGGGTCCTTCGGCATGCTTCACAGCTTCAGCTGCACCTAATTTTTGGCGTCTTTTCACTTGATGTCGGCATTTTGTGACATTGGTTGCACGACATAGGGAGTGTGAAATTCGTCGTCCATCAGCAGCTTTTATTAAAACACGACTTGCCTGCACTCCAGGTTGGATGTCAAAAGCCTTCATAGTGTGGAGACGCCCTTTACTCCCCTTCATTGAACTGAATTATGTCTTCATTTGTAGCGATGTCTACAATTCGATGTCCTGACCCGGACGTGTTGGGGCAAAACTTCCAAATCATTGAGTTGAGAGACTCATTTGGATTTTGAGTCCTCCCTCCTAAGCAACAACTCAGTAATTTGGGATGGGACAGGTCGTTGAAAATCAGTTTTATAAACTTCATGATAGCCTGAGGTAAAGATTGTTTATGCGAAATATCCCAGTTGCTTTTTTTGTAATAGCTCGCTGGTAAGCACACCACGATATGTTTCCTTTGGGGCAAAAATGGTGCAGTGGATCAGCATCACTTGATCCTTTATGGAAGAAGACAGCCCATACTGCTTTCCTCATCGCACTTAAATTGTCCTTATGCTCCTTGATTGCATTCCCATAGTAGGAACTGAGTTGGTCTATCTCTTTATCAGTGAGCCGGCCTTTTCCTCCAAGACACTTGCCATCTTCTAATTTCTTTCCAGACATATGTTGTTTCATTTTCCTTAGCCTGGCTCCCATGCGCTTCTGAATGTGACCAACACATTCAATTTTTTTAATGTCTACATCATCGTATGGCTGTAAATTCCTTATGGATAAAAATGTTTTTGAATCCCCGTCTCCTATATATCCACTGTATTTAACATCTCTTAGTGCCCCTGATCGTTCAAATATACGGCACATGCCTACCGCCTCCATACTTCCCGATGAACCCGTATGGTTCTTCAAACATTCAAGTTCGTGTAAGGCCTTCCATTTATCGAAGTTTGGACCACGTCGAATACCTTTATATGCATCACACCCCTTGCAAAAAGTTGACATTACTTCTTTATCGATAACTTTCACACACTGTTCACCAATAACAGTACACACACCTACCAAAGACATATACCCTTTGGTTTTCCAGGTACCGTCCCCACTAATGATGATGTTCGATGACCCTGTAAGTAGTGCCTCATCTTCCGCAGCCTTCTTCATGGATTTTGTGGCAACTTTCGAGGTGGCTAATTCAAGGTGTTTGATTTGTCGATTATACGACCCTTCTGCATTTGGCTGTGGCAAATCCATTACAGCACAAAACATATTCATCCCCGACAATCCCTGACCCAGACATCTCATGGAATATAAAAACCGACGGTTTATTTCTGCAACAGCATTCTTCGGGCCAATAAATTTACTGCTGAGAAAAGAACCGATTTGTCCACAGCTTGAGCAATTCAAAATAAATTTAGATGCTAGTCCACTGGTAATTAATTCACTGATGGTAATGCTGCAACCACATACCTTGCAAGAAAGGAATTGTTCCAGGGCCTCGATGTGCTTTCGTCCAGCATTTTATGATTTCGTGTATGTACATTTCCGGTAAATTTTCTTTTTTTTTTTGGCTGTGTTCCGGATGCACGTTTTTTAGTGGGAATAACTTTCGCCATAACACTGATAATATATAGATAATATATAGAGTAAGAGAAACGACAAAATATAAATATATGTATTAAAAAAGAAAGAAAATAGGATTTCAAAACCTGGATCGCAAAAACGAGGTCAAAAAACCAAACGTGGAACAAGCAGCAGGCAATCGCAAAAGCGTGGTTTGTTTTAGGGAACACTGGTTTGTTTACAAACATAAAGTGCGTAGAGTAGTTTACTTCATTTGTCCTGCATCTGTTGATAAAATAAGAAAGTATGTATGTAGACACGTCTCCTACAATGCGCATAAAATTCTTAAACGAATACATGAATACGAAAACATCGAAACTAAATGTAAACAAACTCTGCGTCCCTTTAAAATGATATCCTTGAAGATTCAGTACTCTTTAGATTTTTTTTCGTAATTCAACTTCTAATGTAAATATTTTTAAACGGTTGGTCTTAAAATGGTCAGAAATATTTGGGCTTTCTGATAAAAAAATGAAAGACAGTTAATTTTTGAAACTTTATGGGCTATGTGCCCCCTTAAAGGCAAGGGTGAAAATATAATCATTAGGTTTAGTGGCATTAAGACAAGAAATTAATTCTGGAGAGGGAGAAAAATGCTGAACTCACTACTAGCATACTGGGATTGGGTCCAGACGAAAAGATATATATCAACAAACATTTGACTAATCATAACAAGCATGTATTAAATGAAACAATAAAATTTAAGAAACGAAGAAATTGGAAATATGCATAGACAAAAAATGGGAGAGTAATGTTGAGAGAAAGGGAGGACGCAGAAATTTGCCATATATATTCTGTGGAGGATCTTGACAATATGCAATGAAATACTAAAAGTAAAAATTATAATAAAACAAAAAAGGGAAAAAGTAAGGATAAATTTTAGCGATAATAGAGTAATAGAGTTAGGCCATAATTAATTTGAAAACAGGTATCTGAACTTAGGATCCTCTATATGAATGCAAGAAGTGTAATGAACAAAATGGAACAAATAGAAAATTTAATAAGAACAATGGGTCACCCTGAGATTATTTGTATTACTGAAACGTGGAAAACAGAAAACTCAGCAACATATATAGAGGGATATAATGAATACTCGATTTTCAGAGTGAAAAAAAGAGGGGGAGGTCTATTGATATATACCTCCGAAAAAATCAGTAGTATAGAATATCTGGAGGACTTTGAATATTCAGATGTGAATATAAAGATAATGGGAATGATAATATATGGTATTGTGTACATAATTATATATAGACCTGCAGTGGGTCATATCGCAAAATTCCTTGAAAGAATAGATAAAATAATTTCTCAAGCAAAAAAATTCAAACGGAAAGTTTGTATTATGGGGGATTTTGATATACGTTTAGAAAATAAAAATTCAAATAAAACACAGTTGCTTAATTTAATGGAACCATGGGGATTTTTTAATACTGTATATGAATCAACAAGAATTGACCAATATACTGAGAATATAATAGATTTATGTTTTACAAATACTAATAATAAAACATATTAAGTATTAAAAAAAAAGCAATCGTCTACCGATTTTATATACGAATTATGATGAGGGGAGAGATGTGAGTAAACAAGATAATGTGAAAGAGATCAGGAATTTTGCCTAATTAAATATAGGAAAATTCAAATGGAATATCAAAAACACAGATTGAAATGGGATATTTGATGAAGTTCAGAATAGTAATGAGATGTATGACAAATTTATTTACATAATAAAAGAAGAATATGAAAAATTATTTAAAATTATAAGGACTAAAAACAGAAAACGAGATAAATCAAGGTTTGACAAAACTACAGATAGGGCTTTGAAGATAAAAAATAGAGCTTTTAAAAAATTTCTGAGGACAAGAAATAGAACAGACTGGAACGATTTTAGAATAAAAAGAAATCTTGCAACACAAATGATTAGAGAAAATAAAAATAAATGCTATAAAAATAAGTTCTTGTATAAGAACATGAAACAACAATGAAAAAATATCAACGAGGTATTGGGAGAAAGGGATAAGAAAAGAAAAACCAAATAAAATTAAAGATAAATAATAAAGAAGTTACTGATGAAGGAGAATTGGTGGAGGAATTTAATATATTTTTTAGTAATATAGCGGAAAATATTATAAAAAATGAACAAAGACAAGTAAAATATAGTTTGAATAATATTGGAGGTCAAATAATAAATAGTATGTATTTTGGTGAAATTACTTTATTGTAAATAGAAAAAGAAATTAAATTAATAAAAGAAAATAAATCTACAGGATATGATGACTAACAACCAAAAATAATTAAACCATATAAAGATGAACTTAAATATCCATTATTTATTATGTTTAATAAAATAATTTATTCAACAGAAATACCAAATAAAATGAAATTTTCGAAAGTAATCCCCATTTTTAAGAAAGGAAAAAAAATGACATCAACGATTTTAGACCAATATCTGTACTGTCGATTTTTGCTAAACTACTGGAAAAAATTATATAAAATCGATTAATTGATTATTTGGAAAAAATAAGATTCTATCTCAAAATCAATTTGGCTTCCTAAAAGGAAAATCGACAGGTGACATATTGTTAAAAACTATCGTAAAAATTCAAAATAAAATAGAAGAAAATGAATATGTGATGGGACTGTTCTTTGATCTAAGGCATTTGATGTATTGGACAGAGAAAGATTATTAAAAAAAATGAAGAACTGTGGAATACGAGGTACGGTGTTAAAATTATTTGATAGTTATTTGACTGATGGGTATCAAGTGGTTAATATCGGAAAGATTAATTCTAAATAAATGAAAATTCTTATGGGATGCCGCAGGATTCCTTCCTCGATCCACTACTTTTTTTAATTTATATTAATGATACCACTATGGAAGTTGACATGTATGCGGATAACATGAGTCTATTAATTAGTGATAGAACTTTAGAGGGATTATTTAAAAAAAAATGAGGAAAAACTAGGCATTCTATATGATTGGTTTATAAAAAAAACAATAATTCGTCAATACAAACAAAACAAAATACATATTTAAACATACAAATATAGGGATACATGGGATTGAGAACTATAAATTAAGTATCAAGGAGGAAGAAGTTAAATGAACGGAGGAATGGAATTTTTGGGAGTGTTAATTGATAACAAATTGAATTGGAACAAATACATAAAAACAGTATGTAAAAAAATGGGTGGAGGAGCAGGAACTATATCCAGACTCATGGACAAAATACCAGTGGATATCTCAATAAACCTTTATTATGCATTAGTAAACAGTCATTAAATATATGTAAATTGTGTTTGGGGAAATATGGGAACTAGTAAAAATAAGATAGTACAGTCAATTATGGATAGAGCACTTACAATTACAACAAATATATCAAATCAGCAAAGAGAAGAAATAAAAAATATAGAACACTTAATGCTGTTGAAATGCATGAATTAAATATTTTGAAAGTATTATATGAACAAAAGCAAATAGGAAAACATACTAATACAATAATTTGAAAAGAAAGAGTAAATGTTAAAACTATAAGACCAATGGGGAAATATGAACCTATTAAAATAAGGACTAGAATGGAAGAAAAAAACATAAATTTTTATGGTATTAAATACTGGAACCGGCGGCCGGAGTCATTGCAAAATTGCAGAAATATTTTTAGATTTAAATCTCTTGTAAAAACACATAATTTTAACTAGAACAAATTAACTACAGGTGTAACCTTGGGAATGGAGGAATTAACGTACGTTTTTATGTATTTCCTACAATGCCATGCATGTCTCCAATAAGTCAACCCTTTTTTAAATGTTGAATGGAATCTATTGAGGGCGATTGTATGAGCATGGAAATAAAATTATTATTATTATTATTACCCTCCAAATTGTAAAATTTCCATATAGAACGTTCGTATTTGAATACTGAGTGGGGCTATTTGAATAGATATAATAAAACGTGTGTATATGAAAGAATAACATGAAATATAACAGAAAGCAAAATAATTCTATTTATAACGTTCAAGAATAATATAACTGGTAATTGTATTGGCCCACTTGGGCCATTACTAGCAAGATGCACTTGGCTTTTTGCCCATATTTGTAAAATAATCATTGAATCAAACAAAGAACACGATATAACGAAACATACTATCAATTCCACGTCCATGAATTTCATGGACGGTTATCGGAAATCCGATAAAACAGTGCAAGGCCACATACTTTATGACCGGTTAAAAGAAATAATGTTAATTAAGAGAAAGGCCGTGTAATTAGATTGGGTTAATGAAGTTTTTCATCACCTCTGTCTTCGATTCTCAAAGTGGGAATCGAATAATAAAATAGCCTATATTTCATAAGGGTTCAAAATAAAGTTCTGAAAGTAATAATAAACCTCATTTTTTAATATTACATGCAGTGTCCATAAACAAAACGTTTTTGTGCTTTTGCACCGACACAATACTCGTGGTGCCAGGTTTTGCACGTTTGGCAGCAGATCCAATCTCTCTTTTTATCGTCGAACTTATCGATAAAGGACCATTTTCCCTGACAAAAGCCACATTTCCATGCCTCTTCTTCGTCCTGTCCGCAGTCACTACAAAGTAAACAATTATCCTGGCTGGAATCAGAGTCTGGGTCCCAGTCCTTTTTTAACGTTCCATAATTTTTGATTTCCCACCACTTTTCCCTTTTTTTTTCCTGTTGAAATCTTTTTTTTTACTGCTAATGTTGTAACATTTTCTGGAGACGTCGTGTGGCAGGCTTTTGCTCTGGTGGTTATTCTGTTCTTCCTTATTTGTGGTTGTGTCTGTGGAAAAGGAAGAACATTCTGAGAGGATTCTGGAGTTTGTGTTGATGAATCGGAGATCCATCGCTGTTTGCTGTTTCACTTGTTTTCGGCTTTTCTGAAAATAATTCAGAAATAGCGAACTGCCAACATTCAATAGCGTTGGGTTTAAATGGGTAAATTCCCGTGCAGGAAAATCCACTCACAGCCAGATGCATAGATGCAGTGGACATCCATGCTTCAGTGAACAGTCCACAGAAATGGACTTTGCCCAGTCTTATGCTTGGATTTCGCTGTTGCTACTTTGCGGCCATCTGAAAATAGTCATTTTTCAGTGCCTTAGAAGCGCACCTGTCCAAAGGTTGTAACACATGAGTAGTGTGAGATGGTAAGCAAATCATTTCTCTGTCTTCTTACAGAATTGTAGGGCTTCAAGTGAGGAATGAGAAACATGGCTATCTAGAATAAGGAGGACTGTGCCTGGTACGCAATTTGTTTGGAAATGGTGCAGCCACATCATGAATATGTCGTCGTTGATCCACTCACTGTCACTGATACAGGTGATAGATCCATTGTGTAGGTTGACCGAGAACTCTGCCCCTTTACCCTCGAATCTGATGAAAAATGCGGTATGTAAAAACCTGCAGCACTACAACAAGCGATAGCCGTAATATTTTCGCCCCTTTCAGCGCTAGTTAAGCCAGGACCTGCTTTGTACCTCTTTGTGCAATGGTTTTGGGAGTTTTAGTGTTAAGAGGTAACCAGGTTTTATCCATGTTGTAAATAAAGGCTGACTTTTCATGGAGAGAAAGATTTATTAACAGTTCATTAAAAAGGTCAAAATATTGGTGAACTGTATCTTTGCTGAAATCAGCCGCTCTTGCCTTTGAGAGTCCCTCTGGTTTTCTAAAGGAAAGTTGATTTCCCTGGCAGAATGCTGAAAACCAGTCTTTCCCTGCCATGTTTTTCCAAGGGTGAAGAATGTTATTTTTATCAGCCAGATTGACAGCCGCGATACGCACATCTTTTCCTGTTAGTCCAAATCGTCTAATGTTAAATACTTAATTCTATCGGCAAGAGCTTTTTCTAATTCTTTACCAAGTACTGTAGGATGACCAATAGATGTACTTCATGAATATTTTTGTGGTGAAAAGTCATAGATTCTCATATCTTTTTGTTTTTTTTCTTTTGATAATGGCGGTAAACAGTTGCAAATGGCACTCCGAAAGTTTTACTAGCGTCCATTAACAACGCCCATGCAATTGCTGCTTCAACTGCTTTCTCCATAGTCTCCTTGTCTCACTGTAACCGTCCACCTTTCATTTTACAGTTTCTAACCATCTGAAGGTAGATAAGAAAACAGTAAATTAATTGTTTACCTCAGTAAATAAATAAAATTGTCGTTTTCAAATAGCCCCGTTTCCGACTATTTATGTAGCCCCATATTGTATTTAAATTCCATGACGTCGTAACTCCATTAAAAAACCATACATGGCAGTGGAATAAAGGGTTAAGAGCAGGAAAGTTCCATATTCACATTAAATTTTAATTCATTTCGATTACTTCTTAAACATTTCCGTGAAACCTTAACTAACAACAAGTAAAAGTTATAAACGGCATTCTTGATATAAATAAGCCACTTACCTTCCCTCTTCTTCAAAAAAATTCTTTCTGTATTCTATCGTGCCACAAAATAAAATTTACTTCTTCGAAAGCTACAGCGTACCTCACTAAATGACTACCATTCGCGAAATGCCTTGTGAGTTTAATAGATGTCACAGAACATGTGCAAAACCTTAACAGTTTCCAAACAGCCCCGCTATTCATATAGCTCCGTTCTACCCTGTATTTCTATTCACTCTATACTGTGTGGCATTTTTGGTTATAACTATACAAAATAATAACTGAATTTTTGTATTTCTCTTCTTTAGAAAATTGCTATGATTGAGAAACATTATAAATTCGAAAATTAAATTGTGAAATTTAAGTATACAGGGGCAGACCGATCACTCTCAAAGGGCGCATACCTTGGACGCTTGGAGGGCTCGAGTCCTTGTCAATTCGAAGGCTTGAGTTCTGTCGCCCATCACTGGGCACATCGGACCGGAGACCGACTGCCCAGTCGACCCCTGACATAATAGTTACCAAGACACAATACTTACCAAGACAAATAGTTGACAAATAGTTACCAAGTACCACACTTGGAAAACAAGGATGAGAGTGATTCACTTTCGCAGCGAATATACTTGTTGTTGCAGGTGATATTAGTGGTTTTCGCACTTGATTAACTAATTTGAACCATGTCTAATATTTAAGAGTCTAACAGCTATAAGAACCATGTGTCAAATTTCTGCAACACATTGTTGGACAAGATACACAAACTTAGATAGCAAAGAAGACCGCCATTTTGTCCCAAAAAAACTGACGTATGTAAATCACCATTAATTAGAAAAAAGGTTTAATTATTCCTTCAAGACCATGGCACGTTTTCAATCTAATGTTCTCTGGTTAACAGAAAAGTATATCGGATAATGTGTACAAACGACTTGCATAACAAAGTAAAACACGACCGGCCATTACGTTATAATTGCATTGCAAAAAATATTATCCAATAGCATTTAATCGAAACTTTATGTGTCAACAAACATCGCTAAAGAGAAGACATAATGATTTTTATTATAAAACAACGTTTCGATGGCTCTGAAGCAGCAAGAATCTCCGATACCTCATGTAGATACTCATAGCTGTAGGGAGGAGAACAGTCATCAGCAGAAAAAAAAATGCAAAGATGAGAAAAAGGTTATAGCTATTGCTCTCCGCCATATTTTAACCTTTCTTTCTGTTTTTCCAATGATGAAATTAAGTTCTGGAGTCCATTGCGTCTATTCTTCATTACTTCTGAAATATTCTATTCGCTGTTAAGAAATTATGATGTTTTGACTGAAATAATTTTAATCATCATAAATTCTTTTCGTGGTTTTGCAAAAGGGAAGTTGGTTTACCTCTGTTCATACCAAACATTACTTTTAGGATAAGTTTAGGTGTATGCATTTGAGATACAGTATAGTGCCAAGGATACATTTCCTTCTAACTTTCAGGGAAAATTACTAACTAAAGTATTTTGCTATTAAAAGCACCTCAAAGCCTGGAAGAAACTGGTTCTTTTATTATATAAAGTTTTTATATGCATTTAAAGTATGAGAAAACAAATTTAAATTACATCTGTTAGTTGCATTCAATTCAGTTGTTCAATGTGTGAGACTTTTAAAGAACGTGTTCCTAAGGGCTAAAGAAATCCTTGAAGCAGAAAATAGCTACAAGCACAAAGCTTTAACTTTTAGGCGTGAAATTATTCGGTACTCATATTTGCATTAAAATAAGAAGCCCCAGAACGAAGCGAAAGGGCCCCCAATCCACTGGGACACCCAAACTTTGCCTACTTCTGCTATGCGGTAGCTATGCCTCTGTTCTAGAGATTACAGAATACTCGGTTGTCCATGAAAATGATTTCGATGGTATGATAGCTATATTGAAAAACTGATTCAAAAATTCCTGAAATTGATTACAATGTCCATGGAACTAATTATAATGTTAATGAAATTTATTGAAATATTCATGAGAAATTGTGGCAATATTTTCGAAGCTGATTACGAAATTCATTGAGCCCATCGCAAAATTTACGATGTTCATTGCCACATTCTTGTAGTCAATTATGACATCCTCGTACAGTGACGGACAAAAAAATCGCATCACCTCCCAAAATAAACCTTCTGTGATGTTAAAGCACTACATTCTTTGCTTAACGTTAATTTTAGTTGCTGCAAAACAAAGTATGAGATCATTGCATGTTACTATTGCATTATATAGGGGTTATGAAATATTACATCATCCGTTTTCAATAAATAAAGCGCAAAATGGAAGAACGGGCAACTGTTTTTGTTTTTCTGCTGGAAAAGAATGGCTCCGTATGTTCTGTTGACGTCACGGAAAAAAGTGTGGCAGTGGCTTTAGCCAAAGAAAGGCTTTCCACGCGTATTATCACCAACAAAAACAGGATGTCATCAGTCTAAAATTTCCAGGGTAATTAAATTGAATGGTGAAACTGGTGACAACGAGAGAAGGGTCGGGTCAGGTCATACGAATGTGACCACACTTTCTGAAGGTCGATTTCCGAAATGCTTGTGTCTCCGTAATCGGTATACAAGTGCTGCGGATTTAAAATTGAATTTTAGAACTCCTGCAGTATTCACGCGAGTGCACAGACTATCCAATGACGTCTTACAGAATATGGTCTGCATACCTATAGGCCCAAGGAAAGCCTTTACTCATCAAAAAACTGATACAGAAGTTACTTTCTCGTTCAAAAAGCAACTTTCAAGGACAAAGGCTTAGAGGGATATTGTCATCTTCTCGGATGAATCAAACTTCAACCTGCATGGATCAGACAGTAAAGCGGCACGTTAGGAGACAAAAAAGTAAAGCATATCATTCAGACTGCATATCGCCAACTATGAAGTTCTCAATGAGACAAATGGTTTGGGAAGCATATCAAGCAGAGGGGTTGGAAGACTTGAACTTATTACACAAACTGTGAATGCATGAGTTTACACTAATATTTTGGAGGAGTGTTTAAAACTAGTTCTAGGAATCATTATAAAATTGCTAAAAAAATGCATTTTTCAACAAGACTCAACACCCTGTCATACAGGGAAATCGGTAAGTGCAATCTAACTTATTAATATGTGATTTTGTTATGCCATTTGTAGGTTTTAACGTCCAAAAGCTAAAACATATTGCAAAAGTAATTGTCCCCTATTTTCCCCCTTTAGGTGCAGTCGTCTCTCAAAAAATCTGGAATCAAGGTTTTGGACTGGTCTGGGAATAGTCCCGTTTTGAATCTCATTGAAAATTGTTGTTATCTAATGGGTGCTAAAATTGCTGCAAAGAAGTCTGCTACCAGAATTAAACCGCACGAAAGCTTTAAAAGTTTTTGGTTCCGTGGATTTGACCACGAATTCGTTCAGAAGTTGATTTCTTCGATGACGGATCGCTGGAAGACTGTCATTGCAGCTGTCGGAGGATCTACAAAGTATTAAAGTGTTTCTTTGCGTGTAATAGCATCAACTGTCATATAACAGGACTGTACTGGCGTAAAATTGATTATTAACTACTGCATACGTGTGTCAATTACTTTGTGCCACGTTTCCTGCGTTTTGAAGAAATATTGCATTTTTCGCTTTTAGTACTAATTCACCGTAATTAGGTGCTCAAATTAACTTACTTTATGACATTTTATTTCTAAAGGTTTGCTTTTACTTTTATAATAGCATCTGTGCATAAAACGTAAACATAAAATACGTTACTTGCAAACTTTCGCATTTTCCACAGGTGATGCAATTTTTTTCTCCGCCACTGTAGTTAGTTACAACATCCATGTAGTCAATTACAACATCCATATAGCTAATTTCAATATCCATATAGTCAATTACAATATTCATGTTGTAAATTACAATATCCATGTAATCAATTGCAACATCTATGTGGATGATTTTATCATCCATGAAATATACCACTCAAATAAGTAGGAGCGTCATAATGGAACTTCTATTTTTCAAACAGGATATTTTCAATAACAAAATTTTTTCCTTTCTTTGTAGTTTAAAGAAAACTTTTTTTTACTCTAATGCTCACTATATATAACTACGTTCACATTGATCGAATTTGTATTGGCCACCTTCTGCAAATATCTCAACGATGCTTGTTCAATCACCTAAAATTAACGACGTTTTTCGAAGAAATACGTTTTCAGGGAAGAAAAGAAAATATGGAAAAGTACATTGCAATAAAAGATAAACCACATTTTGAAATATCAGAAACGAATTTTCAATATCGAAAACTTCGGACCGAGAAAGCTTCAATATCTTTGGGAAGAAACGAAATTGCGTTTTCCTATAGAGATATCCCCATGGAGTTTCTTTTAAAGCAAGTGGCAGTGACAACAGACGAATTATTTTAAAAGCAAGGAAATATATTCTATTCGAAGATCATTCAAATTGTTCTAAGTAATTTTGTCACGCGCTTTAAATATTAAATAATCTTTCGAATTCATTAAATAAAAGTACAGTAAAATCTGGTTATAACAATGCTCTGGGGAGTCAGGAGAAGATACAGTTTTATAGTTCATAGTTCATGGTTAAAGACAAGATTGTGTCTGATGCATTCTATATCTGACGAGAGACAGAGAAAATGTCGTTACAGACACATTGTCATTATAGGCAGAAAATTTAATGTATTATTTAATTTTTTTAAATAGGTTATATAACTTATGTTTATGTATGCATTATTATATTGTGCGATGTGTATACTGACCAATAGGCGTAGCTTGTGGGTGGTTTCAGGGGTCATAACCCCCATCGTAATGATCTGTTTTTTATATTTAACATAGGAATATATGAGTTGTAGCTCTGTAACCCCTCCCATTAAGCCTATAACCCTCCTCTTATGAACTTTCTGTGTATGGCTATACACTGACAGGTGGTTTGAAACTAGTGATGTATATAAAAATGCTTCGTTTCTTGATGTATTTAAAAGTAGCACTTACTAACAATAGGAAACACCGAACCTTACTATTGCCACATTTTTTAGTACTTTAAGGCAAATAAGACTTCAACAATATTTTTTTTTCGTTTGGTCAATTACGACATGCAGGGTTTCTACAAGAGATTTCCAGCTTCGTCGGTTATTTGTAATCTTCTTAATTTCTTTCCATATTTTTCCTTCCTCTTCAACTATATTTCTTAAAATCCTTTCTGTATATTTCATTTCAGTCTTCTCTCCTTTACATTAAAATTCCAGTCTAATATTTGCTCACAGGTATTGCTTCGGTTCTTTATAAGTGTGCAACCTAGACAACCGCATTTATTTTATTAGTTATTTCTGGCGCCAATTTTTGTCCGCAAATATTTCTATTGATCTCTATTTGTTATTATTGGTGCTAAAGTTGGAGCATGCTTATTTTCGTACGAAGGAAATTATTCACAAGTAGGAATAAAAGAAGAGAAAATTCTTAGAACTTCATATTTTTTGTATGAATTTCCTTTGGAGCCCGAACTATAAAAAGTCCTTACTTAAATAGGCTCTCCCTACTTTTTTACCACACAATAACGTAGTTATTTCGTAGACTTCAGGGTCTATAAATAAACGTAAGCACTGTAATATATTACCAAAATAAAATTTATCACAAAACAAGGTGAAATTTTAAATCTTAACTCGCATTTTATAATGTTGTAAATATTCTTTGATACCCAGATTTAATTTTAAGCTAGATCTATTTTTTAAAGGAGAAAAGGTTTTTAAACAAAAACTACAAAAACATGTCCCTGCGCTTTATATGCTTATTTGTTAGTTGTGTTAGCCCTGAGAAAGGGAATAATATTTTTTCATTGGATAATGTGGATAATTTTAAAATCAGAAGATAAGAAATCATTAAGAATATATGCATTAAATAATACGATATGAGCTAAAGAGAATGGAAAAAAGGGGGCAACTGAGGAAAGGATAGTTTCCACAGGACTATATCTTCGAAAGCTCTATATCACACAAGATGGAAATTGTATATCTGGTTAATAGGATCCCCTCAAGCTAGGGTCGCCTATGCGCATACATCGACTTCATCTCCTATTTATCAATTCAGCACTGTATTTAGTAATCGCGAATATTTTATTGATAGGGGACCTTTCTCGTAAAACCTAATAAACAAGCCAAAGGGAAAATTGGAATTCAATATCGTAATGGAAATTTAAAATAATAATAGAGGAGTGGAGGGGAAAAACAATAGGTGAATCTCCAATAACAATTTATCTACGTCAAATATGCAAATAAGGGCGAAGTTTGCTGTTTGAGGGAAGGGGTTTCGTAGACCCCAAAACTGGTTGTATTCACTGGACTCCCATTGGCTAAGTGTTCAAATAGAAGTAGGTGCGAAGGATCGGGATTCACCCCTTTGGGTTCCGGCTTGAGTTAGATGTGGGAGGAGATGGGGGTAAAATTGTATCCCTGGGGTCGCCTAGGGAAAAGGAGGCCATACGGGTGAGGAGCGTGTCTAATTGCTGCAGCAGTGAATTACGGCCCTGATGACGTCAATAGAGTTTATAGTGAGTGCTGACTCACGACCTTTGATTGAACAGATCTTGAAGCCCGACCTTTGTGAAGAGATGGTCGGAATATAGCTGAATTTCCTCCTAACAAACTAATTTTTTATTCTGCACGGAGTGAAACTAAGCTATGAAGACTGGATCAATTTTTCGAAGGAGAAAACACATCGTAATGTATCCCAATTAAATCTTTCAAACAAATAACTCCGTTTAAATATCATCGTGTTTGAACTGTATCAGTCACTTTTGCAGTAAATCCTCCTACAATTCAATTATTTGATTTCTAAAGAAAACCAAATCATAAAATTTTGCGTCATGAAAACAATTGGACTTAAGGGAAAATCGAGGTTAGAAGAAGATCTTATAAAACGTTATTTGTTGCCGAGCTATTTATTTAACTTAATAAAATATTTCGGTTAGTGTGATTTAACCATAAAAGGAAGCTGCATGTGTCACAGAGAGAGAGAAAAAAGAGCCACATGAACATACATAGACCGTTGCATCTTTCAACGTCGCACAAGCTTTCACAATAAAGCCTACACCGTTTTTTTTATGTTAAAATTCTTCCGACATTCAAATACGCTTTACTGTGGCTAGGTACTGTAAATGCCAGACTCTTTGGAGCTTCACGATGTAAATAACAGGCTCTAAAAGCGGTTATAAAATCGTGATACATAAGTTATAGTAGAGAGGTTGTATTTAATGGTGAAACTATCCCCATAATGTGTCGTGGAAGCTCAGCAACGATTGAATGCGAAAGCAGAACAGTTTTACGAGGCGTATTTTACCCCTTGCGATGTTTCATAAAAGCAACTTGAAAACCATTGATTAAGAAGCATAAAACCGATTCCAATTCGTTTACTCTTTCTTGATTTGCACATCTAAATCAATGAATAACACAAAACATTTGATGTTCAATAGATAATCGTGTTATAGTTAACTTAAAGTTCAAATACAATGGCTAAATTCACGCAGTTAATTGCGTAGTTTCATTCATAGACGTGTTGAGTTAGTTTTATGGGTACCTGTGGGCTCAAGCCCCCAATAATTTAAAATAAATTGCAATTTTTCACAAATTTTAATATACAATTGTATATTAAATGTGTTTGAAACATACTCCCCCCACAAGAATTTTGCAATTTCTGCGTTGATGGTAACTGGTTTCCATCTGCAAAAGTAACTGCTTGAAAAGAGCTTACAATTAATGAAATTAACACCCACGTTTTTTTAGATCATACTAGAGCTTGTTTGTTACTATAGGAGAGAAAAAGAGACATCGTCCCTATCCTGGAGTCGAACCTTGATTCCTTCGTTGAGCACGGAGTGCGTTGACCGCTAGACCATCGAGGACAGAAACAACGCTCTCCTTTTCCGTATATATATATATATAAAGATATAAGATATTAGTGTTACCCTTCTCAGAGCTAACACAATTGCCGAACGATGGTCAACACCCAAAGCTGACGGTGCGAGTTTTTTGTGGGGGATTTTTATTATAATTAATGAAGTTGACATCCAGGATTTTTAGCTCATACTAGAGATTTTTCGGTATAGGAGAAAAAGAAAAGAACTTACTGCAAATTCGTATTTTTTTAGCAGACATTGAAAATTGTTTGGAGTTTTGATTAGTAAATGTGCCCCAAATATCGCTCGTCCATTTATCCATTGCTTACTCGTTATTATAAATCACGAAAAAGGGAAATAGTTGAAATAAATTTATCCTAGCAAAAGTTCATGAGTATATATTTTTATATCCCACTTTATTAGAACTTCGTGATTGTATAATTTATTTATATTCCTGTCAGCTTGGGATCATGTAGTTAATAAAATTAAACGTTTTATTGGACGTTTGCCGTATCGACCAATTTCTGTATTGAACGTTTCAACTTTTCTTTGAAAGAACCTTTGAAAGAAACTTGCCTACACCAGTTGAAACGTTTAACAAATGAAACTAGTGTTAAAGATACGCGCCAGATCGAAACAAGACAAATCGAAACATCTAACAAATGAAATCGGTGACAGGGCTATCGGTTGAACGTAGCCCAAAGCAAACATCTGCTTACATAATATTGTAATTTTATGTTTGACACAAAACCTATATTCATTCTAAATAATTTGGAATATTTTAAAATAAAAATTCAATTTAAACGCTTCTTACCATAAATTTATTCATTATCTTTAAAACCGATTTGTTAAAACCAGCATTACTGTAATGACGATAAAATTCGGATATAAACTACTTGATATATTATATTTGGTTTGGAAGAAAAATACGTAAATAAAGTGAATTTTGCAATCAAACAAATTAAAAACAAAATCTATTCTATTCTAATAATGCCCTTAGTAAGTCCAACCAATTGATTTCTGAATCTTTTTATCTCTAAATACTTAACTTCAACCAAGCGAATTATTATAGATAAATTCAATTATAATTTGAAAAGTATTAACAGAGTGCATTTTTTAGATATTATTTATTTAAATACATGTTATTGAAAAGTGTTTTGTGGGTTATATCAAGGGGATTTAAATGGTGCTCCCCGGATCTTTGAGGCATAGAAATGTTGTTTTTAAGACGTCATTCTAGGTAACGTATTATATATGAAAATATTTATAACTTGTGTTTTGAGCATTTTTGTATATTTGGAAGCCGTCGGCAATATAATTCGGAGGTAAAAGCAGTCATGGATCAACTCTGCTATACAGTGATGTCAAACCATTTTCATTTTTGATGGCCATCAAATTACAAGCAGTTAAAAACCTCGTTCCTTTATTTCAATATTATCGGCTTATAAATATCATAGCATAATAAATATTATAACATAATGAACATCATAGCATGATGAATATCATAGTATAATGAATATCATAATATAGTAGGTAACGAATATCATAATATAGTAGGTAATGAATATCATAATATAGTAGGTAATGAATATCTATATAGTGGGTAATGAATATCATAATATAGTAGGTGTGAATATCATAATATATTGGGTAATGAATATCATAATATAGTAGGTAATGAATATCCTTAATATAGTGGGTAATGAATATCATAATATAGTAGGTAATGAATATCATGTTTCTTTTCATGGTTTCATTTAGCAGGGAAAATTAAAAAGAAGCGACGTCCACAATGCCATGATCAAACTCTGGAACCTATATAGCATTGGCTTTTCAAATTGTATGTCGTGGGTTTTAGTCAAGAGTGCTGCGAGACATCCACCAACATTTTATATGATTTAAATATTATATGAAAATATATGTAGCCTGGGAAGTTTGCGTTGTTGTTTTTTTAAATGATTTTGTATGTTTGGAAGTTATCGACAATTTATACGAAATATATTGTATTGAAAACTTCTGTATTATATTATTCTTATACATTATGTTCTGTATTATATATACAAAATATTATTGAACTTTTTAAAACATAGAATCTAAAAGACAATGAAAAATGTTAAGCTTTACGGGAAAACATAAGCATAAATAACAATAAACATAAATTACTTCTAACTTCTAATTAGATCTGGGACAGACTCCGAGTAATCATAATCAAGTGATTATAATAGATTACATTTTCGCGTAATCACATCTGTAATTGTAATCGAATGTTTTGAAGTAGCTGTAATCTGCAATATAATCATAATCACACATATATATATGAATATTATTTAATCGTAATTGTAATAATTCTTTGAAATTCTTGGGTAATTGTAATCATAGTCGCTATATTGATAATCGTAATCGCCATGATTATAATCGTAATCGCCATGATCACAATCGTAATCGAAATAATTATTTCAGATTGCATACAAGTAATAGTAATTGTAACGATGTTTTTTATATGTATACCTATTTGTAGTCGTAATCGAAAAATGAAAATCGATTGTAATCATAATTCTAATCCAAATTTTTATACTTGGGTAGTTGTAACCATAATCATAATCCTACTATGGTAATCATATAAACCTATTGTAATCGTTTAGAAGGTGGTAGAGTGGTAGCGATTGGTTGAGTGGTGAGGGGGCCCGATTTGATAAACTACCTACAAACCAGTAAATCATATCCCCGGCCATGTTCTTTATCTGTCGCTCAGAAAAATCTGCAGGATTGGATTTTGAAATTTTATTTTCCAATTTTCCTTCGATTCCATCTTGTATTGTAATACCTGAACTTCCATTTACTTTGCGTACCTAAAACTCGATATATAAAAGCAAAGTAGACGCTACCTAAGCGTATATAGGTTTGAAAATTTGTTTTATTTAAATTTCAGAGTGTTAAGCAAATATCAATGTCTATCTATACCTCAACGCCCACTTCGACCGATATGGTAATCACACCAATGTATAATGGAAATGCGTACTGCAGGGAATCTTGTCACTAGCATCAATGTTCAGCAAAATATATGGGTCGGGAAGGTGGGAAAGGGCATTAAATATGTTTTCGCATTTTCTGCTCTGGTGGGCTGTGCGGTTTTCCAAATTTTCAGGACCGTACGACACGGGGGTGTGTCACTCAATCGCCTGATCCTCCACCTACCCGTCTTGCCAGCTGATATCAGAATTTACCCTTGAAGGCAGTGACGACTCGACGTGGCGTTTACACGCACATATCCTCATTTTCCATCCAGGGTTTGGGAAATCCCTGGATATGCCCCCGGGATTTCTTCGACAACATCTGATGGAGTATGAAATGGATTTACGGGAGAGTTATTGCTCAGAGAGATATCATATTCTGGAATATATGTATAAAATAGAAAACGCATAAAATATGTGATGACTCAATCTTTAGTGTGATATACAGGGTGTATACAAAATGGCAGGAAAAGAATTCACTACACGGTTCCTTGTAAAAAAAATAAATAAAAAATGTCCAGTACAATTTTTGCTTAAAATCCTTATTTAATAAGTTATTTCAAATCATAGTTGAACCAATAATAAGGCAAAGCCAACCCATTTAGCATCGCTTTAATACAATGACACATGCGTTTGCGCATGTACGGCCCTTCTACGAAGAGAGAGATAAAAAGTTAAGAGTTCACTGGTTTTTAAAAACTTGTTTACGTCACGCGTTACTTGAAATGCAAGAGGCTGAAACTCCACCCAAAAGTTAGTTCATTTACGTCATAATTAATAGCAGACACTAGATTTGGCGATTTCTCGTGCAAAACCACTCATATTGTTGATATATGTCATATATTGTCATATATGTTGTGTCGCAAAAATTTATGAAAATTATACTTTTTAATTATTTAAATATATGGGTGGCTTCATTACATCATCTTACATAATTACACATTTCTTCACTTAATAAAATTTCCACATAACAAACCGTGAGGCACAATATCGAAAAAATATAAATTATTATTGGGTTCTGCCTCCTTCTTCTGATTGTTTTTTAGAAAAAGAGACCAATTGGAGCAACTACCTAATGAAGGACAACATGAGAATTGACCATGTGCTTGTGCTATTGTTATACGTTGGACCCAATAACGAGAGTAGGAGTCATTGCACTCTAAAATACAATTCATGATTAAACCAGACCTCATTTAAGACGGGACCTTAACACTGCCGGACAATTTAATAGAGGATCTTAATTACTAATCGCGTTACTCCTATGGACTAACGTGTGCCTGCTGATGCATTTAGAGGATCTGTGTTCCAAGACGTGTTTAAACCAGTGGACAAACTTTTCACATAGACTTTGTTTTTCAAATAAAAACTTAGGACATTACTAATATTTTCTTTTTCAGCCAAGGAAGTATTGTGCAGCTAAGTGTTTATGAATGAATGAATATGTAAAAACCAAGCAAGATTTTGTAATTCGTTTGATTCCATTTGAATCGTGAATTTTTTGATCGTATATATTGTATGCTAAGTTAAGTCATGTGAATGACTGTGACAATCACTGGCCAACAGGAAGATATTGTCATTCATTGTTTATATTTGGGGCAAGCATTAACATATTTTTAATTAGTGGATAATTTCAATTATTATTTCCTTTAATTAAATTCTTTACTTTTATTTATCTAATAATCTTTATTTTACTTTTTTTAATCTAATCAATTATTCTAGTATTTTATTTATCTATCCTTTCGTCTATGGTTCGAGATTAGAAACCCTTTTCCTCCCTCCTTTCATTTATTCTACTTTTGGGTGGTCAAGGCGAAATCGCCATCCATCATCAGGTCTCGTTAGCTAAGTTCACAATAACCAGACTCTGGGAAGACCATCCTAGAATGCATACCTCAAGCATATGTGGTCTTTTTCATCAGAATAGGTACTGCTTGACTATCGAAACTCTAGAATGACCACTGAAACCCTGAGATTCATGCTGTACTTCCCAGCAACCTGGTGTAATCCGTCTAGTTGTGCTATCACATGAGGCGAATGGGTCCATCATCGGCTTGTGGGACTCGGGCGATTTTGGCAACTGAAAAGTCTTCTTACTAGATAGCCTTGTCACCAAACTTTTAGAACTTTTTTTCCTTGCTGACCAGGTCAACTTTTTTCTAGCAGTGCGCTATTACTCAGTTAATATGTGAGGACAATGAAAGTCCAGGGGCCTAGGGCCCCCACTTCGTCGTAGATCACCTTATATGATAATTATGCCCTTTGCCTTCCTTTCTGTTTAACTCAATTTAATTTAAAAAAAGCTCCTTGTGTCCTAGTTTAATTTTGTTAGGATATTTATTTACTTTACTTTAATTAATTGGCTCAGATGAATAACTGTTCGTAGTCAAACCCGAAATTGGATAGTTAGTCATGTTTCATTCATGGTAGCAAAACGATGTTTAGAATGAACATAAAACATGGGGAGTTGGTCAAACGCCGAAAGAATTCTAATATGTAAATGATTGGCTGGGGAATCTGGTCCCCCCCACTGTAACTTATGTATTCAGGATATTAACCCTAGGTCTGTCACCTGTAACTCTTGTCCAGAAGAAACTTGGGACATGTTTCCCCAGAAAATGGATTGTAATTAATCATTGTGTGTTTTATTATATTAAATGTTAAAATCATAAATGACATCTTAGAGTGATTCCTTTGCGTAGTTTTCTTTTGCCTATCAATGTGCATGCTTGATATACATGTACAATTAAGTTCCAGCTTAAGGGCATAATTAAGTAGTTAATTAAGGCATTTACATCATTTTTAATCACGTGAACATGGATCCCAAAGGATGGATTCACGTTCAGTGATTATTGGGGGATTCCCTTGGCTTCCCCTTCCCGAAATCGTGGGTTTTGCTGATAGTTTTCGTTTTATGATTACTTTTAAACTAATTATGGAGGGACAGCTATATTATAAACACAACGCGTTCACCATTTATTTAATCTCCCTTAACTTAATCTCAAAAATAGAATTTAAATAATTTAATTATATATACCCAACAAATATATTATAAAACACATCGCGTTTCTTGCTCCCCGTAAAATACAAAAAAATTATAAATAATTTTATACCCCCAACAACACATGAGAAGTATACGGATCGAAATCTGCAATCTGCCAGTAGATTCAAACCTTTTTATCCTTCGTTATGGGAAAATATTATAATTAACATCTTCTCTTATTTCGTAAGTAGTCGCGTCCCAGCGACTTTCCGTCGCATGCCAGTCTGGCAGGCTTTCGATGTATTAGATTCCGCATCTAATATTGCTCGTCTTAATGGGTATTGTCATCACTTAAAAATTTGCCCATGAGTTCTGTGATTCACACTTTATATCCTTCCTCATACTTTTCTGAGTTGCTTTCAGTTTATTATTTCACTATACTGTATTATTTCACTATACTTTTATGGCACCTGGGTAGCTCGAACCTTGATGACTCAAAATTCTTGGAACACCGAAATGATTTTCATTTCCCTTGGAATCTTTCTGAACGTCGATAACTCGAGACAAATCGGCCTTTTCCTTGAATTTCGTGTCATCGGCATTTTATTCTTTGTATTAAACCCCCTTTTCCACACACATATAGAACAGATATTTAAATTAGGACCTTAGATTAAAACGGTCTAAACGAAATAATAAACTTTTAGAAAAATACAGATTTTTTTTTTCATCTGACGCAACCAAAGACAATGAAACTGCTAAAGGTTTCCCAGTGATTAAATTACTATCCTAAATTAAAGTTCAATTAGAACCTATTGAAGACTCAACATTATTTAGCTCCTATTCACTTGAATTAACGAAGGAAAAGAAAACACACGACAAAGCTGCATGGAAGTACGTTTTGTCAAACCGTCGTTTACAGAGACGCAAATTCCAGTCCAATTAAAACCAAACAATATCAGCACTGCTGCCTGACAAAACCGATGGGCTTGAGTAATCACATTTATATTTTTACAGAATAAGTTTCCCGTGTAATTAGGAAGAAAAAAGCACGTGTATTCGTTGGATATAAAATGCGATTACCAAAGCGAAAATATTGTATTTTAAACATTAAATTTGTATAAAAGGAAAAATACATTCAATCAGTTGAATAGCGGACACCTGGGGATTTAAGAATCTGTTCGCTCTTTGGAGGCTCTCAATTTGGAATTATTGAATATAGTGAGCATTAAGACTGGAATTGGAAATGCACCTGCTAAATAAAGGCGCCCGCTATTCGGGAGTGTCCTTTATGGAAATTTTATTGTATAGTAAACTAATTATATATACATACATGGAGGCATACTGAACTAGGTTTTTGTTCATCACTGGATGGATAATGTTTTGCTTGTTTGTTAAGATTTTATGGCGCAAGAGCATCTGGGCTATATTGCGCCAGGATGGACCGATAATGGTTGAATATGACTGCAGTTCGATGTGACGGAAATAATGTAAGAAGATGTTACATCATATCCGCGTTTATCGTCCAATAAAGTGACTATAACTCGTTGGAATTAAAAGCCATTTATAATTAAAGATTGCTCCTTTAACTAGTTTAGACCATAATATTTGTCACGAGGCAGAAAGGGGTTGTTCAATTGGTGTAAAAATGGATATAGTTATATCTACAGTTCAAGTTTTTCAAGTGGTGTGAAAGTAAATATAGTTATATCCACCTATAGAGTCTTTTGAGAAAAATCAACATACCGAGATCTCAGTCCAGTGAATTTTTGTATGCTCTAATCTCTTTGAAACAGTTAAGGAAACAAAAACAGTTCAGAATATAATTATTGTTTTCAAATTCAAAGCAGAAACATGGCTTTATATCCTAATACAAAATAAACCAAATCTCTTTGCGTCTTGCATTCAAAAAGTTCAAGAGCTGGCCCTCCGAGAGGAGGTATCTTCATCTCTAGCTTCCCAATAATCATCTCTAATTGAGATCTCTGGTTTTCTCGATAATGGCCATCGTTTCTTGATCAATTACATCAGCCGTTTTTCTCATCAATGGTTTTCTCTGATGTGTCTTAAACCTGAATACTTCATACAACGGCATCCGACGGAGGGGAGTTCTGATTGAATTTGATAGCTCACGAAATTTTAAACTACAATGTATATGCATGTTATTAAAGATTCAAAAACCGAATGAATTTTGAAAGTTTCAAAAGTCTTATCGCTCGTTTTATATCGCGCTTCTCTTTTTTAATTAAACAGTAGGCACAGGGAAAGAGTTACGTAAATAAAAAAGGAAAAAAATAGAATAAAAGCAAAATTTTAAATAATCTTTACGTGAAATTCCACCTCTTTTGTTATTATTCCTGTAAAATAATGGATTCTGGCCTTAGTATTCATATACAGGGACTACCAACGACACAGCAGTTGATAAGGTCACGTACATATATGTGGTGATGTACTGTCTGACGCTGACGAGTTGATCCCCGGAAGAATCCTCACAAGTTTTTCGTTTGGAAAAGTTCATTAATCAAAATGGGTTGCGGGTAGTATTACGATGAATCCTTGTTCATCCTGTTTATACACAACTTGTCATTGCTGTATATATCGCGTGGCCTTCCTAAAGCCCCCCCCCCACACACACAACAAAAATCGATCTAATTTGGTGATTCTAAAAACAACTACACATAATTACTTAACTAGAACTAAGAATTTATTAATGGTGCCAAAAATAAAGACTAACTTAATGCATACTAACTTAAATTATAATGTAATTAGACTTTGGAATTCTCTGCCAGTGCATATATGGGGAAAAATATCTTTTCAAGGTTTCAAAAAATTAATGAAACAGCATTTTTTTGATCATGAATGAGTATAATTTTACTGTTATTTTAATTATTGCATATTATAAATGAATTGAACATAATTTATTACATTTTATAAATGGTGTAATTTTTTAATTATTGTATTTTATAAATAGATTGATGTCAAATTTATTATATTTCATAAATGGAGTAAATTTTTAATTATTGTATTTTATGCTATATCGACATTAATTTAGCCATTTTATGAACGGTAAATTTCTTAACACAGAGCCATAAATTAGGATTTAATTATTTAATTTATTATATTTTATATATGGTGTAAATTTTTAATTTATTGTATTTTATAAATAGATTGACTTTAATTTATTACATTTTATAAATAGTGTAAATTTTTAATCATTGTACTTTATGAATGGTTCGATTTTATAACTCTGATTTCGTATATTCTTGACTTCGACGTGGCACATGTTCTGAGTTAGGTTTCCTAACCCTTTTATCATTGTTTTTCTCGCTGTATATAATGATTATTTTATAAAGTATGTTCTTTTTTGTGTATATATGTTAACTAGCGAAATAAATTTTGATTGATTGATTGATTGTGTAATTTCGTTGTGTTTTTGTTTCTTAAGGGGACACAGGACCTTTAAATCTTTAAAAAATCGATATTTTATTTATTAGTTTAAAAAATAATATCGATTTTTGGCAGTGTTTTAAAACAAACCGCATCAAAATTCTTCAATTACTTCTTGCACTATTGTATAAAATAAAAATAACTATTACATGTTACCTTGTTACCAAGTTCCAACTTGAACACTTTTTTTCTCAAAATCACTTTTTCTATATTGCGCGCAGATTATCTTCAGATCTATGCGCACTAGAGTTCTGAAATTTTTAATATGCTTTTATATCATAAATACCTATATTTTAAAACCAACTGACAAAGTAAAAATATATTTTCAATAATTTAAAAAAAGTACGATATTTAAAATATGTCGATTTTTTTATATAATTGCTATATATTATTTTTTATACATTTTAATGACTTATTTTGTCCATATTTTCTGGTTTTAAGTTAAAGCTGATGCCTTTCTTGGTAATTTGTGTGTGTTTATGTGTGAATGAAATGTTTATGTGTGATAATGGGAACCGTATCATTAACAGTGTGAACAGAAGATATATACACATTAATAAGCCTGTGAAATGAGTAAATTCCGCCTTACTTCCCCACCCCTTTCCTTGCAATTATATGCTACACTGTACCGCACCATGATCGTTTTAACACACTAGAAGAATAGCGAGGAGCTTGCTAGGAAGGATGAGACGTCCTTTCCACTTTCCTCACGTGACTAATGAATTACGTTTAACATCACGTGATGTGGAGCCGCTCGAAGAGCAGCCGTTAAACTGGGGACACTGCTGTGTCCATCTTTTATATGGTCCAAAGTTCAGATATGCGCACTATGCTACAAGTTCTCAAACCGCCTAGGAAATCAATATTTCCGTTACTTGATTCGTTAGGTTAAACCTAATAGGTTCCTTTACAATATGACGTTTACCTTAAATGACCAGGTATGTATTTTATTAGAAACCCCATTCTCCAGTTGGAATAACGATGATAAAAAAGAATTTTTAAGTAAAGAAAAGCCCATGCCTGTGTTAAATTTAACTAAAGTTGCAAAAAAAGGACAAAGTATATAATCGGCATTTTAAGATTTCGTGATATTCGGAGTTTGAATGGCTGTGTGGGAGTTATTATTTAAATAAACTTTTTTGTATGCCATGTTTAATCATTGGTGTTAAATCAAATGTGTGGAATAAGAGTGGTTTCGAATGATTTTGGTAACGTTACCCGTGCTCTTCACAAACATAAAGGTTTTTTTACCATGTGGATTGTACATTATGTTTTTCAAATCTAAAGAAAAATTTAAGTGGTATTGAGGATGCTTTAAAAGAAAACTCTAGGCTATATATTAAACGCTTCAACGAAAATGTGCAGCTTAATGGACGTTTCATTCAATTGCCCATTCGTGCTGTTCTTTACTTGGGGAAGCAAGAATTAGCATTTCATGGTCATCACAAAGATGTAACCTCCACTAATCGTGGGAATTTTAAAGAATTGTTAGAAAACTGCATTTCGATAAGCCCTGTGGACATTCATGAGCACTTTTGAAAAATCACACCCATGTTTGCCGGCAATTCTAAGACTATTCAGAATGAAATAATTGACTGCATTTGGCAATATATCAATGAACATATCGAAAAAGAAATAAAGGATTGCATTTTTTTCTATACAAGTAGACGATTCCACAGATATTGTCCAAAAATCTCAATGTAGTATCATAATTAGGTATGTTATTGCTGGTGAAAATTTAGTGGAAAGATTTTTGGGATTTTATGACGTCAGTTCCAATCGGACTGCCGAAGCATTGTTTAACCTTGTATCAAGATGCCTCGAAAAATTTAACTATAAATCAAAACTTATAGGATTACGTTTTGATGGGGCAAGCGCAATGTCAGGGCACTTAAAATGGTCTTCAGTCCAAAATTAAAGAAGTAGCACCAGAAGCAGTTTTATTCATTGTTTGGCACATCGTCTGAATTTAGTGCTACAACAAAGCTGCAACAGCATTTCACAGTGTCGCATATTTTTTGCAACTGTAAGCGGCATACCTGCATTTTTTCATCATTCTGCCAAACGAACTCACGTGGTCGATACAGTCGTCGGAAAACGAATTCCTACTTCTGTTATTACGCGATGGACATCAAACTCTAAAATGTGGAGTGTCACAAATAAAGAATGGGATTCTTTAAAAGAAGTATTTACTGAGATTATGAACGATCCAACTTCCGATCAAACTTTTAGGCCCTGCGGTGGCGCAGTGTGGTAACGCGTTCTCCTATTGCGCGGCTAATCCGGGTTCGACTCCCAGCAGTGCAAAAAGAACGCTTACTCAGAGATCTCATAAAGATCGCACTGCTCACTGTAGTCCGGGGTTTGGTTCCCTAGGCCTTAAGAGGTTCGGATTCCTCGGAAAACAGTAGGTCCCGGCGCAGCATGACCACTGTAGTCTTTGAGCCGCAAAAACAAACAAACAATAATAATAACCGATCAAACTTCGCTTAAGAAGAGTGTCGGCTATTTAAATATATTTAACGACTTTGAATTTTCACTTTTGGTTGTTGTTTTTAACCATATTTTTGGACTTACGGATGTTCTCTTCAATGTACTACAAAATAAGTCATTTGACATTAATTTTTGCATCTCACAAATTAAAAATATGCAGATGCTCTTAAACTATAAACGAAATGAAGATAATAATGAAATGAGGATAAGTCCATGGCAATTTTCGAATTAGTGGCTCGAATTAGTGGCTTCGAAAGGAAAATTTCCAATTGAACACCGTGAGGGACGAAAAAAAGTGACGCTCACACAAAATAAAGTTCTTGAAAATATAAAATTTTACATTTTATGAAATATTAGATACTATTTCTTTACAAATTACTACACGTTTTCAAGATATGGAAAAGCTTCATTTTATTACATTAAGGGATACTTCAAAATTTGTAGAGTATTCCAATAAATTTCTTACAAAAACAATAAATAATTTAAATGTGTACTACCCCAATATATTTACTGACTTCCAAAGATTGAAAAATGAATTAAAACACATATATCTGGATAAGCAGTATAGAGATATGAAATTACAAACATTCATGGAAATTTTAACAGAAAACAGATACATTTTTAAAGAAGCTTATAAACTTTTTTGCTTAATAGTGACTATTCCGTCCACTAGTGTTTCCGTAGAACGGAGTTTTTCTTGCTTAAACAGAATCAAAATCAGTCTACGTAATACGATGTTTGAAGACAGACATAGAAACTTGTTAAAAATTTCAATTGAAAAGGAACTACTAAAAGAGTTAATAGAAACTCAACCATTTTTTCACATCATCGACAAGTTTGCAAGTCTAAAAGAATCGAACTTACATTCAAAAAATAAAGACTGGGTAAGCATATATGGCATATTTGTTTTTGCTTGTTGTCTCCACATATTCTCTCTGTCTGTACAACATGTAGTACCATATCACAGGTCCTATATATATATATATATCATAATAAATACAATTATTTTGCTAGAAAACGGAAATTTATTGGCCACTTTTCCTGTTTCTTTGGGGGATGGAGGAGGGGCTCGCCGCTTCACCCGTTCTTGAAGTCACGAGCCGCCACTGGCAAAGGGATCAAATCAGAAATATTCGTATTGCAGGGCCGTCAATTTGAAGAAAGCATTAGGGGTCCGAATGAAAGAAGTCCTATTGCCAGTCAAATGGGGCAACAATTTACAAGGGACATAAATAATGAAAAGATATTTTGTATGTTGCAACTTTCATTCCCAGCTATATTCTACATTTCTAAATTTACGGTTCATTATTTTT
>QLNU02014802.1:115161993-115180266 GCA_006491805.2 Dysdera silvatica | reverse complement strand
GGGGAAATTGCCTTTATGTCTAAAAAGAAAGGTCTTCAACCAGTGTGTATTGCCAGTCCTCTCTTATGGATCAGAGACATGGAGTCTAACAGTTGGAGCAATACGAAAGTTACAGACAACGCAAAGGAGCATGGAGAGGTGCATGCTTGGAATAACTAGGAGAGATCGAAAAAGAAACACTTGGGTGAGAGAGCAAACTAGAGTAGAGGACATCATTGTTAAAGTAAAAGGGCTGAAATGGCGATGGGCTGGGCATATTGCAAGAAGAACTGATCAACGATGGACAACAGAAATTCTGAACTGGATTCCAAGAGACCACCGAAGACCTAGAAAACGTCCTCAAACTAGATGGGTGGATGAAATAAGAAAAGAGGTTGGGGTGACGTGGAAACGAATGGCCCAGGATAGACTTGTGTGGAAAGCATTTGGAGAGACCTTCATCCAGCAGTGGATAGATAATGGTTGAATATGATGATGATGATGATATATATATATATTCTTTTTAAACCTCTTCTTTCGTGAAACAGTGCTCCAATTCAATTTTAATCTACAAAACTATTTGTGCAACTGCTTTTATACTTTGCGCTAGCTTTTGACTCATCATGAGATAGACCCTCAGGGCTTGGTTTTAGTATATAGTTATTTGCACTCTGATGTGTCCTTGTGAATGAATGTTTTGTTAGTCATTTTCTGTTTTGTTAGTCATTTTCTGTTTTGTTAGTCATTTTATGTTTTGTCATTTATTTTTTCTTAAGTTTGCCTGCTAGGGGTTTACATGGGGCGGCCTTCTTATTTGCCATGTTTAGATGAACTGAATTAAATTAGTTCTCGCGACTGCTGGAAAAAACAAAGCTCCACAAAATTGGAATCTTCTTGGGTGGTTAAAATTGAGGCCCCAAGGCAGTTTGTAAAAAAGTGCCCAGAATTTTAAGCACACCACTCACTAGAAAGCTCAATTTTCTGCCGTTTTTCTATAATCTGGTAAATGATTTGTTAGGCGCAATTTCTAGTTTATTTCTTCACTTTTTTCCGGGTGTTTCTTAATTACTTTGTCGCTTCGTATTCGCTTTCGCTTTTTTTCTCCTATTTGCATAAGCGACTTCTTCAAAAATTGTTCGGAACTTAATTTCGACCCTTTGTCTTCTTGGTACTTCCTCGTTCTCCTTAATTTTCATTGCGCACTGCTTTATTAAATTTTTTAACGCCGTAGCCCACTTTTCAAAATTTTTTAATGGCCTCCTAATATCCTTCTACTTCTTTTTCTGCTCTTAATTTCATTAAAACAATTACCAGCTTTATTCTGACTCCTTCTTCCTCGATATTTTCCTACTCCTAGTCAGCAACACGACGCCGACACTTACACTTCTTCCCATTTAAGACTACGCTCAAAAGATTCAACCCAAACTAACCATATCCATAAAGACTTCCACTTCCATTATTGGCTTGATTACTTGTTTGTTCTACCATTCTCATTCCTTTTAACATATAGTTCTCAAAACACGCCCCACATGCAAGTTTTCTCGGTCTTTCTCTGCCTACTAGCTTTATTAAGTAAGTAGTTTACTTTTACTTTCTATAATGCTTCACTTAGGCAACAAGCACATTTTCTGTTTTTACACAGCTTTACAAACTCCTATGGCAACAGTTTTTCTCTAAGCTGTAAAGTTAAAAACTGTACGTTCAAGAGATGGAGATGTAATTAAAGGTAGATACATAAATAGAAAAGTATACAAATGAACTCGGTTGTGAGGAGTTCGGTTATAACGATCTCGGTCGTAACAATAACCCTGTTAATGTGAAAATAAGTAAAACATTTGTTTGGAAAATTTAAAAATATACAGGAAGAAAATTTTATTATGAGAAAATAACTGTTATAATGAGGAGGAACAATCCAATAAACTTTCTCCTTAATTAGCGCAGCTCGATCTAAAAAATTATTATTATTATTATTATTATTACTACTACTACTATTTTCTGCGTGTTCTCGCTTTTTGTGGTACAGACTTGAAACTGGCAGTGTCAAGTATTCAAGACTTCCTCCTGTAGGTAATTCGCGTGTTGTGTCTGGAACTTCCTGACTGTTCGCCATTTATTTAAAATTGTGACCTTTTATAGCTCAATGTAATTGTTGTGGCTGATTTTGTTTCCAAGCTTTTGTGCTGTGTGGTTGATATTAGACTTGCGGCTGACAAAATGACAGGTACAATGTCAACTCTTTCCATATGCCACATGTCTTTAATTTCAAATATGAATATGGTCTTGGTGTTTAATGATTTTTGTTGTGTACGTGGTTTGTATGTTGTTTGTGTTTGGGATTGCTGTATCTGTAATACTTGCAGTTTAGTAATTTTATTAATTAGGGTTACATCTGGTAGGTTGTGTGGAGGTGTGTTGTCAGTTATTATTGCCCTATCCCAATGCAGTTTAATTATTATTATTATTTTTTTGTGTGTGTTCTCGCACTTGGCGGATTAAGCTTAAGACGGGCGGTGCCAAGTTCTCAAGTCTACCTTCAGTGTGAAAATATTTTTGTATGTTTCATTCTGGTGCCAGGTTTAAAAATTTTCTGACTGTTCGGCAGGTGTTTAGTATTGTTGCTTTTTGCATCTGAATATATGTGTTGGGTCAATTTCAAGTGTCTCCAAGTTCTTTTGGAGTGTGGTTGGTATTATACCTGTTGCTGATAAGACAAGAGGGATAACGTTTACCTTATCCATGTACCACATGTCTTTGATTTCCTGATTTAAGTTTTGGTATTTGGTCATTTCTGCGATGTATGTGCTCTGTATGTTATTTGTGTTGGGCATTGCTATGTCTATGATGTATGTGGTTTTGCTGGTTTTGTCAATTAGGATTATGTCTGGTCTGTTGTGTGGTGTCGTTTTGTCCCTCATAATAGCCCTATCCCAGTACAATTTGCGTGTTTTGTTCTCTAGTATTGTTTCTGGTTCGTATTTGTAGTAAGGATTCATGTTGGTTATCAGCTTGATTCTGACAGCAAGTTTTTAGTGAATTATTTTTGCCACTTGGTCGTGACGGTATTTGTAGTCTGTTTGAGAAATTATCTCACAGCCTGATGTTACATGTTGTATTATTTCAGATGTTAATCACTACATTGTTCATTTTCTACATTCTTCTTCAGGATGTATCGCTGGTAGTTTCTTGTTTTTATGACCTGGTCCTGGATTGCCATCATGAATCCTTCCGTTTCCTGTTATAAGGTTCCTTGGGTTAGCCATGTGTTCGAGATTTTTTTGTAGATGTGGTGCTGTTGAAGATCATTATAGTGTCTGCCATGAAGTGCTTTGCCTGCCTGTTCCTTCAGTTTCTTTTCAATGTGTACGGGTGGTATTTCTTTGTCGGTGTTAAGACTTAGTGGTGTGTGGGAGGTATCTGCGTCTACTACTGCTTAG
Organism: Dysdera silvatica; assembly: GCA_006491805.2. NCBI lineage: Eukaryota > Metazoa > Arthropoda > Arachnida > Araneae > Dysderidae > Dysdera > Dysdera silvatica. The sequence goes on along the minus strand of QLNU02014802.1, from coordinate 115,176,853 downwards.
ATGAGAGGAGACTGCCTGCTCAAAAAAGTACTGCCCCACGTTATGGATTTGCTTCTCATGGAGATCTTTCAGGTCGATTTGTCCTCGTCCATCATCCTCTAGAGGGAATAGTTTTTCTTTGGGTTGTTGACGGATGTAGTTGTCTGTATTTTGTTTGTATGGTTCTCATTACCCGTTGTAAGTGCTCTAGTTCTGTATTTGACTATTCGATGATTCCAAAGGAGTTTCTTCTTCTTCTTCTTCTTCTTCTTCTTATTATTATTATTCCTCCTCTTCTTCCCTTTTCTCCAACAAAAGAAATTTGGATATTTTTTTTATAAAGTTGCGAAATTAAATTTTACCACGTCTAAAGATATTATGTCATTGAGATGTGCAAGCTATGAAACATTCTGAATTGCACAGTGAGAGTCATAAGAATTTGCCAGTCAACTCGCTACCAACTCGTATAATAACATTAGTGTGCAGTAAAAATATGTAAAATTCGGATGTTTATATGATATACGTACAGAGCCGCCGCAAGCAAATTTCCCGCCCTAGGTGAACGAAGTGTGCCCCCCCCCCACCACCGTAAAACATTTTGGGACCCAATTCATATTACAACAAACAAAAAGTGAAAACATATGGCACATTTTGCCCAATCACTATAGTTCTGGTTAAAATGAAGTATGATAATCACAGCTTATCTCATAACACAAAAATAAATGATCAAAATCAAAACAATAGTCTAGGATTTTGTTGTTAAAGAAGGAAATTTTTTTAATTCTCAATGCCTTGTAATGATGTGCAAAATATTAAAAAGAAAAAGCATCCGAAAAGATTCCAGTGCGGCAGCGGTACTGCTAGCGCCACCGGAAGGTGTATTGATAATGAGATAATGTTATACAGAGTTACGTAAATTGATTAGTAGAAAATTTTTTAATGTAATAAAGCAAGAAATTGAGGCTGTGGAAAAAAAGGGGTAAGAGAGACATATATAAGAAAGAGTAAATATTGAAGGCATTCAATCGAAAATTAATTCAGTTTATTTAGATTAGAAGAAAATTTGTTAATATAAGAAGGCAAAACATTGAGGATATGGAAAAAAAAGGAATAAGACATATATATATATATATATAAGAAGGAGTAAATATTGAAGGCATTCAGTCGAAAATAATCCATTCAGTTCCATTATTTTTTATCAAATTTATCTCAATTATTCCAGAGTATTAAGTATTTTAAAAAAAACTATGTCCTGATGCCGCCCTAGGCGGCCACCTAGTTCACCTATGTTTGCGCCGGGCCTATGCACATAATATATGTAAATGATGATATTCAGTTCCGACGATAACCTGATTTAATGAGCGGGACTATTTTTTCTTTTCTGCTCGTTATAAGCAAGTTTGATCATAGAGGAACAAATGAGTTTTTTAGCATTTACATCGATAACTTTCCAACATCTATCTTCCAATTCCTTCTTGTATCTTCAACAGAATTATAAGCGTAAAACAACCCCTTTAGAGATATTTAAAAAATTTGTATTCATTCTCACTTCACTATCATTTTTTTAAAAAAAAGTTGATAATTTTGGGATTAAATTTAAAATATTTCGGCCAATTTAACCTTACTTTTAATTTAATTTAATTACGTTCATGTTACGGCCAAGTTATTTGTTTTGTTTGTGAGTTTACGGCGTAAGAACAGCCAGGACCTTGTTGAGACGGAACCTACTGTTTGTCAACGAAACTACACACTTCTCATGGCCTGGGGAACCAACTCTCGTACTATAGTAAACGGTTTATCAGTAGGATTGTTTTATTTTCACCATTGGGTGCCAAATCCGGGATAATGGCTCGCTGGTGAACTCTTTACCACAGCAGGGGTATATTTGTTCGTATTGTTTCTACGCAGCGCTTATATACCTAGTAGGTACTTATATTTCCGTACCTAGTACTTATACCAGGTACTTACATTGTCTTGTATACCAGTGCTTATATTACCTAGTACACAAAAAAGAATATAACCTTAGTTAGAAACAATTTTTATCAACGTTTTTTAGGCTCAATAATAGTAACACCGATGTTATGGCATGGTTAGATGGTGAAACGTTCGTAAGGAAAAGAAATGTGTTTTGCATCTGGTGGGGTCCCACGACCTTCTACAATCCGGGAAGGTGCTCTTACCAACTGAGCTACAGACGACCAAACAATCAATTCCCTACGAACGTATTTAAAGCGCATTTTTCGAAATTGATTATTTCGCTTGAATGGGGCAGTACACGGACTGCTTTTTAAACCAAATTGCGAAGAGATCGGTATTAAATTATTCGAAAGTTTCCTTTCAGCTATATAAATAACCTTAGTGCCAACACAAATCGATTAATTGTTAATAATCTACTAAAAGACAGAACGTTTCAGAATAATCAGAAAAATAGAATTATTTAAAAATACTAAATAATTAAGAGATATTAATATATAATCCACAGAGCTGAAACTGCAAGAAAATAGCCCTGAGGAACAAATATAATCGCATATATTTGCAATGGAAGATTTTTCAATAAATTCCACAATCAAATATTATTCTAAAGTCTAATTACCAATTAACTCACTGATATTGCTCTTTCTTGAATGAAGCCATAAACAGACTGTAATTAGACGCCCCATTGTACTGAAATACAAAGTGAGAATTAGAATTGTGATAGCCTCAATAGTGGCTTTTGTGTGGCAACTGTTTCCGCAAATTGTGCTATTAGTATTATTAGCTAACTTTACAATCTACTAACGAACTGAAAGAAAGCCTTGTATTAATCTATGTCTTTTCTTTCCTTCATTTCTAACCCGATATTTGGATATTTTCATAATTCGCATCATCATATGCAATACTTTGTAATTCACGAAACTCACATCCTTTCAAATTATATTGCTTGAATAAATTCTATCCTGTTGATTATCAGCCAAACCGAATGAGTTCTACGCTATTTGACATAAAAATAAATACAGGCGTATGGACGCGTACGCCGAAGGGATATTCCATCCATTCCCATGGATTTGGCAAGAAGATATGTCGTGAAATCACTTGTGTTAAACGTTGAATTATAAGAATTTGTGACAACAATGGAATTTATTATCTTCGGCCGTTCCTTAGACAAAGCGAAACGCATTCCGACGGATGAAAAGAAAGATTCAACGCGGCGGGCGACGAGATGTCGTTTTCACTGCAGTTGAGAATTCACAGTTGAAATTCTCTAAAAAAAATAGTCTCTATTCTTTTTTCCGACGGCAACTGAGCAGTAGCGGTCGGCTAAAGTATCTAGGCGGTCTCTGTGTATATATATGTTTGCTTTTGGGCTCGCCTATATATAGCGCAGATCCCCCAAGAAAGCTAAATCTGTCGGGGTTAATTATCTTGCCCTGCCTTCAACGCTCGTTTAAGTGTAAGTGAAAACTGTTGCTCTGGAAAAATAATGCTTTCGCGAGAGATCTAAAAGCGCTTCTGTCTTACGTGGAAAGCTTTACTTCACCGCGTGGGGTTGGTCCGGGTCACTGATTTACGATGAATGAAAGAATGTAATTTCTTTGCTCATTCATAAGGTTTTAGTACCATTATGTGCTCCGAAATGTAAATACTAACTCTCAGATGGAGAAAGTATGTCTTGGAAAAAAGCAAACTAATTTAGTGAAGAATGTTCACAGACGAAGAAAAAGACAAGGTTTTAAACAACGGAAACTTAGCGATAAACAATTTTGTTTGTTTGGATTTTTTATGGCGCAAGAGCATCTGGGTTATACTACATCAAATAAACAATTCGTCGCTAAGGGGTGGACAGGACTTTCAGGTGACTTGAATTCTTCGAAACTAGTACGGTTTTTAAAATTCATTTTCTGAGATGCCATTTGCTGGAAGTTAATAAAAATTTTACAGCACATAATATCACTTAGTACAATTAAAATATAGTCAATAATTCTTTCTGGGCATTATACATTTTTTTTATTATTTTTTTTAAATACTGTGTGTTCTGAAAATCAGTCTTATGTGTAGTCACTATCCATAAGATAACTTCATACAAATTCATTCAGAAACTTAGCTCATGCTTTAAAAGTAAGCCTAGAAACTGTTCTATAAAATACATTAATACCTTGATCAAAAGTTTAACGGTTGATTTTTGGAAGACATAAAAATATAAAAAATGAAAATCGAACGAATATTTCGTAAAATATATTTACATAAAAAATAATAAATATGCATGAAAGAACGTAATCTTACTTTAGTTAGCTGAAAATTATGTTCCAAACAAATGTGCAAAATTTTATGGAAATCGGTTGGGAACTTTTTATTTTCTTACTGATAATCTCCAATAACGTTGAATGGAAATAAACGCATTTGAAGTTCAAAAGACGAGGCGCACATACTTGCCTAGTCTGCCACTGATTTCGCAATAACTTTTGAACTACTGGATGAACTTTTATAATTTTGATATTAAAATGTTTAGAAATGTCTAATTAATAAAACAAGTAAATAAAAAAATTGTTTGAAGGTTTAATAGTCCTGTCCCCCCAGACATATGGGAGTATCTAAAATTTTACTGTTTTCCAGGGAAGGCATTTTAAGCTTTATCACTTCTGTCTTCCTTCATTTTTACTTTCGATGTAAATCTACTGAGTTGGTTTTTATTAAAAACTAACTTAGTAGGTTCACATCGAAAGGAAAAATAAAAGAAGACAGAAGTGACAAAACTTAAAATGCCTCGCCTGGAAAACAGCAAAATTTGAGATACGCCCTTATGTCTGTAAACTGATGAATTTTATTGTTATAATGAGGTTGAAATATAAATATTATTATCTAGTTTCATATTATAGTAATCCTTTTTAAATGTGTATGTGGTTTTCTTTGAATTAATTCAATAATTTATTATGAAAGTATAAAAGTAAATAGTAAATAAAAACAATAAAAAGTTGATACCGTTGAGATCAATTTCAAAACATTTCGGTCAATTTAAAATCCATAATCACGTTCATATTACGAGTGGGTTATTTGTTTTGTTTATGAGTTTACGGCGCAAGAACAGCATAGTTTACCTTGCGCCGGACCGACAGTTTTTCTAGGAAGCTGAACTTTTGTGGTTTAGAGAATCAACCCCCAGACTATGGAGAGCAGTTAATCGTTAAGCCTTTTTTTTTTTATTGCGCCTCCGGGAGTCGAATCCCGGATAACAAAGCATTAGGCGACCGCATTACCACTGTAAGGCTCCCAAGTTATTTGGTTGTATTGTTTTTATGAAGTGCTTATATACCTAGTACTTATATTGCCGTATATACCAGTGCTTATATTGCCTAGTACGCATAAAAAGGACAACAACCATAGTGCCAATGAATGTTTTCATCGAAACTACGCAAAATATTGAAAGGGCGGAGCTTCAAAATTCATCCATAGCTGTGCACAGCTGGAAAGATGGTCATTAATTTAATTTCCTAGAGCCTATCATCATTTCTCAGCCAAAATCTCCACTTGAACTTCATTTTTTAGAAATTTTCCACATAAAAGCTTTAAAATCTAACATTGTGAACGATCAAAGTAGTACGCCGTTTTTTAGCCGAGCTTGGTCTACCCTTCTACCCTTTACGGCCACCTTTCATACATCCACGTCAACAGACGACCCGGTTAGATAATAACGCTTCCAAGAAGTGGCAACACACGGGTTTGTTTACAACTTCCTGAAGAAGACCAGCTAACAAGGAGAACCCATAGTGAGTGCCCCGCCATTTTTGATGATTTTCTTTTTTTTTAATGAAAGTAGAGACAAAATAAGGAAATACGTGTCTCGGCATTCATGCCAATGCGGCTTATTTTCGGAGATATTGATTTTTAATGATTTAAAGATTTTTCATTCTATATATGAGCTTAAAATACGACATCCTTTGCAAGCCAATCGGTAGCTTAGTTGGTAAGTTACCGGCCTAGCGCTTCGTGTTTTTGCGTTCGATGCCCGCGGAAATCGGTCTTTTTTTTTTTAATATGTATGCTTTTTGCATGTTTGCTTATGTATTTTTATTAGTAAAAATACTTTGCTTACAATCGGATTTTTTTCATAAACTTACTTTAATAAAATTCATATTTACATATTTAATTCTGTGATACTATTTTTCGCAGTTATAATTTTTACACGAATTTTAATTTTTAATTGAAGAGTTGTAAAGGTACAAAAAGTTTAGGAGTTAGCTGTAAGTTTTTATGTGAATATAACTTTTATAAAATTTGCGTACTCATTGTCAACCTGTGAAGGGATGAAATTACACCAATAACGCAGTTTTGTTTTATTTAAGGATTGAAAGATTTTTTTCTGAAAACTTTTAACAATTCCATTAAATAAAAAAGAAAACTGCGTTAATTCGTCTTATTTTGTCATTATTAGCCTTTGCAGTCATCCTCTATTAGCATCTATTACGCCTAATATTTTTTTAAAATATATTTATCTATTGAAAAATGTATTTTTAGTATGTAATATTTTATTTTATAACATATAAACATTTTTAGTATGCAATATTTTGTTCTATAACATATAAACATTTTATGTGCATCTCATTTATATGCATTTCATTTATGTGCATTTTATTTATATAGAAACATTTTATTTTATAAAATGCAATCAATTTTATTTTATGAAATGCAATCAATTTTGTTTTATAAAATGCAATCAATTTTATTTTAAAACTGACTGATGTGAACATATTTTTTGTGTATCACTATCGGAGGTGTCGGAATTGTATACTGGTACACAATTTTGGATGATAATTATCATAAAAACAATAAAAACATAAAAAAATTCTACAACGTGAGCATTTTATAAATGAATTGTTCGAACAACTGATTTTCTTTGTCTAATATCATCTGGAAAACAAATACCATCTACATTTTCAAAGACGCTTCTTTCGTTTGTTAACTTTGCAACAAACCAAGAGTACTGTAATGTATTCTTAAAATTCGGCGCCGAAAGTTGATTGTGAATAAGTGAATGGATCTTCAAAGCATCTATCTGCTCGCGTGTTTAAATGACTATTTTCTTGTAAGATTTCAACACAATTTTGTAACCTTTTAATGAAATTTTTTACTTAACTGAAGAAGTACACATCACGAGGTTGACAGTATGGGGTACAATGAGGTGGAATTACTTCAACAGTAGAAGAAGAGGTGCCGTCGTCATTTGTAAAAACATTATTAAAGTGTGCTGGATCTACTTAACTACATAACAGGCTGGATGGCTACACCAAAACTTTTTCTACTTTTCAACTTTTTAATAATCAACAATTAAAATTCGAGTAGAAATTATCACTGCCAATAAGCATACAATTAACTTAACTACATAAATATGAATTTTATTAAAGTAAGTTTATGAACAAAATCCGATTGTAAGCAAAGTATTTTTACTAATAAAAATACATAAATGAACATGTAAAAAGGATATATATTAACAACCGATTTCCACGGGCATCGAACGCAAAAACACGAAGCGCTAGGCCGGTAACTTACCAACTAGGCTACCGATTGGCTTGCGGAGGATGTCGTATTTTAAGCTCATATATCGGATGCAAAATCTTTAAAAATCCATATCTCTGAAAATAAGCCGCATTGGCACGAATGCCGAGACACGTATTTCCTTATTTTGGCGCTACTGTCAAAAAAAAAAAAAAAAATTGCGTCAAAATCGGCTAGGCAATCAGTGTGGGTTCCCTTTGTAAGCCTGGTTGAAATGTACATCGTATGATTAAAAAATTGTCGTTTTATACGCACATATAAAGTTGTTTTAAAAAAGCTCTTTCATAGTGCCAATGAACAAACGATAATGCATTTTTATATTATAATTATAATAAATTCCCCCACGAAAAACTCACAAAAATCTCGCCCCGGAGGCTTTTCTGTGTTGACCATTATTTGGCAATTGTGTTATCCCTGTGAAGGGTAATAATATCTATCGATGAATTTTTATTTACAAAGAATACAAGACTGAAGGACTGATTAAAAATATTTCAAAAGTCGATTAGAAGTAGAAAATTACACAAAATGGATCTATTTCTTTTATTCGGGCAAATATATTACAATTGAAGTTTATGTTAATTAGAATATTGATGCGAAAGTTTGTTATATTAATCGCATTAATTATTCTTTAATATTAATGGTTTATATTTTTACTAGAGAACAGCAAATTTCATGTTGCACCGGAACCAATAGCTCTTAGAGGAATCCGAACCCTTGACACAAAGAGAATAAAACTCTGAGTTACCATAGGCTAAAAAAACTGCGCACGTTCTACGATACCATTAGAAATGAACCCGGATTAATAGAGCGATATACGAACCGGTTGCCACTGCAGGTCAGTGAACCTGCATTTTTTCGAGAAATCTGAACCTCTGATGCAAAGAGAATCGAACCCTGTGCTACCGTAGGCGGGAAAATGGCGCACGTCCTACAATGCCATTCGAAATTAATCCCGGTTTAATAGTATAACATACGAATCTGTCACTGCAGGTCAGTGCACAGCCAATCTACATACTGGTGCGAGTCTCTTTGCCAAAAACAGGATCACGTGATCGGCTGCAGGAGGATGTTTTCGCTGGAGTTACCTTGCAGAAGACATGTTTACGAAGAAAGCTGTGCTGGTTGATGTCTCGTAGGATTGTAAGGATCGAAACTTTTTTTTCCAATTCCTTCTATGCTCACTCGCCCTATATATATATATATATATTTATATCACATATACATATATATACATATTATATGCTCAACAGTAAATCAACAATACATATATACATTTATATACATATTATACTCAACAGTACGTCAACAATACATATATACATTTATATACATATGCCTCAACAGACGTATTCAACTTGGCTGGAGTGCATTTGGAAGAAACAGTTTTATCCTGAAGGGGAAATTGCCTTTATGTCTAAAAAGAAAAGTCTTCAACCAGTGTGTATTGCCAGTCCTCTCTTATGGATCAGAGACATGGAGTCTAACAGTTGGAGCAATACGAAAGTTACAGACAACGCAAAGGAGCATGGAGAGGTGCATGCTTGGAATAACTAGGAGAGATCGAAAAATGAACACTTGGGTAAGAGAGCAAACTAGAGTGGAGGACATCATTATTAAAGTAAAAGGGCTGAAATGGCGATGGGCTGGGCATATTGCAAGAAGAACTGATCAACGATGGACAACAGAAATTCTGAACTGGATTCCAAGAGACCACCGAAGACCTAGAAAACGTCCTCAAACTAGATGGGTGGATGAAATAAGAAAACAGGTTGGGGTGACGTGGAAACGAATGGCCCAGGATAGACTTGTGTGGAAAGCATTTGGAGAGACCTTCATCCAGCAGTGGATAGATAATGGTTGAATATATATATATATATTTATATATCTTGTTCAAATTTTCAATCGTTAATAAAATACTTTCTATCCATCCAATCAAGTTCAAATAAATTTTTTTAAACTTGTAGTGGATGACACTTGATGTTAATACAGTTTTTTCAAATATTAATTCATTAATTAAATTTAAATGATTTTTTTTTTGCTTTCCTTTGGTGTATTTGGCGATTAATGCTTGCCGCCAATTACAGCCAAATGTTGCCAAATGTCGCCAAAATTGCTTTTCGCAATTTTTCCCTTTCTTCCCTTTTATTTGAGCAGCGCATTGAAGGAATTGACTTTAAAAAAAAATTTTTTTATTATACTTGTTTGGTGCAAAACTATTTTTATATTATATTTTTATATTTTATTTTTATATTTTTTATTTTATATTTTTTTGTATTTTATTTGTTATTTTATATTTTATATATTTTATATATTTTATATATTTATATTTTATATTTTTATTTTATTATTTTTGTTATATTTTTGTATTTATATATATTTTTTGTGCAAAAACCTATGTTTTGGATTAAATCACACAAGAAATCTTCCTCTTTGGTAAGTTATTCATAAATAAAACCTTTTAATATTAATATTGAATCGAAGTATTACTGTGGATTATAGGCTTAAAATTCAGCATATCGACAACGTGGTATCGGGCGATTCTTGTATGGGTTATAATATAGTGCGCTATATAATGATTAATGAGCTAATATTTAACAATTCTAGAGGGTAACGCGGTTAATTCGAGAAGCTCAAATTACAAAATTCTTAGAGTTATTACTGGCAAAACCTATGAAAGGAATGAAAATTGTAAAATACAATAACACCACATTATAATTCTTAATTTCTGTAATTTTCTCCGTGGTAAACTCCATTTTTTTAAAAAGTAATAAATGTGAAATTTTCAAGCTTTAATATGTGAATTTAATTTCCCTAATAAGTAAACAAATGCACATACTATAGGTGAAATCTAATTTAATCAATCGATTGGCCCATTCTGCAGAGTGTCAAACATAAGGGCGGATATAAGGGGGGGTTACAGGAATCATTACCCCCCCCCAAAATATCTTTGCACTGTAAAAAATTCCAACTTTCATGGTAAATGAAGGGTGTTATTCCAAGACCATGGGAAATTCTGTCCATGACCCCCCAAAATGGAAGTCTGCATCCGCTCCTGGCTGAGTTAACTAAACTTACATTCCACCTTATAATATGCTAAATTCATCAGTAACCTTATAAATAAACTAGTTAATTCACATTTGTGAGAAATTTTTCTCATTTTCTAAGACGAGCATCTGAGGAAGCATGAATCAGCTATCTATGTATGGAAATTTGCACTACAGTGAACGGAGATTTCCTCTCATATTGGTTAAGACAATTCTTTGCCGCTTATGAAACTCTTTAAGCAGTTAGATGCATTTCCAGATTTAATAAAGTCGAACATCGTTAAGGCGAACACGCTTAAGACGAATTACTTTTAATATAAATCGTTTTCCGAAGTCCTGTCAGACTGTGTTGTGTACTACCCTTTCTGGATAAGACGAATTACTGTTAATTCGGTGCCCTGCGGTGGCGCAGCATGGTAACGCGTTCGCCTAGTGCACCATTAAACCAGGTTCGACTCCCAACAGTGCAAAGAACGCTTACTCAGAGATCTCATAAAGATCGTACTGCTCACTGTAGTCTGGGGTTTGGTTCCCAGGGCTTTAAGAGGTTTGGATTCCTCAGAAAACAGGTGGTCCCGGCGCAGCATGACCATTGTAATCTTTGTGCCGTAAAAAAAACCACAAACAAACAAAACAAACTAATAATTCGAACATATTTTCTGTTCCCCTTGGTGTTCGTCTTAACGAGGTTCGACTGTATACAAGTTGCCTGTTTGAGTTGTGTTCGTATTGTGTTTGACTGTATATGATTTATTTTTTATCCTACGATCTTCTGAAATGTGTTAACTTATTATTTTCAATGATTTTAGGTTCCTTTCAAATGCAGCATGCCTGGATGCATATCCAACTACAAGGCATCTTACATCACATGCTTTAGATTTCCAGCAGATGAAAATATGCGTAGTTTATAGATCAACCGGATCCGTCGAGAAACTTTTGTATATATGAAAAATGCACATGTCTATATAAAACATTTTCTTAGTGAGATGATTGTAACAAAAGGTAAATGGAAAAACAAGGATGGTATAATCCACCTAATCGCACGTACTAAACCTTGTTTGTTACCAGAGGCATTTCCATGCATTATTACTGAGGAAACACCACACTTAAATGTACAAGTGTCAAAGAAACAGAAATATAGAGATGAGTAAGAGTACGATATTCTTCAATCAGTTCTTAATAAAAGTGTATTAACACATGAAAATAAACTTGAGGCTTCGCGACTGAAATGCAGGTCTGAAGTTGAAAATTATATGAAGTATCGTTTAACACAAGAAGAAAATTCGACTTTTATTTCGAACAAGGACTATATCACTGTTTTAAAGAGAAGCGATTCTCTTTTACACTTAATTATAGTTAGTTTTAAAGTATTTTCTAATATATCATTTAAGATATTTTATAAAAATGAAGAATGAGATATCAAACAAATTAATATACATTTTGAACATATTAATGAGAAATCAGAAATAGATTTGTTATTTGAAACTTGTAATAATTTCGAAAACGTGAAAATTGAATATGATAAATTGGCAAAAGCCATGTGCTTACTTAATGAGTATGGTTCAGAATTAAAATCTGAAAAGTTATCGATTTTAAATATTTTAATTAAGCAATTGCAACTTTTAAATTTATCCAAAGAGAGATAGATTTTCGTCGACCCTTTTGCAATTGTCTTTTAAAATGTATTTAATTTCACCAACTTGCTATCGCGCACTTAGAAAAACCAAGTTGTTAATTCTCCCCCATCCAAGTAACTTGAGAAAGATGGCTGCCAAGCTAAATATTTGTGATGGAACGTTTCATGTTCGAAATAAGTATTCTGAAAAGAAATTAATCAATCTAAGTCCATTTGAAAAGTATGTAAATTTATTAATGGGTGAAATCTATCCCTCTAAAATGACAACAGAAAAAAAATTAAGGCACTAAATGTGGATAAAATAAAAATAAAAAAATTAACCAGTTGTGAAGAGGATTTCCATCACTACTTATTCCTGTGTATGTTTCGGTTTGTATATACCAGATATGGGGAACCTGCAGTTTTTTGGATGAATCCAAATTATCGAATGTATGCCTAATTTTTCCTAGTTGTCATGACTTTCTATATACGATTTTCTTAGGAACGTATCTACCTCATAAAAAGAGATCCGATTGTATTTGTATATATAATAAACGTATGGGTATTACATATTAAGTGTTCGAAGTTCTTTCATTTTGTACATAGAGATTTTTAAAGTACAGTGTGTTTTATGAATCACAGATTAAAATATCTATTTTCTTGTTAAAATAACATTCAATCATGCTTAAAATTCGGATATAAGTGTATATCTGTACATATCATATTTATTGTGAGTGTTCTCTATTATCTATATATGTTCTGATCAATACATTTTTTGTTTCATGATTTGTCAGTTACAATAATTATTATTGGTAGAACTGAAACCTTGGGTAATTACTTCATGATTTTAAGTTTTCGAAAGCTTGTTTAATAAAAGTGTCTTATGAAAGGGAGTGATAAAAATTATTTTTTCGTTGTTTATACATTACGTTTTATTTATTTTGTAATGTTTAATTTTTATAAAAAGTAGAAAACGAGGAAATTCTGGCAAGAAACAGCTTACTCTTACATACTAAATAAAAATTTATATGTTCAAGCTTTCTTAAAATATCATTTTTAAAATTTGTCACTTTAGTTCAGGTAAGTAAAATGAACACCTTATTTCAATTTCGTTTTTTATTATTTAATTGCTATTTTTCTATTTATTCAAAAAAAAAGGAAATTGTATAATAAAATTGAAGTAGCACCAAAAAGTGACATTCAAATATTAAAATTATCCTAGAATCTGCATATTCAAACATAAAAATGAAGGGTAAGTGGTTAAGTGATTCTTATCAAACATTTTTAAGCAAAGAAATTTACGCTAATTCGTATACACGATTAGAAAAGGCACCGTTAAATGGGGAAAAAACGTTCGCGTTAACGAAAGCATTTGGTAGACTTGGGTAAACAGCCGCCTTCAGCTGCCGCCATTTTGAATCAGCGAGCAGCGTCTGTGTAGATCGGTTGTGAATTTTACTGTACCCGGAGGCGCACGCAAACCACAGCATCCACTGAACAGGAAACAGTAAAACGGCACGGGTTTATGAATTTATGGCGCAAGGACCCAGTGACGTAAAAAAACGGAAGACTCACCCATATCAAAATGCGTTATTTTCTCAAAGGCCGCCTCACATAATCTTCTTCAAAGCCACTCCCCAATGAGTTTTGAATTGCTACGCTGCGGATCTGCATTTTCGGGGAATCCGGAGCCTCTTCCAGGGAGCCCAGTGGGTGGCGCCAAGACTCCTGTGGAGTCTGTAGCGCTTCTTTTTTGAGGGGTTCATCCTTGGTAATCGAACCCCCCAGGATAACGGCCGGCTGATTGAATGTGTTACCACGAGGGCTACCAGGCCCAACGGTACATATCAACGTGCCTCAGCATGGAAACCAAGCCGGTCATCGAAAACAAACGGCCGTAAATTACCAAGTAGACGACCACGATCCAGGTGGTAGAGGGGACGTGGGTAGCAAACGGCAAACATTTATGTAAGATAAAGGGAAATAAGGTAAAAAAAAAATTGTGTACTTTGATTTGGTCCGCCTTTGTGAAGACCCAGTCACTGGAACGAAGTCCGCCACTACCACCCCATGCATTATTATGTCGTTGGTGGCGAAAGCTGCACCAGGAGAATCGCTATCAGCCATTGGATAATAGCGGCAGCTGCATCTGCAGAAGTTCATGCGAGCAATTTGGTGACGTATGTAAGGACCTTGAGAGCGGTCCTTCTCTAGCATAGCGAAATTCTCTCCCTCGCATATATTTTGGCCCATTCATTAGAAAAATGAAGTATATGACTCGCATACCTCTTTTGCCATTGTTAAAATGCAGCGCCTTCGTAGCCTGTGCCTGCCTTATCGGGATTGACGCAAAATGTCACGGAGTGAACGACACATCTCCCTCTCGCGAACCGGAGAAGAATCAAGATATCGTCTGCTTTGTGCATTTCGTTATTTATTATTATTGGTCTAGTCGTCTGCTTCACCAGTGGTTCCGCATTTTACCGTTTTCTCCCGCTATTATTTTCTGCTCGTTTTGTTTATTTCCTTAACTTAATCTCCTTTTTTTATGAAGCTTTTCAAACTGCGCAGCTGTGGATCCCTGGTATTAACCCTCCATTTTTCACTGCAATTCTAGGTTTATCACACAATGTTAAGCCTTAAAAAGGATATTTTCAATGCGTTTATTAGATTTCTTTCGCAAATAAGCATTTAT
>QLNU02014802.1:115115971-115155716 GCA_006491805.2 Dysdera silvatica | reverse complement strand
GAAAATATTCAGGGGCTTTTACAGCAGCAGCGAAACAGTAATATACAGTATAAAGGCAATATTTATTATAATTAAAAATATTTTTATTAATATATTTATATTAATTTGTCATCGTTTGCTTGATGATTTATTTTTGAAACTACAACTTCCTCGATAACAGTATTCTAGTTAACGATTATTTCGTTTCACGACAGCATTTTGAGGCCCCGTAAAATGCTTCTTAGAATTACACATATTCCATTTTAAGCGTCCTTTTCTGTTTAACGACGGCATTTCGCGGTTACGGAAAATGCTTCTTAAAATTATGACATTCCCATTAACGTCCTTTTCTGTTTAAGGACGATTTTCTCCATCCCCTGACGGTCGTTAATGTGTGAAATTGCCGTGCTTTTTTTGTACACATCTTCATGTCTCTATGACAACGTTTAATATAATAATGCCATATGTGAATACACAACAATGAAAACAATAATTGTTTTTGTTGTTTGCACAAAAGAAATATTGGGAAGGGTGGTCACAAAACCGGTACCGTTTTCCCAGGATGGGGCGTATAAAGATACAAAGTGAACAGATACTTGAATAGAGTCTACTTGAAAGAAAGGAGAAAAATGCTAAGAGAGAGAATGAGTAATACGACCTGACGCTGTATCAAATCATGAAAGGGTGAGATAGAGGTCAAACTGAGTCCATACACAGTAAAGAATGATAGAAGAATGAAGAAAAAAATATCGAAAGAGGTCCAAAATGAACATTGATGAAGAAAATAATACCTAATGATGTCAGTCAAAAAAAAAATGTATAATAACGTTTTCTACAATCCATGACGTTAATTAAATGTAACCAGGTGAAAAAAAATGGGGGAAAAATAAACAGAAACATATTCAAGTATATTTGTGATGTTAAAATGTAGTAAGCCAGATATACACTCTATAACAAAAAAATCGACGCACCAAGAAGTTGTCCGATTGTAATGAAATTTCGTATGCAAAGACATTTTGACCGAACATGCAAATGATTAAAATTTGGTGTCCAATGAATGAATAGCGGGAACTCCAGCGCATCGGAACTGCGCATTCAGCAGGTGTATATAAGGAGCGATTCTCAATATGTGGTCAAAATTTCTGTTGCATTTTGACTGCGGATATCTTACGTCGACTGTAACAATGCCTCGCCGAAAGATTCGTGCTCATTACGAGCATATGTCAGAGTTTGAAAGAGGTCGTGCTATCGGATTGAAAGAGGCTGGTTGGACGAATCGAAGAATCGCTGGACATGTGGGTCGAAGCGATGCGGCGATTGGACGGTGCTGGCAAGAGTGGGTCAACAACGGCAGATGTCAGCGTAGGGATGGCAGCGGTCGACCTAGGGCCACAACAGAACGGGAAGACAGAGCGATTGTCAGAGCAGATGTCACAGCACCGGATTCGTCGTTATCAACTATCCAACGTGTGGCCCGCACACATGTGTCCAACATGACCCTCTGCAGACGACTGAGAGAGCGGAATTTACGCTCGCGCCGACCGTTACGCCGCTTACCTCTCACGCCTTTACACCGTCAAGTCCGATTACAGTGGTGCCGGGCTCGATCAACTTGGAACTGCGCTGACTGGGGACAACTGTATACGACATTCTACGACCGGTTGTGTTACCGTTCCTTTTGCGACACCCTGGACTTACGTTTCAACAAGACAATGCCCGGCCGCACACGGCACGTGTTGCTATGAATTGTCTTCAAGCTTGCCCAACACTTCCTTGGCAAGCTAGGTCTCCTGATCTCTCTCCCATAGAGCACATTTGGGACGCTATGGGAAGGCGATTGCAACCATCCCGGAATGTTGACGATTTAGCCCGACAGTTGGAGACAATTTGGCAAGAAATTCCGCAGGACACCATCCGGGATCTTTATCAGTCTATGCCACGCCGGGTGACAGCTTGCATCCAGGCCAGAGGTGGACCAACGCCTTATTGACTTCCTCCCTTTGTAACGGTCAAACTCTGCAATAAATCATTCAATTGTTCTGAAATTTTAATCGTTTCTTTTTCTATGTATGTTCTTCACATCCACCAATTTTTATCGCAATCGGACAACTCCTTCTTGGTGCGTCGATTTTTTTTGTTATAGGGTGTATGATAGGGGCACAATCAGAATAAGAATATGAAAAGAAGGAGAATTATTACGTAGTTAATTATTATACGCAAGGCTGTCCTGAAGGAAATTATTAAAGGTACGGGGTACTGTCTGAAAATGTATTATAATTGAGGGGTTACTGGACTTGGTGACGTTACTGCGCAGCGTTGACTGGCATTTGGCTGGTCATCTATCGTCTATCCAAGCCCAAGGTGGCAGTTACCACTGTCATCAGTTTTTCATTCCTCTCCTGGCCGTACGCAGGATATTATTTTGAGGCTTGGGGGAGTTCAGGATGTTTTTCCTCATTTGTTTCCCTTCAAGTTTATAAGTAACTAGCAAAAAATAAATAAATAAAGGCTGAACTTCGTTAAAAGTTGTCTAATATCCAGCAAATACAAAAACCTCCTTTAGACCTTGAGAATATGCGGCGCCTACTCAGTATATTTCAAAATTTCTTGAGGGTACGTGGCGCACATAGCGCGTACCTTTTGTGGACAGCCCTGGTCATACGCATTTCTGCTGAACAACTATTTTGAAAAAAATGAAATGTTGCTCTTGAATGGCGACTAAATTGTTCCTAATGCCTGGAACCCCATACTGGCAGGGATCAGAACAAGACCATAGGCTTATACAGGGAGTGGTTTTGGGGGTTGTAATTCCCATCGCAATGAAATTTTGTATATTTAACATAGGAATATATGAGTTGTAGCTCTGTAACCCCCCATTGAGCCTATAACTCCCTTATGAATTTTCTACCTATGCCTATGAACCAGACGGTGGTCTGTGAAAAAGGGCTGAAAATTAGTCTTCTACAAGTTGAGCAATCAACTCGAGATTTATGGGACCTTATTGGCTGGGATGATACTACCTTCCAACGATGTTCCCAGAGGTAGCAATCACACCCGCAAAGTCGGGCACAGATCACAGAGGGGGTAGCTAGTTAACGTCATGACCGTCTTATTCGCCAACAAGTTTGAGCTTTTCCGGCAGTTACTTTATCGGCCTTTAGGTGAGCAGTGATATTTACCATCAGTTAAACCACCCCCAACAAACAATTTTCAGTTTTACATGCACATCGGCCATTGCATTGTTTACCACTGACTTCAGCTTATCATCCACTGCGTTTGGACTAGAGCCATGGTGACCTGGGTAGAATTGTATCAAATCTCCATTAATAAAAAATCTTTCCTTGGCTAAGGCTCCGACTATGGTACGAAATCATGCAGAAGCGAAGTTAGGAATGACATGTTCTAACCAACTGTGATGAAAGATAAGTAGTTCGAACGTAGGGTATTATGGTCTGACACTTTGCGGCTATAACAATCATTGCTTCCTGCCTGCTTTGCATTGCAGGTTATTGTTCGCCGAGGTATTTTAATGATATTTTGGAATATGTAGCATTTTTTTCTTTCGTGAGTGGTGTGAGTAATACCTTATTTCCACAATGTAAGGCCGTCTGTGGACAGCAAACATCTTACAAAAATGTTTATCCAGCACTAGCATAGCACCATGACCCAGATTTATCCCTAAGTATGGATGCTTATCAGACAGGGGGTGTCAAGCCCCCTAGTCGTGGTTTGAAAAATTTGATTTGCCCGCTTCTGCTATGCGTCCATTTTCAAAAGTTTTAGCTACATTTTAAAATGAGGTACTTTTAGCCCATTACTAATTGTCAAGCAGGATCACAATTGTGTTTGTAGTATTTTATTATATTGTATATTTACTAAAATATTCGGTAGCCTTAAAGGAGGTGTAATGATTTTTCTTCGGCCCCTCCGCCATAAAAACTACTCATATGGGAGCCACGGTCCCCAATTGAATGGATCTGGGACATTATGAGGCTTCCATTGGCGCGTACAAAAACGCCACAGATAATATCAAATGTTTTTAAACATGTTGAGCAAGCGTGGTGAGAATTACCACAACATTGTCTTATTTAAAACCGAACAAGTGTCGTTCATAAATTTTAGGCAAAAAGCACGTCACCTTTCTGGCGTTACAATTCCATTTCATCTGGTGCATATTAAAGCAAGTCTTCGTTTACTACGTGAATTTCCTCTTTTTTCTCTCTTTCCCTCTCCCTTGCTCTTTCTTTCATATAGAGTAGAACCCGCCTAAAGTGACCACCTTCAGGACTGGACTTTAATGATTACCATAGACAATTCACGTTCATTTTTCCGACACTCACTTCACCGACATATTACTTTAGCGATACCACATGACCGATAGAATCGTTTCACCGACAGGGTCGTTTCGAGCTACACTCATAGGGTCGGCTCGCAGATATATTGTATATAAATATTTTATTTAATTAAAAATGCCCATTTTCATACAAAATGTCAGAATTATACCAAATTATTTAGTGTAACCCTCATGAAATCGTGGGTTCTTCCTTCATGAAATGAGTGTGATTCAATTAAGTATTGAAGTCTTTAATTATCAACAATAGACTTCTTTAAATGAAGTGCACTGAGAATTCCATAGCAAAATATGTATCTCCCCAATTACAATGTTTGCATCCATGTGCAAATTTTATTTTGGCGTCCAATTTCTTTCTATGATCATAAACTACAGGCGTGGTTAAATAATTACAAATATCAGAGGCAAATTTGAGAAAAAACATAATGTCATGAAATTCAGGTAATACTCAGTAGCATAGCGGGACCTCAAAATTGGGCCATCTGCACTCATTCACCATGCCTACCTAAAATAAAAAGTCACTATTCATACATATACCGCCACCATTATCATGAATATGATGATATACATATGAAATGTGGCTTTTTTTACACGAGGGAGAGGGCAGAAGGTGAACGATTGGAAGTGGCACATTCTTGAAGTCACTCTACGCTACTGTTTAAGGTGTATGTGATTCAAACTTTTAGATAATGCTATATGTGATTCACATTTTTAGATACTACTATATGTGATTCAAATTTTTAGCTAATACTATATGTGATTCAAATTTTTAGATAATACTATATGTGATTCACATTTTTAGATAATACTATATGTGATTCACATTTTTAGATACTACTATATGTGATTCAAATTTTTAGATAATACTATATGTGATTTAAATTTTTAGATAATACTATATGTGATTCAAGAACAAATATATATCTAAATATTTTGAATGGAATAAAATTAAGAAAATTAATATTCAATAAGTATAAATTGAGGCACAATTGGTGTAGTAAATTGTCAGCGAAATGACGTGTAAGAGAAATGACCCTGTTGGCCAAATGACGTGTCGGCGAAAGACTCTGTCGGCCAAATGACGAGTTGATGAAACAATCCTATTGGCCAAACGACGTGTTGGCGAAACGACGTAGTCGGCGAAATGACGCAGTCGGCGAAATGACTTATCCGTGAAACAACCCAGTCGACGTAATGACGTGTCGGCGAAACGACTCTGTCGGCGTAACGACCTGTCGGCGAAGTGGTGTCAGTGAAATGATTATCGGCGGAAAGAACCGTACGCCTTGACTGCTCTTGCACTATAAAATCTAAACACCCTCAAGAAGAAACCACACAATATTAGTAAACGTATATTGAAGTGGAACCGAAGAAAATAGAAAATGGGGTAGACCATAAAATGTATGAAGGACAGCGTTAAGAAAGAAACTCGTCGGATAAAGAAATCCGCCTTTGCATTCTAATAATCTTTTATAATTGTTAAGATGAGCTTTAAGTAGATAAATTGATTTTCAGTTTGTAAGGAAATTGGTTTAAAGGAAATTCGTCATATATGTATATATATATATGTATGCTTCTGAAGCAAAACTTCAGGAATTGGAAGAAGAACTTGACAAGATCAAATGGGACATTGTAGGACTCAGTGAAGTTAGAAGAAAAGGTGAAGAGTTGGTGGAACTTAAAAGTGGACATTTGTTTTATTATAGAGGAACGGAAACTGGAAGAACAAGTGGTGTTGGCTTCTTAATCAACAAAAGAATTAAAGACTGTCTTCTGGAAGTTGAAAGTACATCAGATCGAGCAGCGAGGCTCGTTGTTCAACTAACCCAGCGATACCAACTTCAAATAGTACAGGTATATGCACCAACATCAAGCCATACCGACGAAGAGGTTGAAGAATTTTATGAAGAAATCAAAGAGTTACACACCAAAGGGAAACAACATATCAAGCTCATCATGGGGGATTTCAATGCAAGAATTGGACAACAGGAACAAGGAGAGACATCGGTTGGTAAATACGGATATGGGGAAAGGAATGAACGTGGCGATCAACTCATCGAATTTGCAGAAGCTGAAAACCTTAGCATCATGAATTCATTTTTTAAGAAGAAACCGCAAAGAAAATGGACATGGAAACACCCAAATGGGGGAACTAGTGAAATTGACTATATCCTGGCAAACAAGAAATCAATTATTGAAGATTGCAGTGTACTGAACAGATTTAATACTGGAAGTGATCATCGAATGGTGAGATGTAAAGTGCACTTAAATACTAAATTAGAACGACAGAAGCTCATTAGGAAACAAGTAAGTAAGAGGGTGGATTTAAAGAAATTAAAAGAAAATACCGAGGCATTCAAGTTGGAATTAAAAAATCGCTTTTCTGCACTGGAAGGACTTATTGATGAAAGTGATATCTCAGAAGCAAATGAAAACATTGTTAAGACAATAGTTGAAACTGCTGGGGAAATTGGTGGTGTAACCTGTAAAAAGCACAATAGCAAATTATCTGAGAAGACGAAACAGCTCATGAAAAGGCGAAGAGATATGAAGGTGGACAATCGAAATACCAGTTCCAGGATTGAGTACATAGAACTTTGTAAAACTCTGCGCAAAAGCATGAAAGAAGACATAAGAAAATTCAACTGTGAGTTAGTAAGGAAGGCCATTGAAAATAACAAGAGCCTTAGGGTTGTTAAAGGAAGTTTATCTGTTGGGAAGAAACACATCATTGCATTAAAAGGAGAGGATGGCACCGTAACAAGAAATAGGGAAGAAATACTTAGAAGAGTTGAAGAATTCTACAAAAAACTATATGAAAGTAACAGTGGATTAAACGAAGACACTGAAATAGTCGAAGGAACAGCTCCTAAAATCTTAAAAGAAGAAGTTTCATTTGCAATAAAAAGTATGAAGAAAGGAAGAGCCCCTGGCGATGATGGTATTACATTAGATATCCTAAAAGAAGCTGGAGAATATGTAGAAGACATACTTGCAAAATTCTTTACCAAATGTCTTAACAGCGGTAACATACCAAACCAATGGGATTCTGCAACAGTAATTCTTTTGCATAAAAAAGGTGATAAAGAGGATTTGAAAAATTACCGACCAATTAGCTTGTTACCTGCTATTTATAAAATCTTCACAAAAGTGCTAACACATCGCCTGCAGAAAAAATTAGATGCAGCTCAACCAAGAGAACAAGCTGGATTTCGAAGTGGATTCAGTACAGTGGACCATATTCAAGTATTAAGAGAATTAATTGAAAGAACACATGAATATGAACTTCCATTGTGTGTTGCATTTATTGACTATGAGAAGGCCTTTGACTCTATTAAAACATCAGCAGTCATCAACTCTTTAAGATCAACAGACATTGAGGATGTGTACATTGACATGGTGAAACGTGTGTATAAAAATGCAAGTGCAAAATTTCGGTTACATAAAGATACCAAAACTATCAAACTTGGCAAAGGGGTGAGGCAGGGAGATACCATTTCTCCAAAACTTTTTACTTCAGCTTTACAGATGATTTTTCAGCTGATAAATTGGAATAACAAGGGAATAAAAATAAATGGTGAATATTTAAATCATTTGCGGTTTGCTGATGACATTGTTATTTTTTCAACGAACCCATCAGAACTCCAAGACATGGTACAGGAGCTCTCAACTAGAAGTAAAGAAGTTGGACTCAAGATGAACCTACAAAAAACTAAGATCATGTTCAATAATTTTGTAGAGGAAACAAAAATACAAGTTGACAACATTGAGCTAGAAATTGCTGATTCATATATTTACCTTGGCCAGCTGATTTCAATGGATGGCAACATTATGAAAGAACTCAACAGACGTATTAAACTTGGCTGGAGTGCATTTGGAAGAAACAGTTTTATCCTGAAGGGGAAATTGCCTTTGTGTCTAAAAAGAAAGGTCTTCAACCAGTGTGTATTGCCAGTCCTCTCTTATGGATCAGAGACATGGAGTCTAACAGTTGGAGCAATACGAAAGTTACAGACAACGCAAAGGAGCATGGAGAGGTGCATGCTTGGAATAACTAGGAGAGATCGAAAAAGAAACACTTGGGTGAGAGAGCAAACTAGAGTAGAGGACATCATTGTTAAAGTAAAAGGGCTGAAATGGCGATGGGCTGGGCATATTGCAAGAAGAACTGATCAACGATGGACAACAGAAATTCTGAACTGGATTCCAAGAGACCACCGAAGACCTAGAAAACGTCCTCAAACTAGATGGGTGGATGAAATAAGAAAACAGGTTGGGGTGACGTGGAAGCGAATTGCTCAGGATAGACTTGTGTGGAAAGCATTTGGAGAGACCTTCATCCAGCAGTGGATAGATAATGGTTGAATATGATGATGATGATATATATATATATATATATATAGAGAGAGAGAGAGAGAGAGAGAGAATTGTATAATCAATTTCTTCTATCCATCACTGCACCTTAATGGTGCTTGACACGATGAGCCTGGAATATCCAGGTGAAATAATATTGTGTTTGTTGCAGCTCGCACGCTATTGATGAAAAAATCATAAAATATGTCTTCGCTACACAACTACCGCCAAAAGTTAATAATAAATGCTTTATTTATGAAATATTTCCATTTTTTTCCTGTTTTTCTCCAGGAGAACCTAGTTACAATTAAATCCACACTTCTTTTCGTTCTCGTTGCAAAGCAAACGCGCCGAATTTGTTTCCTGAGGTCTTATGATCGGAACAATGAGCACAAAAAACGTATTGATCGCTTCAGCAGCGCAAGAAATTTAAGTGGAGTCCATACATTTGCCAATAATGTTCCGCTAAATATCTATTATGGTGAATAATTAAGGGAAGTTCACATAAAAACTTAGCTTTGTTTTTGTGGATGGCTAATTTCCGAACGCTGTTTTTGAAAGTTAAGAAGGGAAGTCCGTGAACTTCTGCGCCTGCGCTAACTTATTTAATGCGTTTCTTCTCACAGCCTAATAGCTCACTTCTAAATAATCGCTACTGCAAAAGTGTTTAGCATAGATTCAAATCCTAGTCATAAATATGGTAATCACTCTGCGCATACGTTTTGACAAAAAAAATATATATATATATATATTGCGTGCAACGGTATAAAGAGAAGAAGAAGCTGGTGATTTATTTTTTAGATTGTATATCGATTTAGCCATACCTAAGCACACTAACAACTCTCATATGATGACTACCGCTATTAGTGTTGTCCACAATATTCTAATCAATAATTTACATGTGCCTTGCAAAGTGATGACGACAAATCTGACGAAACATTATCAATATTCTTTTTCTTAATTTATTTCCGCCAAATTTAGTTTAGTCAAAACAATAGAAGACCGATATTAGAACGAAAATTTTGTATTTTTTATATAGTGTTTGCATTTTCAGAATTGGAATTTTAATTCTATAGAATTGCAATTCTTCAGATTGAAAACGCAATTTTAAAGAAATCAATTTCGCGCCTCTGAACTGAAATATATGACATCGGAGTTAAAAAAAGTTTGAACTTTCAAAATTGTAAACAACGTTTTCTGAAAATAAATTTACTAAAGTAGTCTACCTCAAATATGGAGCCTTTCATTAATGAAATGTCGTGAATATTAGAATCTGCCGTGTTATGTTCTGAAAGAAATTTTATTATAAACGTACAATTTAATTTATTAAAATATCAAGGTTCATTTATAATTAATTCCTTTTTTACTAAAACTATAATCTCTTTAACGTAACTTACAAAATAGCAGCGTTTCACCGGTTTTCACTGTGCACAAACTATTGCTTTCTCCTTCTTGCTTTTTAGCAATATAATTGAAGTTAAAGTAAAACAGACTTAAAAAGGACATCGGTCTTTGTCATTACGATATGGTGATCTATAAACGAAAGTACAGTTGAAACTGCCTAAACCTTTGGGACTGGATTGCAATGGCCATCAAAAAAAGGTGGTCAACAAACACGACAGACTTTGGTATAAGTATGACTAGGTCCATACCAATTAGTTCTGTCATAAAAAGCGAATGAAAGAACTTTATTCAGGTGGTATGTTTACAAAGCTGGTCATTTTATATTCCACTGTACATTATTTAAACTCTTCTTCAGTAGCCTACGACAAAACATAGGGATGGGCTAAACTACTAAATTCCCAAATAAAGTTGTCTTTGCCTTTTGAGTTTTGGAAAATGTTAGTTTGAATGTAATTTTCCATGGTACTGAATTAGATTTCAATAATAAATTGTACTCTCCATTCCCTTCTCTCTTGGGCTCCCTGGAAATGTATTTCCCATGATAGTTCTCTTGATTTTCTTCTTATTCATAAAGTAATCTGAAATATTTATTGTATTTTAAAGTAAATAACTGAAATTTATATAATCCTCTTTCCACTTGCCAGATAAATGAAGAAAGGCTGAAACGCCATTTTGAGTTTCAGAGCACGCCATGAATTTTAAAACCCGACTTCAGACTTAATGCGTTTTTTTTTCCGTCTGGTTGAGAACTGACCGTTGGAGTAGACCATAAAATAGAATTCTATCCATATATATTATTCATTCCGAAGAGTCATTCTCCATTCCCTGTGTGCGCCACTGAAATAATCCGTCACTCAAATGTCAGCAGTCCTGGAAAAGTCGGGGGAAATTTGAATTCGACACCACTTCCGGAAAAAGCCCAAATCCAGAATAGATGTCAACTTTCGAAATCCTGAGGTTTTCCTGTTCGGTTTTCTAATTTTTCTTCGAAATAAATGCTTTTTTTATTCTAATCGCAAACTCTTTAAAAAATCGAAATAACGTGTGAAGAAGATTAAGCCCAATTTCGATTCCACATAGGACTTCCAGACTAAATTCGTGAACTTAGTAATTATGATGGATATTATGATGGAAGTTAAAATTGTGACAAAACTTACCCCATCTTTGAAATTGTAAAAAATTCTGCTGGAAAACCATGAAGATGATGAAATGCAATCTAACAATCAAAAATACTTAGCCAGCTGTAAAACTATTTTTCGACTTTCAACTAAGGGAAAAAATAATCCTTATGTTCAAAGTGGGCTTATATCTAATATGAAAGGCCAAAAAGGTTTATTGGTAATAGGAAAATGCAATTACATACCGAATAAACAAACTAAGGATTCAAAAGCACGAAGCCATTAGCTATTGAACATCATCATAAGAGAAACGCAGTACGATGAATGGAAGACAAGTGATATTTTTTACGAGAGCTTCTCAATTTCAATAAAAATATTATTAAAGAGAAATAAAACCCGTTTTTCTTGTCGACAATTGCAACGTAGCTCATAATTTATTTTCCAAACTATCACATTTGAATTTGATTTTCCTTCCCGTAAAACAGAATTTCAAAAACGAAGTAAGTGCAGCAAAGAATTAAAAACATCTGAAAATTGAACATCAGAAACTCATTCTCAGAAAATTTATCTGGGCCTTATTAAATGAGAAATGTGTAAGTAAGGTGACTGGTTTGAGGATTTTAATGGCTGAATTAGCTAAGATATGGTAAACAATGTATTGAGATCGACGGAAAAATTGCTTCTTCAAATGACCTCAAATGCAAGAAGAAATATTTTACCACAAGTTAAGTAATGCTGAAATTATTTGCAGATCCAAAGTTTGATTACTACGAAAATATTAGTGAGGACAAGATACCATAATAGTTATTTTAATTATGACATTTTTATCAGGAAAGGTATTTTCCTTGGTAGGTTCATTAGCAACGGCGAAGACGTGGTAATTGTTTCAAAATACCCGATGGATGGCAGCAAAGCAAATACGCTTTAGACTGACATCAAAGGGAGCGAAGATAATTATAAGTATATGTGCAGAATAAGAGTCCCCTCTAAGACTTCTAAATATGTTTTAAATTCGACGACACTATTTCTGATGATGCATTTCATGGATCCAATAAATAGGAAAACTTTCATGATGAATTGTCATTGAAAATTATTGTACAGAAGAATATTAACGTCACTTTCACAAATGAAATGCATATGAATTCTATATATGTACAAGTTTTTTGAAGATGTACTTTGCTCAGTCCTTTCTTTTGTTTATAATTTTCTATATGAATATTATCTGCTCAAATAACGTGGTTCATTCACCTGAGCTATTCGTGGGAAAGAATACATCGAATAATAAATATATTTCTAAATATAATATTCTACATAACGCATGGATAATTTTCCTATGTCGAATTTATTTTATGAAACCACCAATTGATATACAGAAGTCTGACTCTTTATAAATAAACAATCCGTCGAGAATTGCACAAAAATCAAATCAGTGCATATTAGTGTAACATAATTTTTTAGCTTGTTCGAAGTAACGAAAAAAATTGTATAATAAATAACTTTTTATCACAATAATGGAAATCAAACAAGTAATAGAAGTAACTGCAAGAAAATTTTAGCACATACCTTCAGCGTTTATAGTCCTAACGACAGTGCTATATATAAACTCATCCATCGTATCTGATCTGGACCGACATTCTAGTGTCGCCAAATCATCATCTTTCAGCAAAGTTTTCGAAACGTAATTGCCCCTTTTAAGCACGGAATGGGCTGAAAGTTATTTTTGTTCTTCCTCTTTGATTACTATCTTTATACAACACTTAAATCTGTCATCGTTTCTCCCCAACGAGAAAAAATGATAATATATACACGTTTTTCTTACAAGAAGTAAGAAACTGAACTGTTTTGAATATATCTAACGTTCGAAACTAGTTATTAATTCTCTGGATTTTCCTTAAATCAATTAAAAATTAACATAAAGCTACTGCAGGCAAATGTATTCAGGTGTTTTTGGCCTATTAGCATTTTCCTTTACATTTGGACGATTTCACACGAGACTTTGACTACGAAAATAAAACATACAAAAAAGACAGCTGTGTTAAAAATAAAGCAGTTTTATATTCTTTCGCTATATTCGACAGATACAAGTCTTAAAATGTAAAGACAAATTGCTAACTTGGCAAAGTTCATTTATCAAAATTCATCAGGGTGAAGATAATATGTCAGATTGTTGACTGGGCAAAGATCAAATGTCAAATCGTTGACAGAGCAAAGGTCCGTTTTTGTCAATTCTTCAACAGGATACAAGTCAGCTATCGATGGGGTAATGGATATTTGTCAAATTGTCAATAAAGCAATGGTCAATTGCCAATTAAGCAAAGGTCGATTGTCAATTAGAAAATGGTCAATTCTCAATAGGGCACAAAGCAATTGTCAACGGGAGAAATAGTCAGAGGCACGTTTATATATGAAAAATTTTAGTAAAATTTATCATTAAATCCTAGGAATTTTATTCAAAAATATGTCACTTTGTGATTTACATAATAATATACAAGAAACCTCACCATCGTACATCGTAGGACACACGAAACGAAAATAAATTATGTGCGCTGATTATATTTGTAGCGTCTATGAACAGGACTTTGCAATGGCACAGTGGTTACGTGTTCACAAAGTGTGCCATAAATGGTGCAAAAAAAAAAGCTTTCTGACTAAGTGCTCACCGCAGGGCAAGGGCTGACTTCCTAGGCTTAAAAAGCCTAATATTCCTCAGATAAATGTAGGCTTACTGCGTAAAGGTGGCACAGTCTTCTAGCATGTGACTAATCCGAATTCGATTTCGAATAGCATCGGAGAACACGTAGGAGAAAGTAAGGCAAAGCGGATCACTTAATTTCATCTTAATAATAAAGTGTGATAAATAAATATATGAAGGTTGAAACTTCATTGTTTACTGCTGTGGACATCAAAGAAACATAGTACGTATCATTAACGACATTATTTATTACTGAATTTAAAACAAAAATGTTTGAAGGAGAAAGGTCAAATTATCCACTTTGCCCAAACCCTGGGGAAAAGCGGATGGGTTGTTTTTGAAATAGAAAACTCTGTCGTAAAAAAATTGTAACGTGCACATAAAATGCATTCGGCAGAAAAAAAAATTACCAGAAACGTTTTCACATAGTGCATTTAAGACACGTATAGTTTCTTATGCCTTCTTCTTCTTTTTGCAAGGGTTTCATTGGGAAGGGTGGCCGCCGGAGGCGGCGCTGTAATCCCAGACAGGACGCTTGAACAGCGTAATCTTATGCCTTCATAAGGGTACAGTTCTCCTGGACCCACCAATTAGAGTAGGAACACTTTATCCAATACTCTGCTGGTGGTGGATCAACATAAGACTCATCACATATTAACCAACCAAATTAAGACGGCGGAGTGGATTTTGTTCCTATGACTAAATGTTTGGCGGTATTCTTAGGCTCGCTTGTACTTTGTGGACACCTGGGTTTTCTTTTCGCGTTGTATTCGAGCAATGTCCTAGCAGGGCTGTTCGTTAAAATTTCTGCATGTTTTGACCGTAACCAACAAGCACAACAAACAAATGTCATTAAACTTTCTCCCTTAATTGAGTGAAGTACTTTGCAATCAGGGTTGCCAGGTCATCAGCTGCAAAAGAAACCCGTCCTCTAGTGAAAACTTTTTGGCCCATGTGGCTAGAGGTGCATGTCATCAATTTCATGCCAGTTTGTCAAAATCAATTCAGAGTGAATTTAAATTATATTCAAAATTGCGCTGAAATATTACAAAATAAAACCAATAAAATAATATTTGAAAGCAAATTGCATAATTTTATCACCAATGAAATAATTTTGAGGTCCCTAACTTGTGAAGTCCCCGTAGGATTACTTATCCACTTTGCCCCCATCAAAAGTAATCCGCTTTTCCCTCAACGCCATTTTGACAAAAAAGTACCGCTTGTGCTGAGAATCATTGACAATAATGACACAAAAAAATATTATCTAGAGTAATAGACTTAATATCTGTTTCAGGCATATATTTCACAAAATTTAATGCGAAATAGTTGTGTTACATTGACACTTAACTAACTTGTAAACATTTTAGTGTACAATCGCAAAAAAAGTTTTCTTACTTTATTCGCTGCGCATGTATTTCATTAGCGCTGAAATAAGTGCAATTTATTCCTACGCACACCTTCAACACTTTTGCACTGATCACTATTAAACTGATCTTCTTGCCCCCTACATCCATGCCCTACTTTCCCCTGCTCTTTATCTGCCAATCATAGCCCGGCGTTTGGTTCCTTTGGTGGCCGAGGTTCAAAATCCACGTAAAATTATAGGTTCCAACGCCAGATCACTTTCACTGTCCTCGCGTCCAGAAGACATAAAGCAACTGTAGACTACAGTTAGCTTTAGAAATAGAAACAACTGACAGATGGAAAAGTTAATTATGGTAGTTTAAATACGGACACGAGATAAAAGTTCGCAAGTGTGAAATTATAAAACATGAGAAATCGGCAAAGAAAATATGCAAAGAGAAAATTGAACCATAGGGACAAACGTTGTCCATGCATTGAAAAGGAGAATCTTATTTTTTCGAACAACTTTAAAGCCATACGTTCCGATTTCGTGAAACGACAAATTCTTCTTTGTTGGAGCTCTGCGAGTTTTATAAAAGTTATTCTTTCCAATTTTCCGAATCAGGGATTTTCTTCCGCAAACAAGCCTGTCATGAACAACCATAAGTTAAAGCAAATTGAATTTCAATTCCACATGTCAAACTGTATTTGCAACAAAGCTCTCGGGATAGGACAAACTCGCAAATTGATGTACTAAAATATACGGTGATGGCGCACATTCGACTCCGTCTTCTTTCAAACGCGAATAAAGTTCTAAATTTAATTTTAAAAAGATGTGATATTATCTCGCAAGCGCGCCAAGCAATTTAAACTGTGTAAATAGTGAATTAGTAAATATATAACGATGTAGCAATTTCTCGTCTTTCTTCAATTCCAATCAAAAATAAACCAGCATTTTCGTGCGCGAACGTTTACAAAAACTATCGAAATAATGAATTTGTAAATAATAAATTTGAAAATTTGTTCTCTGAACATAGCTTCCAAATCCTATGTATTTATTCAAGATACGCCTATCATTAATAGAAGGTTCAATTATAAAATTCGTGGACTGGATTTAAAAAGAAAATTGTGATGTTTAGAATAAATGATTAGATTTACGTTTAGTGCTCAAATCCATTTCTCGCTTAAAATCCATGCACGTTTTGACACGTTTCAAATGTGTAACTAAGCTCTTTTACTACATACTTAAACGATCATAATCATTGTTGCTTTTCTGTCAGTTTCTTTTCCTCATTTTAATGATAATCTGGTTTTAACTAGAACCTGAATAAAACGAGTAAAATTGACGATTCTTTCATGCTCGTTATAAACAGATTCGCCTCTATTCATAAACAAATATCTCAGATCTGCCACTCACTCCCATCATATAAAAAATAAAATAATAATTTATTTTATATGATATAGTAAATCATTCGATTTGTATAAATTTCCCATCATCATATACAATATTCATACATATTTCAATTATTGTATATATCATATAACATTATATATTATGCATTATATGCATTATCACATGCATTATATACTATACATTATATGCATTATTATATTATTATTATTATATACATTATCATATAATATTATTAACATATATTGTATATATTATATAACATGAGACATCATTTCAATCTATGTAAATTTTTAATTTGAAATTGCCGTAAAATATATATTAACGCTCCATTTAGCTTTGTATTCTATATTAAAAACAGGCATGCATTACTGATTCACAAATTAGGTAAAAGGATAAACCAAATGTTGATTTTATTTCTCATCTAAAAAAAATGCATGCTCACGCATTATTATATTATGCAATGATACAAATGTGTCTGAGGCAATTAGTACTCTAGCGGAAAAGTAAACAAACATACCTGAAGCTCTTTTCCGTCCCAGAATTTATATTTCATGGGCAAATTAATTCCTTTCTGTTTCTCAAATAAGCAAGTGGAGAGAATATGAACTCTCCATTACTGAAGCAAGTGGCATGACTAATCATTAAATTGTTCATCAGAGTTTCCAATCTCCATATTGTTTTTGTATTATGCAAATTTTTTGCAACAGTCATGTTTGCCAAGTATCAGATTAATATTTATTTAAGAGGAAGGGTCAGTTTTTTCGCAAGCAGGAGATGAACAAGTCTTGGTGCTAATAATTGCAAATTTCAGAAACCATCTACTTTAAAACAGATGAGCGCGCAATGCAAATAATATGCAAATATATTCAAATATATTATTAAGTCGTGTTTACTTTGATGTCTTGGCACTCTCACCAGGTTTGAACTTCGTGTCTTTCGGAACTTCCAAAAGAGCGAAAACGAACTGCAAAGAGGAGAGTGGGAAAACTTCGTGAAAGCTTCCTTTTCAATTTATTTTGAAAGAGCTTTGATGTTTGAACAAAAGATGGGGAAAAAATGGCAAAAGAAATGGACACCCGTCAACGGGAAAACATCGAACACGACAGTTTCGACGAAAAATATCCCTTTCCGACAAAGAAAAGAAAAAAGAGAAATCCTGGGAAAAAAAGACAAGTCTCGATCGAAATCAAACGAACAAACTTGAAAAACATATCGGCGGAAGAACTGTTGTTTTCCCAAATTAGTTTGTCTTTTACTTTTTTGAAACTAAAGAATAGTTATAAAATGAAACAGTTTTGGCAACACTGGATTAAAATCGCTTGCTCTTAACTGCACTAAATATTTTAGAGTACAATATTTTTTACCGTACATTTATATATATATATATATATATATATATGCCATTTAGTTTTATTCTCGCCAAAAAGTGCTTTTACTTTAGAAATTAGGCTTTCTTATTACAGCATGTTTTTCTTTCTTCTTTTATATATACAGCAGAACATGCCAAAAGTGGCCACCATTGGGACTGGACTACGATGGTCACCAAAGACAGGTGGTCACTTTATACAGGTGATCAATTTACCAAAGTGGTCACTTTAAATGGTTCCACTGTACATACAAGCAATATATATTGGGGTAGTCCGTATTTTTAACTTTTTTGCAGTCTCACCTCTTAGTTTTTTTTGGAACTAACCTAAAACTCTTTTGTCAGAAAAATTTCGGTTCATTCACATAATTTTATGTGCTCCAGAGGTTCTAAATGCCGTCATTTATACAAAAATTATTATTTTCCTCAAATTTAAATAAAAACTAAATAAAATGCGCGTTAATAAACTAAACAACGTAAAATATACTCTAAAACATTGTTTTGAATAACAAATCAATTGTCGGGATGACCATGAAATTTTGTAAAATATTTTGTATTTTTATATACATAAATATTATCTTTCTTTTATATTATATATTTTATATTATATATTATTTTATATTATATATTATATTATATATTATATTATATTATTTTATATTATATAAACTATTATATATTATTTTTATATTATATATTATTTTGTATATATTATATATATGTATATATATTATATTATATATATTTATATAATATATTATATTATATTTATATATTATATTTATATCTATATATTTTATATTATATATTATATTATATTTTATATTTCTCTGTATATTATTTATAAATGTTAGTCATTTTATTTTAATGAAGAGTGTCCTTTGCTTTCATATACGAGTGCTGGAAAATTGTGTTTATATATAATTTATCTACGTATACCCCATTGAGCAGCAGAAAAATTATTACGAAAAATTAATTCGCAAACTTGAAAAAAAAATTTTTTTCATCTCACTGAAAACATCTTGCAATTTATGAACCGGAAGAAATTTAATTATGAAAATTTGCAAATTGTCTAATTTGGCATTAAGGAACAAGAGACGATTTCTAAAAACTTCCAAAGCAGATGACTATGTAAAGTGATTAATTAATTTTGAAAGTAATTTGCAAATCAGAAACCCTCATCTCCAACTCATTCTTTATATTCAATATTTTTATATACACTTGATATATTTTAAAACAGCCAGTTTTTATATGTGTTTAACAGTGGCATATATTCCAGAGGCTCTGGTTAATCACAGGTGGACCAATTAATTCTTTGCCTTTTAGCGATTTTTCGTATATGTTTCTCATATATTATTCTATAAGATTCTTACTCATCAATGTTACAGTTTACTCATACATTTAGAAAGGAAAGGAAAAAAAAGATAAATATATAGCTTCAAACTATAACAGCGAAACCGCCTTCTGTATTTTTAAATACATGGCCAAATACCTCGCACCCTGAGGCAGGAGTGCATAAAAAGCAATCCAACCCAAGTTTCACGGCCGAGAAGCAAAAATCTCGGCAGTGTGCCAAGATCATGTATGCAGAGGGACGTGAAAGAAGCAGAAAACTGAAAGAGGGTCTGTCTATGGTTGTACCAGCTTTAATTACAAATCCACACTTTCCATAATGGAATTTGATGCGGCAACTCTAATGTGCATATTTGTTACATGTGCTAAAATTAAAATAATGTCAAATGCCCTAGAGCATATTAATCTAAATTCAAAAAATACAAATTTGCACATAAATTTCATAAATTATATTCGTCAATTTCACACACTGTTAAATAATATTCTGATATTTAAAAAATATTGTGGTTTTTTTTAATATAAATATTTTTTATATATATTTCCATCTTTCAAATCACTTGTTTGATTAGTTAACATGTTAGATTGTATAATAAAAAGCAAAAGAGTGTAGAATATTTTCAATGGATAACTTTTATTTCCAATTTTGGGACCACCAATTTATATCTCATAAACGAAATTATGCACGTTTCTATGAAAATTTATTATTGCTGTAATTAGCACTTAAAAGTTCCCTGTTTTTCAAAATTAACCGTGAATTAACTAACTACAAGATACATCTACGTTTCTAGTTATTTGAGATTCTGCTTTTTTAACTTTCACAAAATACTGATTTCTTACATTATTCCATTTCAATAACGTATCAGGAAACCTCTTTTTTACAAAATTATTGGATTAATTATTGGTTCAAAGCTCGAAATATGACGGAGAAGGTGGTGTTTTTTGCCGCCTCCACCTCCTCACTCCTCGCTATCTTGCCTCTTTCCTATATCACTAATGTTTATTATTAAATTTTAATGTAAGTTGTGACCATGCGTTAATTATGCTAATGTCCGGATCGAAAATGCATTGTTAGTTTGTGAATACTAACTCACGAGACGAAATTTTTAAGAGTTGAGCGACTCTTACAAACGAAACGATCGATGAAAAGTGTACAGCATTATTTCTATGTAATTTTAACTTGATCAACTATTAACTATAAAATATCGTTCATAATATTAAAATGTTCACAGAAATGTCCAAAACGCAACGTTTTTAGGGGAAGTTTTAGTGTGGCAATATTGTTCTCATAGCATCTGTCAGCTATTATAGCAAGGTAAGTTTCTGGCTAACGTTAGTTAAATGACTGCAATATTATCAAAATACGCATGTATTAGCAATTTGTACTTTCCTGATCTGAATGCACAAGCACAGATGCATGCAGCTTTATTTAAACTGCAAATAATGAACCGCATTACTGTAAATCACAAACGAAAAGAGCAATGAAAACTGCAGTGATTTATGAAGGGTATATTTTAATGAAGACGCCTTGTGTTGTTGGTAATTTATTTTCCTTAAACATCCACTTTTCTCACATGAAAAGCCTTTTCACTGTCTAACTGCATACAAGGCTTGGACAATCTTGAAATATTTCTAATTTGACGCTGCGATTCGACGCTTTACGCAAAGACTAAATGACGCGTGGAACTTGGCGAACTTTTAGAAGTGTTCTCTTTAAGTTAAAAGCTTTTAATTTAACTCTAAAGGGAACGTTAATTCAAGAATTCAACTCTCCAAATAGGTCTTTGAAATGAGTCTGAGTGAGAGTTTAAACTCCTATTTCTTTAAATAATATTTCAGATGCGCGAATCAAATGCACTTAGAATATGATAACTCGTGGTCGTGTTGAATATATGCAGCGTTCAGTTTAATTTACAGAGCAATTGTTTCATCCAACATAATCCACATAAACATATAACTAATAACTACATCATAATGAAGTGGGAGAAATGAATTTATGTTTCTATATCTGTAATAAGAATTCCTCGAAGTTTTATTTTTAAAATAATAGGGATAAATCATGCACGAGAACGGACTCAGCGCCGTATTTTCCAATAGGTTATACTAGGCTATAGACTAGGACGGCAAAATTTTGTGTATTGAGTCTGATATAACAAAATCAATACCTGTATGATGGTATAATCAGATGTTTTGCCGAGAAGAAAGCTAGACGTCATGCTTTCCATTTAAATACCAGTGTTCGATAGACTTTTATTTTTTGCTAAAATTAAAATTTATTTCAATCGGATTAAATTTGATTTATTGTATACAATATAAGTTAATATTGTTTAAGGTTTGTGTTTCAATTTATGAGTTTGTTTTTCAACATACTTATTATCAATTAAAAGTGTTCGGCATATATTGAATGCAACACTTTTTATGTTCGCACCATTGATTTTGGGGACGGGTAGGAAGGGGCGGACAAAGTAACCTAGGGGCGCCAAAATGGTAAATCCGCCAATGAAAGGACTCTAAGCTAAACTCTTTTTCTATATCTATATACAGGGCTCCTAGGAAAGTGCGAATGAGACCAATAACTTTTGAACCAAGACAGATATTGCAACCAAAGTTAGGTTCTGCTATAGTAAAATAACTATTCGCTATCAGATGAGATGGGCAGCAGCGCCCCTGGTACCAAATTGAATAAGTTAAAAATTTTATTTCGAAAAATAATAAAGATAAGTAAATATTTTCAATGAGAAATTTGTAGAGCATCCTACAGTTAGTAAGCAAAACATACGGCTTACATGCACTATGTACACGTACTGCCACAAAGTAAGGTGTTCCGAATGTTTCAGTACATCGCTTTCAATTGATGCTTTCTGATGTTTCAAAAGTTGGGTTGAACATCTCATAGAAGAGATACCAGCTTTTTTTTCCTTTAAGAACTTCAACTCAACCTCTAAAGCGCTATAAAACCTATATGCATTGAAACTTTCGGAGCACCTCACTTTGTGGCAGTAGGTGTACATACTTCGTGTAAGCCGTATGTCTTTTCTTACTAACTGAAGGATGCTCTACAACTTCCTAATTGAAAATATTTCCTCATCTTCATTATTTTTCGAAACAACTTTTTTAACTTCCTCAATTCGCCACCAGGGGCGCTGCTGTTCATCTCATCTGATAGTGCATAGTCATTTTACTATACCAATACCTAAAGATGTAAGATATTATTACCCTTCACATGGTTATTTATATTAATAGTATCGTACATGCAATGTACAATATAGTATATATAATAAATATAGTGTATATAATAAATATAGTAATAGTATTGTACATGCATGTACAATAGTATCGTACAATATCTGTCTTGGTTCAAAAGTTATTGTCGCATTCCGACTCTCCTAGGAACCCTGTACATGCGCTACTACATAAATTTCGTTTAGAAATAATTTATATTTGATTATTTATATGTATTTAGAATATAATTCAAATTAGTCCACTAATGTACAACCTGCATTCTGACAGTTTTATCTTGCAAACGATATTATTATTTATCTACTGTTAGAAGGAATGACAAATGTGTACTATAATACACATAAATTATGATTACAATATTCATGTAAAGTAATACAATATTCACAAATAATTTACCATAGAATTAAAAAAGGAATACAAACTGTATCATACAGCTATAATCTTAGTATACAAATACCCAGTCACACTGAAATAATACGCAAAAATTATTTTCTAAAAAAAAAGAATCTCTTGCTTAATAAGTTTATTCAAAAATAATTGATTTAGAAATAGTTTATCTAAACACATAATCCATTGAATATTTGATTTACTTCAAAATGATTCCGTTAAACTAATTTATTTTGCTTAATTTGTCCGAGAATAATTCGCTGAGGTAAATTTCGTCTATCTAAGATTATTTCGTTTATGGTTAATTTAATTTAATTATGGTATCTCGCTTGGGAACAATTAATAAAATAAAATTATTACCTTTCATATATTTCAATCAGGGGCGTGTAAATTCAAAAGTTATGCGACGGGGGTTCAAGTACATTTAGAAATATCAATTGATTCGGCATTAAAAGGATAACGTACTTTGTTGTCCAATGAGGGAGAGATTAAACCTCCTGGGCCATTCCCTTTCCTACTAACTTCAATAATCAAATGCGCCAACAATATCATTGCAAATTCCTTTCTGGGCAGGAGGACGAATCTTAGGTATAGTTCTATTTCTTTAGTATGTAAGCATCACCTATCGACAGTGTTAGTATTTTATTTTTAGCGGGTTTCAATAGATATTGAACCCGCTATTGCTTTTGGCTTTCCTGTCTGCCTGTCTATACGCAATGAAAAGGATAAGGCAAAGGTCTTCCGTAAATGCAATAATGATGGCTATTGTTAACGTTGAAAACCTACCGAGTTACTTGAGAATTAGAGAGTTGCGGATTAGAGAGTTGTGGATTAAAGAGTTGCGGATTAGATTGCCGCGGATTACAGACTTGGCCGATTAGCGAGTTGCGCATTAGAGGACTGCGAATTAGATAGGTACGGATTAGAGAGTTGCGGATTAGATTGCTGCGGATTACAGAGTGGCCGATTAGCGAGTTGCGCATTAGAGGACTGCGAATTAGATAGGTACGGATTAGAGAGTTGCGTGTTAAAAAGATGCGGATTAGAGAGTTGCGAATTAATGTTAATTGAAACCCGCTAAATTTAAATATCGACCTTAGGCAATTTTCTTTCACTTGCTTGTTTTTTGTTTCTTGGTTTTTTATCAATAATCAATACAGACAAAATGTGCGCTTACGTACTCCAATAACGGGAAAATGATGCTTAATAATTATTAAAATAATTTATAATATTAGTCAACACACAATTGGACAGGAGAAATAGAGTGGAGAAAAACAAGAAATAAATGGTAAGAATCTGCCACATCAATGCATTTAAGAGTAATTTGTTAAAGAACTCAGAAACAGCCTCCCTTTCGGTTTTTCCGGAAATAAACGTCAGTGGTTCAACGTCTTCCAGCTGTCTAAGAGAACTCACTTCCACGGTAATTGAATAGAAACCTTTGAAATTTGTTTTCGCATTTCGTGTTTGCCAATCCCATATGCCCGATCTTTTGGGTGTTTTCGTAAAATTACTTTTTAATCTAATTAAGATGCAATGCCAATAATTTAATATAACTAATCTAACATGTAATACACATCCATCAGTAAATATTTTAAAGGCAATATATGTAAACATATGTAAAGTATTAATTAGAAAATATTTAATTCAAAACTTTGAAAGTGAGTTTATCTCGAGAATCTGTATATTTCGAAATGATTTATTTTCAGCCTAAATTCATTGGGTTGTATATGATGCACATAGATACCTCTATATCCCTAAAACCTCCCTATGTCGACCGTTTTTCTCGTTCTTCGTGAGATTCAAGAGAGACCGATTCTACTCTGTAACTGTATCATGATTGTGTTATGCTTCTTAAGTTACAGCATCTTAACATTAATGAAAAAAAAAATTAAATCGCATTCAATAAAAAAGCTATTCCATCAATTGTACAGAGATGATGATATGAAAGACCATTAACGTACGCAGAAAGTTCATAAGGTGGGTTTACAGAGTCAAAACTCCATCTATTCTTATATATAAATACAAAGTTTCATTGACATGGGGTGATTAGAATCTTCATCAATGCCCCTCTGCTTACTCCGGACCAAGAGTTTCGTTTGCAAATAGAAATTGTTGAACTTGACAATAGAGACGCAACGAAGCAAATCTTTAATAGAAGAGAATATCAAGTCACGAGATCGAAACATTATGAGAAATTCTCTGATCTGTAGAGGAAAACAAAATTTCTTTATGTTGCCATTCTATCCATTCATTTATTCGTTTGAACGAGACGTTAGTAGAGTAAATTGCATACAAGTGGAAAAATCTAAAGCATTTGTATATGATTATTGCTAATCGTAGTGACTTACAGATGTCAATATCCTAGTGTAGTCCAGATGTTTAAATTCAACCAAAACTCCTCAGGCTCAAGAAACGCACTATCATTTTATAATGAAATCTTAATTTCTTTTCTGTAACTTCGTATACATATATATAGTTGGTCGAAGTTTTATGGCCGAAGGACAGAAAGGTCATTCTGCGACAAACAAGGTCAAGAATTACTTAATGCTTATTACTTGGCTGCATATTAATAAATCATACTATACTCGCAGCAAAGCTAACTTGGTACACTGTTAACACTACGATGACCTACCTATTCACGCCCGTTCAACGAGTATTCATTCGCAAATTGGCGAAAAATGAGATAGCCCTCAACATTATTAGGCTATTTATCGCCTAATTTGGAATGCAGAAAAACGCGGTTGCCAAAATTCCACGCGCCAAATTTCCCGCCAAGCGAACGAAGTCCTCTGAGTGGTCAGTTACTTGAATGACGTCAGCGCTCGCTATAATGAGTCTTTTTCCTAAATTTAATAAATACCAGATTTTAATTACACAAATATGCCTATGTTTTATGTATTTGAGCATTATTTTAATGTTTTATGTATGAAATGTATCTTCTATTAACTCCGTTAACGTAAGAAAGGGCGAACTATATTGCACTGGCAGAACCATACTGCTCTGTGCCTTGTCAGTGTACTAGATTAGCTTTGCCGTGATTATAAGTATCTAATGCGCAATCTAAGTTCAATAAAGACGTAATAAAAAACCGCCCTCTGGTGTCGTAATGTAAACGCACCCACCTAGCGTGCCGTTACTTCCAACGATGACAAAATAAATATATTTCATCAGTGGAGGTTCTAGGCAAAAAAATGGGGTACACATTTCTGTCTGTGTGCATAAGCGCCGCTGGCAGCATAGGCAGGGTAAAAAAAATCCGGCTCTGTTTGGGGAGCCATGGCCCCTCTGCCCTAACCTAGAGCCGCCACTGCATTCAATTGCTCACGGTAGTCCCTTAGTCCAGAGATGTATCTAAGTCATATGGCGCCCGGTACAAGCACAAAATTTGGTGCCCCCTGCTAAATATTAATTATTTTCAA
This sequence comes from Dysdera silvatica, assembly GCA_006491805.2. Lineage (NCBI taxonomy): Eukaryota > Metazoa > Arthropoda > Arachnida > Araneae > Dysderidae > Dysdera > Dysdera silvatica. The sequence goes on along the minus strand of QLNU02014802.1, from coordinate 115,129,296 downwards.
ACTAACTCTTTGCGCCTCAGGATTTTTTTTATTTCTAGGAATTTTCTCCATATCTACTGAATCTTATTGTAAAAACACTAAATCTGATTACAAAAATACTGAATCTTATTAAAACACCGAATCTTATTACAAGAATACTGAATCTTATTACAAAAATATCAAATCTTATTACAATAATACTGAATTTATTACAAAATAACTGAATCTTATTACAAAAATACTGAATCTTATAAAAATACTGAATATTTTTACAGACAGAAAGCCACGATAATAATTAAAATTTCCTTACAACAAATAACATGTAACTAACCCACAAGCACTTTTTCTGATGAAGAAAAACGTAAACCTTTTTAATATAAAAATTAAAGTTTTACATGAGTATCAATAATCTGGAATATCTTCTGTACAGGCAAATAAGTTCATTCCTTCTGATGTAGTTTTTACTTTTCCATTTTCTTACTTGCAGTGTCAGATAGTAGTTTTGTTGGAAAAGGCTTTTCCACTTTCTTACATATTAATTAAACACCTTGTAATAAAGAATAATTTATACAAGCATTGGAGATAACGGATCAATTATCAAATTTAAAAAAATTTAAAACACTTTTTAATAAAATATATTTTTATAAAATGTTTTTCCACTTCGGGGTCGTTAGGCCATTTTGGCGACCTCTCTTGGCTTGGCGCCAAGTGCGGCGGCACCGGTCGCACAGCCCCTAATCCGTCTCAGCCTAGGTCTTAAAAGGTTCGGATTCCTCGGAAATAGATAAACTTACTTCTTTACCATGGCGCAGCGGCGTTCTTCTACCACGCTATCAACCCAGATTTCATCCCCAATGGTTGCCCAACCTTGGTCTAATTGTTCCCCTCCCCTTGACGTCAGAGGTTCCAATTCCTCGAAGACTGTAGATCCCAAAGCATCATGCCCTTTGCTGTCCTTATAGCGTGAAAACATGAACAAACATGATAAAAACGATAGATATTATCATCATTCAAAATATCTTTTATGCGTTACTCTTAATATAAGGGGATTAGAAGGCTCTTAATAAATAGGAAGCATAACACCGGGCACGCAGGGACGTCGACAGGGGTTGAAACCCCCATTGCGATGAAATTTTGTGTATACACATAAGAATATATGCAATAGCAACTATGTAATCCCACCTCACAAACATTCCGCGTACACTTATAAAATATTAGTATGTGCTCCATTCATGAGTACCAAAACGAGTACTTCTAGGGGAACTGAGAAAAATTAATGAATACTTTTAGTGGAAGCTGAGAAAAAGTATTGCTTCCTTCTCAAAGCTGTCGAAATTTTAGTGAATGTACAAGATACCAAAACGCTACAAAAATAATTGATATTGCTTGACAATTAGTAATGAGCTAAAAAGTACCTTATTTTAAAATGTGACTGTAAAACTTTTGAAAGTAAATGCATAGCAGGTTCGGGCAAATAAAATTTTTAAACGGCTAGGGGGGGGCTTGAGCCCCCTATGCCCCCTATATGGACGCCCATGGTTCCGTCTCAGAGGGATGGCAGGAGAAGGGAAGGGTACACAAAAAGGAATTTCCAAAGGGGCATTTAGTCGTAAATAGATGAATAATTCGTTGACTTTTTCTTGAATTTCGTTGACTGATAAAAAACTTTTGAGTATGAATATTCGGTCTTAATTTTTAATTAAATCTATTGTCCCTATTCGAACTGTACATAAGAAAATAAAATAGTTCAGTCAGTCCACAAAATGTCTAAATGATTATAAACATTTTTAAACAGCTTGAAAAAGAAGAAGAATAGTTTAAAAAAGCAAGAATGAAACAAAGAAACAGAAAAAATGGCGATTATTCTTAAAAGCAATTTGCGTTGCCAGAACTAGCTCAACCGTAAACCGAGTTCTTTTGAAGAGCTTCTTTGCGTTTGCAAAGAAAATTAGCAATTTTTTCAGCCTCTGAGCCTTAAAAGTGCTTTATTCCTTAAAGCTCTTTAAGAAAAATATCGTAAATTCTTAATTTTATGACTAGAAACGAGTTATAAAGATTTATCTGCTAAAACGCCAAAAATAAAGTCGTCTTTTCTAAAAAGTTTTCAGAAAAAAACCGTTCAAGGAAGGCCTTTGCTCACACAAATGCTATTTGTTTTAACTAATGGGAAAGAAAATGAAATTGTTGCTCTTCTAAGTTTTGCCCTTTTAGTTTTTTTTTTCACATGAAACTGACATCGGGCATCCAACCTTGTTCTTTTCGTTAGCTGCCAGCTAATTAGTACTTAAAATTGTTTCAAAGAATGTAGTTTTTCTTCTTAGGTCAACTCTTTTAGAAGGTTAATGAATTTTTCTCATTTTTCGCTGCGCACTTTGGCCAAAATTCGAGAACAAATTGTAGTTTGCACAAGAAATTGGCCGTTTTTAAAACGAAATCCGATAACGCACATGTAATGTATTTGTTACATGGATATGAGTACCTATTTTAGTGGACTAATTTTATTTCAATTATGTCTGGTTTTCTATTGAAACTGCAGTAGAATTTCTACATATCGAACTTCCGTATTTCGGAAGTCTCTACGTGTCGACGCTTTTGTGAATTTTCGTGGTCATCAGTGGCGAACACAGACGTCCATTTCTGGGGGCTCAAGGCCAGAAAAGGCAACAAGTATTGTATATAATTCCACCTTACGTATTTAGCAACAACATATGTAACTGCGTTGCGAATTCTAAAATAATAACCAGTCTTCAGCTTACCACCAGAAGGTGCATATATGTGCATATATATGTCTGAGAAGACCAGAAGGTGCATATGTCTTACCGAAGTCTTCGCCAAAGAAGGTGTACTAAATTTCTCTAACGGCGCATTCGAATTCATTTATCCGTTGGTTTACTAATCAATTTCCCTAAACAATTGACGTTTCAATAAATTTTATTTCCAACTGGATGTATTTTGCTTTCATTTACTTGCAACCTCAAATCCACATCTGCCTCAAGGTCGTTTCTGAATATAAGTGTTTTTATATATCAAAATTTCTCTATGTCGATGTTTCTTTATATCGATGTTTCTCTATATCGAAGTTCCTTTTAAGGAAAAGTCGAGACACTTCGATATATGGAGACTCTACTGTATGTATTCCTCATGCTTTGGACCTGAGGTGCGCAGTGGTAACTAACGTGTTTACCTGTCCTATCGCCGATCCAGGTTCGCACCCCCCACCCCCACCCCCGAAGGCCATAAAACAAAAATAACAGTTGTCCACTCAATAAAATCCGGATATTGATTCCTTAACCCGCGAGCAGGCGCGCAGATTAAAGGGAAGCGAGAACGCGCGCGGGGTGATTTGCACCCCATCTGATTATATAGCATTATTTCATTAAAAACGTCCAATTTTACGGGGAACAGTAACTGGAATTTTCTCTTTGTCGCCCTACCCAAAAAGATCGTGACTTTGAAGGCAACAGGAAAGAGTTTGGCCAGTTTCAAAAGCAAGGGTGGGCGTTTTTTTTTCACAAATTGTAAGTTGTGGGGTGTGAAACATCCCGCGCGCCTGCTCGCGGGTTAAGCCTAAATACACTAATCGGTTTCCTCGACAAAACAGAGGTCCATTGTCCTATAGCGGCCTTATGGCACAGCATTCATCTGTCGTGGTATTAAATCGGGTTCGATTCCCAAATGGTATCACACAACGCGTGTTATTTTATTACAAACTGTACTCCGAAATTAGATGACCTTGCGCCAGAAGCAGAGCCGTTCAGATCGCGCCCCTAGTAACGGACATCTTTCCCCTGAGAGTTATTTCATCCGATTTTACGTCGCTTTCCGTCTACGCCCTGGGCCGTTCTCACCACCTACTAGCTACGGTCCTGACTGTAGGCCACGGACCAAGATAGCCTTTGTATCCTCACACCGTAAAAACTCAAACGAATAATGTTCTGTTTTAGTAATTAAGAGTCGTAAAAAATTTAGTAATTTAAAATTGTGAATAAATAAATTAACTAGTGGTTATGTTATCTTTATGGTTATACGGATATTGGTGACAATGTGCCTTCTATAATTGATGCGTGGTATATTCTATGTGACAGAGATGGCAGATAATATGATGGCAACGGACATTCGCCAGACATTCATGAACATCGTCAGAAAGTTAATGGAAAAATATCATAAACATGGCGTGTTTGCAGCACTGTACCATTAGTTCGTTAGGCCTTCAAATTCTTCGGCTGCCACCGAATTTACGTGCCAATGTACCTGAGCTCTTGAATGGGGCCTCGTGTTATTTATTCAGGCGTTAATCTTAATTTTGGCGTTAATCTTAATTTTGGGCCCCCCGTTTTTGTATAAATCTATATTTATATATTCATAGTCGGGTTATCATTCATCATAACATTTAAAGACCCTGTGCCTTCTATTGAAAATTACGATCTCGGCCCCTTTGAGCCCATTTCTTTTTTTCTTACTCCATAATATATATATCTGCAAATAATACAGTAAAATACGCATGCTTTTCTGAAACCTACAGGCGTTTTCAGACATAATATGTAAAAAAAGCCTTCTTTTTTCTATTTTATTCTTCGTTTTAAATTGCTGATATAATTGCTTTACAGGAAACACCATAATTTTAATTTTGCATAAAATTTATAATGTTCAATAAAAATTTTGCAACGCGTTCCCTAAATGGATTAGAATAAGAGTGGGGAACCTTTCCATGTTGGAAGGCCGCATGCGTGTTGCTTGTGTCAGGCAATCAATAAAATTAAAATAAAGGATGAAGTTTCCAGGGCTATGTTACAAATTAGGATCCAGGCAATCGTGGTCTTACAGAAAGTGACACGAATTTGGAATATCAAGTGCTTCCCTGTTGCGTTTGAAAATTTAAAAAGAATATAAGTAAGATTATCCCATTCCATTCCATTCTTTGCTACGGCATTTTTATAATAATGAAAGAGCTAAAACTAACCTAGTAAACCTGGGTCAGTTAGGGACAGGGATTGGACAGGGGGATTGGGTCAGGACAGGGGATTCGCGTGAGGCGATAAACCAGACAGCAGTCCGACGGTGGTTCCACAGTCAGCCGGACGAATTCTACCACAGGGGCATCTCAAATTTAGTGCTGCGATGGGACAAATGTCTGAACCGGTGTGGGGACTATGTGGAAAAATAGTGTAAGGTACGTAGAATAGTACGTATATTTGTAATTACCTGTATGTACCTTATTTTGGCTAATAAAAAATAGGGGCAAAGACTTTCTGATTCGCCCTCGTAATATTTATTCGACCTAGTTTGATATATTTTACGTGGTAAATGTTGTAAGCAATATAAGATATAAATACATAAAAATAAATAGATTAGCTTTTAGTATTAAGATATAAGTTAGACTTGAAAGAGCACATAAAGCCTAGTTTCTTTTTCAGGATTGCAGATATGTGATATAAGAAGGATAACTATTTCTCTGATGAAAATTTTATTCATGATCATTACATTTCGTGTTTTATTTGGTATTTGTAATATATTTTGTTATATGTAATTCAATGGATGTAAATATGGAATATTATAGGCGTATAGCATGATACGTTTCCATAATCTGAAAATTATTAATCTGAAGTCACAAAACGATGTCTTGAAAATATAGTAATTTGTTTCATTTTTTCCATTTAAATGTGGTTCGATTTTTTTTTCATATTTGTTAGTGATTGGCTATTGTAACTTTATTAGAGTTAAAAACATTTATATTACAGGTATTGGACGAAAATATGGAAACATCGTGCAAAATCCATGCCTTAATTTATATTTGTGCTATGGCGAAGTTTGTAGGAAGTGCCATCTGTTTGTCGAAATTCAGCTATCGATATAAACTAGTCTACACATTACATTCATTGTTTTTTGTCAAGAAAGAATTCTGTGCAGTCGTGAGTGAATTATGTCAGAACTGATAGAATTGATTGCGGCCATATTATTAAGACATATGATGGGTGCTTCTCTGACCAAGATGGCGGAAGTTTTTGATGTATCACAATGCATAGTAACCAATATGATTACGTCATGCGTCAAGATTGGAAAAACCGCATTTAACAAACACCAGCATGGACGAAAATGTGTGTTGAATGGCAAACGAACGTTAGTTAAGGTTTTGATCAAAAATCAGAAGTACATAGCTGCCGAAGCAACCAATGATCTGAATATTGTGCTCACAAACGCTATCAGCATCAAAACATTACGAAAGGGATTGCGCAAGCGCAATTTTTATGGCCAAACTGCAATTCCAAAATCACTCACCGGCGATCAAAATGCTACTAAGAGGAAACGGTGGTCCACAGTCATAAAATCTGGACTATGGAACACAGTGGCGCCGACTTCGTGGGTTCGAGACACTTTTTGAGCCCTCAATAATTTTGTTGTGGGCCCTCGAATCACTTATGTTTTTACTCATGGGGAAAATACACGTAAAGGAAATATATGCACAAAGTTTTTCGTCATCGATTCTTTAAGATTTTCATTATTTCTACCCTGTTCCTTGGACCTTTCATTAAAGAAAATTCTTCATTTTGTCTGGGTTCATAGAAAATACAAAAGTTTAGTCTGTAGCTCTACACACAGAGACGAGAATCTTTAGCGGCCATAGTAATGAAGGCGAAAATATGTTGTCCAGTAAGCTGACCCACTCTACCTTTCAACAGCTGGAGAATCCACACTTTCCTTTACTTTTTACTTCATTTTGTCTCCCAAGCACTCCTGGAGCACCTGGGAAATCTAGATGTTATTTCAGTCAGTTTATTTTTAAAGGGAAACGAAAGGGGGCAGGGCTATACTTAAGTATTTTGGAAGCAATCGTAAAACTATAAAGGGTGTATACATTTAGGAGAACATTAAATAATTATCTAGAGAAAAAATATTTTTCTATAATTAACTATAATTTGCTTCATTTTAACATTTCAGGTGTCTTATTGTACCAGATAATCTGATAATGAAATTTAAATTACACTTACATCCTTTTAAAAAGGGCGTGGGTCAATCGATTTAAAATTTTTGGAACCCACAATAATTTTTCAAGTCGGCACCTATGATGGAACAATGTACAAAGGTCGTTTAGTCAGATGAGTCGAGCTCCATACTCTTTCGGACTTCTGTCCAAATTTATCTGGAGAATGCCATCCTATGTTTGCAATCCCAATTCTTTGCTACCAGGAGTGAAATATGGTGGAGTTTCCATCATGATATGGGCAGCCATATCGTAGTATTCTGCCGGACCCATCATTAATTACCCTGCAATGTAATGTCACTACCAACGACTACATGACCATTTTGAGTGACCAGGTTCATCACATGATGCGAAGTTCGTTCTTTCGTAGTGACGTTATTTATCAAGATAACAAAGCCCACGTTGCCACAGCTCACATCTCCTAGGAATGATCTTATAGGGCCAAAATGAAGTTTTACATCTGTCATAGCCTCCACAATCGCCAAAGCTCTATATTATTGAGCCCTTGTGGTCACTGTTGAAGACAAATGTTCCAACATATTATCCACCTCCATCATCATCATCATTAAGGAACTTGCTAATATTTTGCAAGAAGAATGGTACGAGATTGCCCTGAAAACTGTACGGGGCCTCTATTATCCATTCTAAGAAGACTGCAAGCAGTTCTGAATGCCAAAGATGATCTTATGCCCTATCTGCTTAGTTTATATGCTTTTTGCAAGGTATTTGCATATTTCTGTCCAACTCCTGTAGTTTTACCCTAAATATCTATAATATAAGAAATGGTTTTATTTTATCTTTATTTATCCTTTATTGTAACGGGGCCGCTTTTAGAAAACCGTTGCCAATAAATACAAAGATTTTCATGTTAATATATAGCCTGGTTTTATGTAGCATTGGCTTTAACATAAATAATGTTTACCCATTATACATAAATCAATACATATCAACATATACAATCATTGCACATAAATCAATACTTATCAACATATACAATCATTGTACATAAGTCAATACATATCAACATATACAATCATTGTACATAAATCAATACATATAAATATATATACAATCATTGTACATAAATCAATACATATCAATATATACAATCATTGTACATAAATCAATACATATCAATATATACAATCATTGTGCATAAATCAATACATATCAATATATACAATCATTGTACATAAATCATACATAAATAAATGTTTACCTATTGGCTGTCCACTTCTGTGGATGAAAATATATCCAAATGTCGTTAGCACATGTCTGTGGTTGGGCAATTTAGAACGTTCCCTATATTAATTTTGCCTTTATCAAACCTTACGTTTTAATTATTTATACAAGTCAAACACTACGCAGATTAAATTAAGAAACAATTTTTATCAACGTTCTTTAGGCGTAGTAATAGTACCGCCTGTGTTATGGTATGGTTTGATGATGAAATTATTACGCCTAAAAACCATTGATAAAAATTGTTTCTTAATTTAATCTGCTTAGTGTTCGATTTGTATAAATATATCTGCTGCAACGAGCTTTTCGATGAATTTAATACCGGTCTCTTCGTAAGTGGGTTTAAAAAGCAGTCCATATGGGGCCCATTACGCGAGATAACCGGTTTCAGGAAATACGCTTTAAATACGTTTTTTGGGATTGAGTGTTTGTCGTCTGTAGTTCAGTTGGTAAGAGCACCTTCCCGGATTGCAGACGGTCGTGGGATCATACCTCACCAGACGCAGAAAAATTTCTTTTCTGTATGAACGTTTCACCATCTAACCATGCCATAACATCGGTGTTACTATTACTACGCCTAAAAAACGTTGATAAAAAAATTTCTTAATTACATTTTATATTCATTTATACCCTCATTTGAGAATCTACAAAGTATTTTAAGATAAAGACAGAGAGTTGCCACTAGATTTTTTAATGACAGTAAGTGTTAATTGACAGAGTATTTAATTTTTTAATTAAAAAAATGTGAACATGAGAATTTATAGGCATACTAGAATTCATTAATGAGTCAAGACGTTAATTTAAATTTAGTACGGATTAATTCTATTTAATGTATAGATATAACCTCTGATCGCTAAAGACCAAAGAAGAAAAGAAAGGCTTTTATTCCATGAAACTCGCAGATTTTCCTTGGGGAAAAACACATCTGTAAAGTATTTTTCAAAAATCTTCTCATGATTGGAAAAGTACATTTGGTAACGATTTTCAAGAGAGTTTTTCTCATGATAAATAGAAAAGAAACTAAAAACCCTGTGTGTTACCCTAGTTGCTATGTTTCATCATTTCTTTTGAAAATATAATGGTATTTGTACATCCGTAGGGATCTCGGAAGTATAAGAGACGCTTCTGGTTAGGTGGCCAGTGCCGCATTTCCCAATGAGCTATACTAGGCTATAGACTAGGACGGCAAAATTTTGTGCATTGAGTCTAATATAAAAATATCATTACCATATGATATAATCAAATGCTTTGCCGAGAAGAAAGCTATTGTAGGTTCGGGCTCAGTTGGCGTGTGATACCGTTAGCAGACGGGTTAGTCCATTGCAGTTTAGGGAAGGGCGTCTTGCCGAAACTGGTTTTTCGCGCGGGAAAAACCAGTTCCTCCAAGACGGCCTTCCCTAAACTGCAATGGACTAACCCGTCTGCTAACGGTATCACGCGCCAACTGAGCGCTAATGCACAATAGACACTATGCTTTCCATTTAAATACCAGTGTTCGATGGGCTTTTATTTTTTGCTAAAATTAAAATTTATTTCAATAAAATTGAATTTGATTTATTATATACCAAAAAGAGATAATACTTCAATATAAGTTAATATTGTTTAATGTTTATGTTTCAATTTATGAGTTTATTTTTAAACAAAGTTATTGTCAATATAAACTTTTGTAGCGTATATTGAATGTAACAATTTTTATGTTCCTACCACTGATTGGGGGAGGGGTCGGACGGGTGGAAATTGTCGGCAAAAACAGCATAGGCGCGGCAAAATGGTAAATCTGCTCATGTAGGTGGCTGCTTAATGATTTTTTGGCAGATTGTAGGCAACAGAGTATTGAAGTAGAAATACTAAACGGTAAACATCATCGGAAAAGTTAAATGAACAAAACTTGAAAACAAATTTGAATATCATTGAAAACAAATTAGCAAGTGTAATGTTTCAGTTGAACAACTATGTGAATCCGTGTGTAGTCCCTGCGAAGGGCAATAATATATCGAGTCATCCACTTTACGCATCTGTTTCATTTCCTGCCGGCATATACATTTGCCTTTATATACTTACTACATAATAATATAACATTAAAAGTAAGTATAACTTTACCTACTTACAGTTTCAGTTACAGTTTACAGGTTTTTTTACAGTTAAGTGTAACTTTACATTACTTACAGTTAAGTATAATTTTAAAAACAACATAAAGGTATAACTTTAAAGACAAAAAGTTGTGCGCTCATTTCCTGTTTATCTAATCAGCCATCTACGTATCTATCAACAAAAATAAAATTTATATTAAAGAATAATGCTACATTACCAAATATTTGCACATTGTCTTATTTGTTTTGATGTAATCGTATCAATCCTTTGAACTGTTCTAGAGTATAATCGGGACATCTTATTCCACTAATTCAAATCATATATAATATGGCTAAATTTACATACCATTACGACTTATAACTCACCAATGCCACTTCTTGCCGCATCAGGCGGCTTTTCTTATAAATATATCTATTTTGGATTATGTATATACCGTTGCACCAAATAGGCACTACTCTGCTCGACAAATATTGTATATACGGATTGTCTGAGTATGGCTTCTAACTCTCTGTATCCTATATCAAGCTTCACCTGTACATAAATCCAGCCTTGTCAATCATCCATTGTATAGAAATTCGAGACCCAGCCAGTCCGTATTGTGTAAATGGCTTCAATAATTCAGGAAGCCCTTCTAGTTTCAGTCTATAAATAATGAATTGACAAATGGGGAGTTTGGACTATGCTATAATATACGGTCGTTTCACAAAAAGATTCGCATGCGTATCGGTCAATACTGAATAAAAGGAACATGAATAAATTAACTTTGTCCATCGATCTGCGGGTCATAGAAAATACAGAATATATGATTGAATATGATATTCATTGAAAAGAAACTTGGCACATTTATGCGACAAATTTGATATTGACAAAATAATGTAACATATATACATGCATGTATATACCGTCAGTTCTGTAATCGGACGCATCGAGAATGACATTTGGCCAATTACGCGCCTGCTTTAAATATGAGTAATTTCACATAAAATTAAACAATGAATATTTTTTCCATACTACATATGTATATAATATAAAATACACATATAAAAACAATATGAACTCTGAAGAAAAAATAATAAATTCTTAAATAAAATATGTACACACCACCTAGAATTTAATTCTTCAAAAATTGATCCAGCGTAATTTGTTTTCCATTCTTGTTCGTTTGCACTTCCACAAAATCAACGCAAGTTCTCAGTGCGATTATGGGGTTCCCATCATTGCCTTCTTGCATAAAATAATGCTTTATAATGCGCCGATAAATTTCTTTGCCTCCTGGTACGTCACAGGCATGGGTGGATCATCATCATCATCTTCTTCTTCTGTCGTTTAATTTTTGATGTTCCTTTTTGACTATGGCGCCGATGTGCGTCACGTGCGTGCCAGCGTTACGTCACGACATCTACGGTAAACATTAAGTGATATCTATCTGAAGTCCTGCTGTACTGTAGATAAGATCCCATGGTATCAAATTGTTTGCATATATTCCTTGTCTCCAGGTGCAAAATAATATGTATATACATAATAAATATAATCTTAAATTTTTGTCATAGTTAAGAAGAATATTGTCCCAGTTAAGCGATGTAAATTACGGTTAGTTTCTTGGCTTGGATTCCATTCCTTGAGATTTGGCCCAATAACGCGGAAACGGCTGTGTGTGTGTGTGTGTGTGTGGCCTGCAAAAGGGTTGCTGGTATCTAACTGGAAGGAGACCCACACGCTGAACGTATGTGACGATGTGTGGAACCGGCCAGGCCAGTAACCTAGTGTCCTACCCCGCCTTCAAGTGGTGCAGGCTGAGCTTTCTATTTATGTGGCAAATTAATATTTGCTGCACGGATAGAAAGGCGGAAGGGGAGGGCTAATTCACCAACCCGTCTAGCCAGCGTGGTGAAATTATGGCTAATTCCTCCATTATGTTGACACACCAGAAACCATGGCCCCTAGTCTCCAGGTGCTGGAGTGCTCCTGATCAAGGCAGCGGTCAGTGTGGCATGAAAGCAGGGGGTGCTAAGAATCACTGGAATGGCCCAGGCTGCCGTTTGTTATTGACCTTGGCAACGTATAATGGACGATCCCTTGCTTCTGAAGCAAAACTTCAGGAATTGGAAGAAGAACTTGACAAGATCAAATGGGACATTGTAGGACTCAGTGAAGTTAGAAGAAAAGGTGAAGAGTTGGTGGAACTTAAAAGTGGACATTTGTTTTATTATAGAGGAACGGAAACTGGAAGAACAAGTGGTGTTGGCTTCTTAATCAACAAAAGAATTAAAGACTACCTTCTTGAAGTCGAAAGCACGTCAGATCGAGCAGCGAGGCTCGTTGTTCAACTAACCCAGCGATACCAACTTCAGATAGTACAGGCATATGCACCAACATCAAGCCATACCGACGAGGAGGTTGAGGAATTCTATGAAGAAATCAAACAGCTACATACCAAGGGGAAACAACACATCAAGCTCATCATGGGAGATTTTAATGCAAGAATTGGACAACAGGAACAAGGAGAGACATCGGTTGGTAAATACGGATACGGGGAAAGGAATGAACGTGGCGATCAACTCATAGAATTTGCCGAAGCTGAAAATCTTAGCATGTGGTCATTTTCTAGAAGAAACTACGCAAAGAAAATGAACATACGACACTTTAATGGAGGAACCAGCGAAATTGACTATATACTGGCAAACAAGAAATCAATTATTGAAGATTGCAGCATACTGAACAGATTTAATACTGGAAGTGATCATCGAATGGTGAGATGTAAAATGCACTTAAATACTAAACTAGAAAGGCAGAAGCTCATTAGGAAACAAGTATGTAAGAGGGTGGATTTAAAGAAATTAAAAGAAAATACCGAGGCATTCAAGTTGGAATTAAAAAATCGCTTTTCTGCACTGGAAGGACTTATTGAAGAAGTTGACATCTCAGAAGCAAATGAAAACATTGTTAAGACAATAATTGAAACTGCTGGGGAAATTGGTGGTGTAATATGTAAAAAGCAGAATAGCAAATTATCTGAGAAGACGAAACAGCTCATGAA
>QLNU02014802.1:115084444-115115871 GCA_006491805.2 Dysdera silvatica | reverse complement strand
GCAAAGAAACTAAATTCCAGACTATAGTGGGCAGAAAAAATTCCAGGCTATAGTGGGCAGAAAAAAAAGTCCAGGCTATAGTGGGCAGAAAAAAATTCCAGGCCATAGTGGGTAGAAAAAAATTGCCGTACTATAGTGGGCAGAAAAACAAAATTTCAGGCTATGTAGTGGGCAGAAAAACAAAATTCCAGGCTATAGTGAGTGGAAAAATAGCACGTTTTCCATACTATTAGGGGTTAAACCCGGATTAATGTAATGATGCACGAATGCTTTACTCTGTGCCACTGTGGAGCACTAAATCTACGTTTTTCGAAGAATCCGAATCCCTTAAAGCTTAGGAAGCGAACCCAGGAATACAGTGAGTCCCGAGTTTCACTCGGCAGTAGAAGCCCCGATTCCTCGAACCTCCAATACCATGGATTCCTCGAACCTCCAATACCATGGATTCCTCGAAAATCTGTAGGTTTCGTCACAATATGAGTTTGCTGTCCTTGCGCCATAAAAGCATAAACAAACGGTTTCAACGATTTTTAAATATTTCAGAATCTTCAGATTGCTATCTACAGATATCAATGGCCTATCTACGAATATTAGTGGCCGAAAGAATATTCGTCACATTATCAGGCTGCTTCCACCAGCCTACTTAAAAAGAACTGATTATTTAGCCTCATGCCATTTACGCCACACCCTGAATCCGTTATCGACATAGTACAAATAAAACTTGGATTCATTCGAGCGTGCCACTTTTGTCAAGTCATCATTTGTACAGTATAGATGGCCTCTTGCAAATTAACGCCAACATTGCTGATAATATAAAGACGTGCTGATCATTTGCTGCTACAGCTTACCTGTGACTGATTTTAACAAACCCCTTTGTATGCAGTCTTATGTTTGCATCACCCACGCCATGGGCATTAGAAATTTAGGAAGTTGCTATACAGTTGTTTGGGTGCGACAACAATTTTTCTCACTTCGAACTGGTCCCCTCTAATCAACTGCATTTTAAATAAACTTTTAGAAATGGGAGCAGCAGCCCGTCAAACACATACAGTCATACCTCGTTCGAAATCAAATACAATGAAATCCGATTGTAATTAAAGAATTCCGATTCTAATTAAATCTCCTTAAAGTTCTAAATTCTCCTCACAAATTATTTGTGTGCAATTATTTATCGGTTATAACATGCAACTTTTGTGATATCGTTATAACCGAGTTCAATTGTAAATTGTGTTTTCCCTATTTAGAAATGTAAGATTTGTAATGATAAAAACCCAGCCTTTACCTCGTTACACTAGACGCTAGAAGTCGCTAAGATATGATGAATTCTGCTTAAAGGGGTAATCCTGATCCGCCTTCTGCGCATGTGCCTAGACTGCAAACACTCCTATCAGTGTTTCCATCCAATAATATTTACTTGGCTAGAAAAACAGCAGAAAATAGCTTTCATATTAAGCAATAGTACAGCTCCGTATTTGTATCCCCGCTAATATAATAATTTTATTATGAATTAGTACTTTTATAAATAAATCAGTACTTTCCTGGAATCAGAGATCGAATTGGGAGATTTCCTCGTCGCTTCAAGTGACTCATTCGATCACATTCGATGTACGCTTCCTGAATCAGTATCTGTTGTATCAGTATCTATTGTACCAGTATCTGTTGTATCAGTATATGTGCTGATTCGGTATCTTCATGCACAAGTTCCCTGCTACAATTTTCTGCCATTACTAAATTTTCACTTAACTAAAAGTCCACGTGCAAGCACAGAAACGCGACAGGAGATTCTTCTTCCCCTCCCGCTATCTAACGGCTATATACTAGTAGATCTAGCAATTTTATAGCGTGTTTCGGTATTACTAGTACCTACGAGGCGACCTGCTTGCATTTACGAGTCAATGCACATGCGCAAACGGCGGATCAGGATTGCCCCTTTAAGCAGCATTCATCAGATCTCAGCGACCGCTGGCGGCTTCTCCTCTTTTCCGCGCTGATACAATTTCTACAGCAGGCATATATCTTATCATAGCATGTATCTCATCATTATCATAGCATACATCATATCATTATCATAGATTTTCTTATCGTTATATTCACTTTCCAGGATCACACCATTTATCTGACGTGTTTTACCTAATAAAGACGCCACTTATACATATATGTACATATATGATAAAAAGTTTAGACAACGTGAATTATATACGCTAGCCGAAAATTTAAAACTGGCCATTTAAACAACATAATATATTCGCTGGCGCGCATTTCCTCTAGAGTGTTCATCAATCATGGACGCTTGGATAAATCAGCAAAGTGCATTAATAAGTGACGCTAATATAATAATAATTAATAATTAACTAATAATAAGTGACGCGATCACTTGTATTGGCTGTTCTCGACCATACGATGTAGTGACATCATTTGCATTTTGATGATGGAAAGGACAAAAATATGAATGATATTTGGCGTAAGATTAAAAAAAAATGATTTTATTTCAAATTACTTATTCATTGCGAACAAACGTTTTGTTAGTTGCCAAAGGAAACAGCCGACTAGTTGCCATTTGCAAACAAGGGATGGTGGCTTAATAGTTGTTAATGCTCAGCTTCATAGTAGTTGTGTTCACCGTGCAGAGCCACGCCGTGAATGTGGCAATAGTTGCCCCAGATTAATAGCATACAAGGGCGCCAAATGAAATAACGTGGGAGTATGTTGTGGTTTTGCACAAATGCTCATGTTTAAAATTAATATTTTTTGCGAAAGTAGATATGATTTATAATTTAAAATAGCAAGTGTTAAAATTAATATTTCTTCTTGGGGGAAGAGGCGAGCGTTATTTCAAAGCTTGGCCTTATGTATGGATATTCCTCGATATGGCCCTATCACGGCAGACACCCTTATTTTTTACAGGAAGTCAATACATTTTATCATAACTGGAAATTATTTCACTTCCTCTCTCTCTCCTTCTGATCGTTAGCTGTTATGTATAAATTATTGAAAAGTTTACCCGCCAATTGCGTCTGTATGCATTTGACAGATTTGTAGAGATCTGGCTTTAAATTATATTTATTAATTCTATAATTTTGTGTTCAAATGTCTAAGGCAATCACGTAATAATTGCTTTAGAGTTCCTCCCTCATAATACTGTAAATAGAAATTTCATTAAACTTGGACGTTGGAAAACACATCGTTATTTGGAGAGGTAACATTCGGTCTACCCATCTCGACTCACACAATAATCAAATAACGTTTAAATTAAAAAAGAAATACTGTTTCAAAGATATATTTATGACACTAAGATTTAACTCCATGCTTTAAAAACTTCAGCTAACACATTCAGTTCATGTAAAAATTGCATATTATATATTAACACATAATGACGTAACAATTCACACATTGTGACGTAATAATTCTTAAATAATGTTAATTATAATTTTCGTTTATTAAACACTAACAAAATCAAATGTACATTATTCTTCAACAAGAAACAAGAATCGACCCCGAATTAATCTCAATAAGAATTGACTACATCCTAGTTTTGATATCCCACTGAGACGAAGTTTCTTGTAGTCTTAAGACTCGCGTACAATATGTAACCATATTAATTAAATTTGTGTATTTAATACTATGTAATCATAGTGTAACTCTTTATAATATAAAATAAATTGGAATGAGGCTGTCATGAACCACTTACTTGCCCACCCCTGCTTTATACTATCACGCCAGTCGAACAGAAGGGTCTTCCGAGACCTATTTTATCATGATAAAAAAATTAAATTTTATTAATTTATCATTTATTATTTATTTATTTTTTATTATTTATTTTAGTATCAACATATGTACTGCATTTTCCATCTGGGCAGCGCGGGCTCTGTCAGGTTTAATCTTTATCCGTTGCTGCCCAGGCAAATGGAATCATGTTTGCTAACTCTCATTATTCTTTTTGTAAAATTAATCATAGTTATTGCATCTAAATTTTGTACCTATTCTTGGTCTGCCAAGATAAGGTTGCAAAATATATAAAAAATTCAAAATATACATGTATAATGCAATACAAGTATTATAAATTATAGTCATTTTGCAAGAAATGTTTCCAACGTATACATTCCATATGTATATATTGCATTTGCAATATTATTGGATTAGAGATAGCATACATTGCGCAGAGTTTTGGTGCTTACATAGTCGGCTTTAAAACACATGTCTGTTGATATAATTACAAATACTTTTCCGAGCTTGCAAAATCTATGTCTTTCCGTGTGCCTAACATTATTACAAACAGTGGTGACTCCACACGGTAAGGATGTATCTTTAAACTTCAATGACAATTCTGCGTATATGCACAATTATATGCATTAATAGACAAGTAATTATTCCATAATGCACACCTATATGCGTTATGGAATAATGATGAGTTTTGCATTTTGTTTTATATGTAATTATGAATTCGTAAATTACATAATATGTATATTGCATAATATGTAATTATGAAATCTGTGTACTTACCGTCGCATTCAGCCTTTATTTGTCCATGAAGGTTTCCTCAGGTGACTTCCACATATGTTTCTCCTCAACAATTCATATTGCCACAGCAAGTGTTCTCACTTTTCATCCACCTATTTAATCTGAGGATGTTTATTCAATTTTTGTTGTTTTTTAAAATTCAGTTGAGTATTTGAGCTTGGTCCGTCATCAGTCTATTCTTCTCGCGATGTGCCCAGCCTATTGATAGCTTTTATATTTTTTACTTTAATGAGTGTATCCTCCACCTTCGTTGGTTCTCTCATCCACGTATGTATTTTTCGACCTCTTTTCTAACTACCCCGAACATGTATAGTTAGGGGGTTGCGTATCAAACACACGTACGTAGGTCCTCAATTTTAATTAACGTGAGTTGATGTTAAAATTGAAAATAAATGCAAGCCATATCCATCCGATTTAAAGCCATATTTAGTGAACGTTAAATGTTTAGAATAATTGATTTAAAACGCCAAAGGAAAAAATAATTCGAACACAGCGTTAAAAGAAGTTAGTAAGCCGTTTGGTGCCGTCTCCGATGCACAAATCTCTCTATACATCCTTGAGCTGTTTACAATTTTTGAATTGCCGGTTTCTTTGGACTCTATGACTATTATTCATAAGAGAGAGAGAGAACTTGTATTACAGACTGGTTGAAGATTTCCTTTTCTGAATACAGAGGGTTATTCACCATTGGGGATATAATAGTTTCCGTTCTAAATACACTCTGGCGAATTTTAATTTATCCGTAAATTTCCTCTATGTTGTTTTCTTCTGTGGAAATTATATACCTTTATTTATATATCGGGTACACGTCTGGAATTTAAATGATATAAGGTATGGTATCACGTTAAGGAAATCCCAAGGCATGCAAACTAAAGTTCTGCGTGGCAACAATTTTTAAATTTCAATTATGAAACTGCTGTTATCTCGAACCATTCGCCGGACTTGAAACCTTTACTCGCCATATTTACTTTCATTTTTGCATGAGCCGTTACTAGATTTTCAAAGTAGATAACTCTCAACATGTTTAGTTACTTTAAGATGTCACATTTCAAATTATAAGTTTTCGAAAAATGTTAAGTGCTTTATCTTCAAGTATCTGAAAGTATGCAACACATTTTATTACACTTGACAATTACCTGCCGATCTCCTTCCAACCACTAAGGTAAAATATCGATTTTTAAGAAGGAATTTTTAAATAAATCATAACGTATTCTGAAAGCCCCGAGTTGATACCTACGGTTTCTAACATAAGCTACGAAGAAAGCATTCAATCAATTATGCACGAAGTGAAGAAAAAATCGCCCCCCACTAACAAAGTTTCGCTCTTATTATCGCAGTCCATGGGCTTAGACATCAAACATTAAAGTTTTAAGCTCCGTCTTAACTTTCTTGTCCTCGAACCAAGCTTGACTTGTTTCGACCGAACGAAAATTCGCTCCGAACACCACTATTATTAATTCATTTCCCACGAGAGACACAACTGGGCCGAAAGTGTAGCCAAGCAAGGGGAAACTGGATTAGAATAGGGAATTATTTATCATGATGCAGAATCCCGCAGGGATATCTAATGCATAGGTACAGATGTAAGAGTGTAGTGATGCCAGAAATCTGAAAGACGAGGTTAAGTGCAATGGCGTCACCGAAAAGATTCTGACGTCACCAACGAAAAATAATACTTGAAATTTAATTACGGTTGGATTATACTCGGAGCACTCGTCCTCTACTTCATAAAATTTTCAAGCTTTCTGGGGCTTGTGGTCGCAGAAAGGTTTTGTTGAGCAACTTCTAAACCTCAAAGTGTCATCTTTAACAGATTTGGAAATAACACCAGATGTATCTCGCAAAAGTTGAGAGCCTGTCATGCTAAATCGTCAGCTCCAAGAGAAATATCGACAAATAGCGCAGAAATTTGCCCAAACATGATGTTTATTTTCGCGTCGACGCCATTTGCCTGTCCTATTACGAACATATAAAGCAGACACAAAAACAATAAAATCTCCAACTTTCAAATTGTAGTAAAATATCGACTTTGTTAGCTCGTGTAGGGAATTTAGAGACGAACATAAACTTGTCTACTTGTATCAAACTTTAAAACCGGTAACGCACAAAAGTCGTATAATGTATGAAGCTTTAATGCGGAGGATGTCATGTGCTAGTCTATACTTTTGAACGCGCACTAAAAGCCATCATATTTTTCTTGCATATTAAAATAATATCCGGGACTTCCATTTGTTCTACCATATCCCACCAATAAAAGAGGGTGGTAATCGTGTAAAAGTCTAAAGGCGTCTGATTTAAATAATATAATAAATATATAAATAGTATAAATATATAATATAATATAAATATATAATATATAAATAATATAAAATATAAATATATAAATAATATAAATATAAATATATAAATAATATAAATATAAATATATAAATAATATAAATATAAATATATAAATATATAAATAATAATAAATAAAATAACAAATATACGAGTATAATACTTATACAGGATATTCACAAAAATAAATAAATAAACTGGTTTTTTGAATGGAAGAAAAAAAACTGATTAATGTTAATAATTCCAATATACTACTCTATATAAAATTAGTATACTTGCCTAAAACGATCTTGCAACTGTTAAATAATCCTAAGTATATGTATGTCTATAAAAATAGCGATAAAATAACATGAAGACGACAAGCATAAACTAAGTAATTGACGTAATAGTTTAGTTTGATAAGTTATCTACAAATAGAGCTGGTTTTTGACTAAATTTTCTTTGCTGTGATGATCAGTCACGTCATAAACGTATAGCATCTCCTGTAGTAAATGTGATTTCCGTAAATAGTTAATACTTTAATAGTTACGCGTGCATGGTCTGTTCGGATAAGATGACATTTCCGATGTTTGATTCTGGATATTATTAACAGCTCTTTTTAAAGTGGGGCCGGTATCAGTTTTCAAAAAAAATTATTTTTGAAGCAATGCTTTCCATTTTTTCTCTAACAATTTATAATCTAATCTTAAGAATAATGTATAATCAAAACCACATTTTGTTTATTTATTTAAATTCAAAATATGTAAAAAAAAAACGAGAAATGTCCAGCACTTTTGACATAACTTAAGATATTATTTGACTTTTGTATAAAATGAAAATATTGTGTTATAAATAAGCATATGGAGGAAAGATCATGAAAGATACAGGAATTTTTGATAAATTGTTTGGAAAAATATTAAAAAATATAAAAATTTCAAAATTGACATTTTTCAAACTTCAGCGCTGTGACGGTTGTTATTAAAATTCATATTTCTGAATATAACACATGTATAAAAATTCTGAGAAGAGAAATTAGATAAAACTCTATAGGCAATATATCTTGAAAGTTTCTAAAATTTACCTCAGACGGTTTTCAAGCTATATGAAATTGGATTCTTAACATTTCAAAAAACTTCAGTTTGAGAAAAACGCATTTAAAATTTGTCGAGTACAACGTCGATTCTTGTTACAACTTTACAATAATCGTCAGTTTGAGGGGAATCTAAGTGCTTTAAGAAAAAATCAAAAACGTCATAATAACAAAAAACTTCGTGCAAAAATGAAAAATCTATTTTTTGAACCAAAAGTGGTACCAGAAGGCAGACTGCATTCTGCTTTCACTTGACAAAGGGATCAATTGGCTCCCGAAACGTCGTGTTTTTAAACCTTACGCCAGTGTCGAAATAACTGTTTGTTATGGAATCTCCTGGTGAAACTCTGTATTGTTTTATTTGTATACACTAGTGCTTTGTGTAATCAGAATCAGAATTATTATATGATAGAAGTTACTTGTTACGGGCTAAGAAACATTTGTAATTTGCTAAGGAACATTTGTAATTGGCTACGAAACATTTGTAATTGTAATAACAAATAAATGAAATACATACCTTAAATCATAAAAAATATTGGTGAATCCGTCAAAATAAAAAAAAATTGGAATATAAAACCTCTCAGTTCCAAATGCAGTAGAGAATCACAATGTTTATGTTTACCAAGTTTGACTTGACGACTGAAGCGGCCAAAATATTTCTGCATATGTTTGTAAAGCAGTTTACTTCTTCACGGCCAAAATGTGCTAAAAAATGATTTTTTATTTAAAATTGCGATATCATATGCAAAATAATTTATAGGGTCAATTTGACCCAGGTTATGTATTAACGGGGTAGTGGTATGAAATTTGGAACAAAATAATAATATTTTTTTGTGTGGAAGGTTGTGGGTTCAGGTCCCACCGAAGGCAGAAATATTTATTTTCTTTCGAACGTTTCACCATCTAATCACGCCATACCATCGGCGCTGGTATCACTACGCCAATAAACGTTGATTTATATTGTTGTTTAATTTAAAATAATAATAATAATAAAAATGACAAAATAAAAACTCTCTAGATGGCTTACAAAATGTATAATCTGAGATGTCAGGGAGAATCAAGTGTGTATTTGGAAAATAATCGGGAATACAGCACAAAATATAACACACCGGGTCAATTTGACATAGGTTATGCACTTAAGGGAGATATATATATACTCATGTTTGTAAAAATTGCAACACCATGAAGGACTCGTCCGAATTGAATGAAATTTAATGTACAAACGACCTGTGTTGATACAAATAAACGATTAAAATTACAAAGCAAAAAAACAATATTACATGTCGAAAATCAGTATTTGGTGAAGCCACCACGCGCTGCAATAAGTGATGCTATACGACGTGGCATGGAATCAAACAGATGTTGAATGTGTGCCTGAGGAAGAGCATTCCAGATTGCTTGTATGCAACCCCAAAGTTCATCTGTAGTAGCTATGGGACGAGGATCACGAGCGAGACGCCGACCAACGAAATCCCACACATGTTCAATCGGCGACATATCCGGCGAATAGGCAGGCCAAGGAAGAAGCTGTATCTGTTGTGATGAAAAGAAGTCTTGAACATTCCTGGCAATATGTGGGCGGGCATTGTCCTGTTGAAATACAGCTCCGGGAATGCCTTGAAGGAAGGGAACAACTTCGGGCTCCAGAACTTCATTGATGTACCGGTTGCTGTTAAGATTACCCACAATTCGTAGCAGCTGAGATCGTCCATGATACGCAATCGCACCCCAGACCATAACGCTGGGGGTTCGTCCACTATGACGTTGGATAATGCACTCCGGAAGGTGGCGTTCACCGGTATAGCGTCTAACACGGATGCGGCCATCACTGTACCCCAAATTAAAGCGGGATTCATCAGAAAACACCACTTGTTGCCAATCAGCACGCCAGTCTCTATGTCCATGAGCCCATTGTAGCCGCAGGCGCCGATGGTTTTGCGTCAGGAGGATCCTGTATAAAGGAACTCTTGCACGCAGTCCACGGTGCAGTAGACGCCGACGAATTGATGAAGCACACAATGATACACCTGTAGCAGTGCACCAACGTTCTGCCAACTGTCCAGATGAAGCAAAACGGTCCGTCACCGCCATGCGGACCAGGTGTCTATCATCCCGTGCTGACGTCACCTTTCGGCGTCCACTCCCGGATTTCTGAGTTGTCTGGTTCTCTTGAACCCACTGCTTCCACACTCGCATCACTGTGCTGCTGTTATGCCCCATACGAGCTGCTATTGCACGATAAGAAAACCCTCCTTCACGAAGGCCGATCATTCGTCCCCGTTCAAACTCCGTAACTTGCTGAAATGTCGCCCTCTTTCTTCGTAGAGGCATAGTGACGTCTCATGTAACGTTTACCACTAGCAGATAGCCATACACGCCCCGCTACAGCCCTCTATTTATACGGATCCATCAGCAGTTCAGAGGGCGCTGCTCAGCCCACGCATGCGCGATGACTCTGAAATTCTAATCATTTGAATAGCATACCCTAATTTGCATTTCCTGAAAGTTTCAGCTCAATCACATGATTCCTTCATGGTGTTGCAATTTTTACAAACATGAGTTTATATATAATATTTAAAAAAATTATTATTCAAAATATTTTATACCAATTTCACTTGAAATCTGGATCCGCTACAAAAACGCGTCTTCCCAAAGCTTCTCGTTTTCTAAAGACGTCTTTCAAAAATCTTACCAAAAGAAATAGAATCCTTCAAAAAATATCTAGGCGATGCATCTAAAATAATTATCCATTACAAGGCTAATTATGCTAGATACACTACCCAACTATTAATCAAAAGACCATTTTTTATGAATTTAAAACCGGGTTGCTTAATTATTCTACTCATTTGGTTTTAATGGGTATGTCGAATTTAATTACCGAATCATTAGTAAATTAAGATTAAAATTCACATCCATGAATTGTTAACCCTCGTATTTGAATAATCATTCTTTGCATCTCTTCTTTTTTATTTTTTGCCTTTAAAATCGTCATAAATATAAACTTGCCATTTTTTTTTATCATCGAGAATTTGACATCAAACGAAAGATAATAGAAGAAAAGGGGAGGTAAATTGAATTATTGCATTCAAATAGAACATAAATATCTCTCAATATATGTATGGTACAATTAACGGAGAGTTTTTTAACTCAGAAATATTTATGATGGAACAAAATTTAAAAACATTGAAGAAATATTAATAAAAACCAAATTGTAAAGTGTGCATTGTAAAATGTTAGATTGAGGTAAAAATGTAAATGCGTTTCGATATTTAAATACATTTATGTAAATATATATAATATGAACTTTTATTCACAAAGCAATAAACTGCAATTTAAATGAGTTCTGGAAGAAAAACATCTGGATAGTATCCACCAATAAAAATACGGATTAAAGATTAATTTTACCCGTGCAGCATTTTAAGATAATTTTCATTTTCATTTTCCATTCAGCACATACCACTGCTAAAAATTGTTCAATTTCAGAAATTCTATTTCGAATATCAAATAATGATAAAATGAAGCCTTTAGATTAAAATGAAATTTCCCGACAAGTAAAATTATTATTTAAACCTTTAAATTTAACTGCTTTTATTTTTCATGATATTACTACCAATTGCTAATATAAACTGAATTATTCATATTATTAATCTCTCTTTTAATTTTATTGTTTTCGTCTTACCTGAAAATATTGGCCAGTATTATTATTGTCTTGTAAACTTGCCTATTTCTTCGGCACTACTTAAGCTTGTTTATAACGTTGAACATATCTTCAACTTTGTTTCTTTTATTTGTTCCTTTCAAGCTGATTCGCGTAGTAACATACATTGAAATTTGTCTACAAAGAATTGTCTACGAAGGTTGTCTACAAAGGTTTGTCTAAAAGTTACTCTAAGTACAGGGAGAAGATACCGTTACGAACAATTTATCATCATAGACAAATTGGAGGCAAATACATTTTATAATGGAAATTATTTAATTTGGACTTAACGTCATTTTTAAAAATTCAGTATTAAACAAACTATTAAATATTATGGACTAGAAATGTAGATGACGAAAAAGAAATTAAAAATTGTGCCGTTATGATTTGAAATCAGGGGAAAAGTAGTCAAGCATTTTCGAAAATCATTTCAAAGGAAAGAAATCTATTTTGTTCATATAAGTTCAAAAATCTATTCTCGCTATTCTAGAATTATATCTATATTGTGTATTCAATATTATTAAGTATCAGTGGAATTTTAAAGAGTGTATAGCCTTAAAATATATGGGACAAAACATATAACCAAAGTTTATAAAAATAATAATTATCGTCTTACACAGGTTCAATCAATACAAATTATAGTTATATACAAGTTCGAAGAATATTAGTTCTACATATAGTAAGTCTACTGAGACCAAGCTGAACATCCTTATGAACAGATATATCGTTATATACAGATTTCACTCTATAAATGTTTTTCTATGCTTATACATATAATTGTATAGAATATACGCATATCACATGTAGTTCTTTACAAACGTGCTTTCAAGAATAGCATTACACGTGCAGAATTTTATAGCTCTAAAACAGGGTTGTTCAACATACTACTATCACAAACAGTTATTTCGACACTGGCGTAAGGTTTAAAAACACGACGTTTCGGGAGCCAACTGCTCCCTTTGTCAAGTGAAGGCAGAATTACTGCTATCGGGCAACAATCCGACCCGCCAACTATGTTAATCCGGCCCTCCGACGATTATTTGGAATTAAAAAAATCTCAAAACAAATATTTTAGATTTACTTTCCAGAAATAAGGAAAAACAGCAGGGACAGCATGGATGATCCCCTACCATATCGCAGGTGAAAAAAAAAAAAAAAAATAAATAAATAAATAAATAAATAAATAAATAAATAAATAAATAAATAAATAAATAAATAAATAAGCAGATATGAAGGGAGGCTTTTAGTGAGTATTTTTTTGTTTTTTTTTTAACAAAATCGCTGACCGGCGAAATCCATGAAAATTTGTATATTGTCCCCTGCCCAAAACGGGTGGACAGTCCTGCTCTAAAATAAGCAAAAGAAGTACATGGCAGCTTAACTAAAGCTAAAGCAGCTTAGCATTAAAGCTAAAGTGAATACCCAACCGATTTGATGTTTGGGTAAAGCTCAAGGTAATTTACCTTTCATCGCATGCTCCCCACATTAGCTGCCAGTATTATTCAGCGTTTTCATAATAGCATCATTGGATTATGACATCTAATCCCACACCTTTCCACACCCGCATTTCTACACGAGAAATTATTACTCAAGGAAGTTGGGAAAGAAAGCTCATATAAACAACACCCCCCACCTAATCGAGTGTCAGCTTGTTTTAATTTGCAAAACCATTCTTTTTCAAATAAGTTACAAAAAATTAAACAACAATACAAATCAACGTTTATTGGTGTAGTGATAATAAACCAATAAAGAGCCAATAAACGTTGACTTACATTGTTGTTTAATTTGATCTGCGTAGTGTTCAATTTATTTAAAGTTAAAATATGTTCCCACGCAAAATTGATTAAAGTATTTTTCATCTGCTCAGACAGGAGTTGATTTCGGACATTCGTGAGTTTTGAATTAAGGTATTTATATATCTATATTATACTCCTAGGCTTCGTTCAAATTTTGCAACATTTCATTTACACCGCCATGGCTTAATTCATGTATAAAGCGAATTTTAGGCTCATAAAATTACTTATTTATAATATATTTATTAATATAATTTGCAGATATGTTGTAGCATGGCTTTCGGACACTGCATGGTAACTGCGGAAGGAGGGTGAATCAATAGTACTGGTTTATGAGTTGACGAAAAATTATTAGCGAATTTCAATAGATATCAAACCCTCTATTGCGTTTAGTCTGTCTGTCTGTACGTACGTAATAAAAAATCAGGTGGTAAAGGTCTTCCGTAAATGCAATAATGATGGCTATTGTTAACGTTGAAAACCTACCGAGTTACTTGAGAATTAGATAGTTGCGGATTAGAGAGTTGTGGATTAGAGAGTTGCGAATTAGAGAGCTGCGGATTAGAGAGTTACGGATTAAAAAGTTGCAAATTAATTGAAACCCGCTAAATTTAAATATCGACCTCAGGCGATTTTCTTTCACTGGCTTGTTAATTACCTGCTTTTAGTATTTTTCATTCATTGACTTTATTTTCTCTCAATAGATGGAAAGATTTTTTCTATTAATGCTATGGGAAAATAATAATTAACTATAATGAAAGCTAAACAACTAATGAAAGCCAAATAACATTAAACATAAAAAGACATAAAATCTCACCCAGGACGCCTAACAAAAATCATACATTTTTAAGCTTTTTCTTTGTGTTATGAGAGCTGCATTTACAATTTATTCTTTGTTTAGTAAAATTAAATTACAAAGATAACCTCTCTCTCTCTATCTCTCCCTCTCTGTGCACTTCAATGTAAAAACACAATTTTTCTTAAATTATTTATAATGTAGACTCAATGGGAGCTCAATTATACAAATGTACAGTTGAGCTTCCACTTAATTAAGTCGCAAGTTGCCGCCAAAATATTTCGTTGAATCAAAAATTCCTGAAAATGGAAAATGTGTTTAAATTCGTAAATAATGCAGCATTCAACAAAAAACCTCACTAATTAATAAAATTCGTATAATAGATATTTGCTAAATAGTACTTCGACCGTATCTTCAATTATTTTGCAACTATTAACAGATTTTTCCAATTTCCATTGATTTGTTCATTACAATCAATCTATAATTCCTAGTTTATTCTATGAAAACGAAATACTAAAATAAAAATTTTTAAATTGAACATTACAAACCACTATTTTCGTAATCTATCATGATGAGTTCATTTAAAAAAATATTTTTTCTCTCTTGCTCTCTGTGTTAACGACGATGAGTTTATTTGTAATGAGCCATCTTCGAGGATGTATAACATAATTTTTAAATTTTCCTATAGCGCGTTATAATGTGTGATTAAAAAAAAATTGTTGATGTTTGACTCATTCAATCTGCTTTGGAATTTTGGAAAGAATTATTTTTCCTGCCGTCCTCCCGTGCACTGCAGATCAAATAATATCAAGAATATTAAAGATATAAGTCATATTTATTTATATAAAAACTGGTTTGTACTTGATTCCTTTGATGGTCCATCATAGAGAAATAAGCCCATTTTTTATACAGTGAAAATCGGTTATAACGACCTTCAAGGGACCGTGCAAATTCAGTCGTTATAAACGATATCTTTTTAAAATCACAGTAGCCTATAATACACTCTAGAGTTTTATAAATTATTTTGATAGTAGAAAGTACTAAACTTTTTGATCTCAAAATTAAATAAAAATATATTTAATTATAATGAATTTAATTTCCGTTTATATTAAATTATATTTATAGCCACACTAAATACATAGTACTTTTTATTTTTTAAATTGAAAAAATTCTAGAAAATACTAAAGTATATAATGTAGAAAACAAATCTAATGAATAATATTTATTATATTATACTAATGATTTCCGAACAGTGCCGGTTTAAGAGCTTTATGGGCCCTACGCTGAAAATATAAAATAGATAATAAAATATAGATAATATAGATAATAAAATAAAAAGGTTTAGAACGAATAAAAATTCCTATTAATAATTTCTCTGACATTTCTGAAAAAAAATGATTAGAATTAGAACGCTTAAATTTTGATAACTAACCCACGTGGTTCCGATTTATGACTGTCAAGTCGCGTCGTTATATCCGATACGAATTTCCCTACTTAGAATCTACGTAGACTACAAAATCGCCGTCGTTATAGCAGGTTTCGTTGTTATATACGATGTCGTTATAACCGATATATTTAGTATGGAGTAGAATAGCAAACCAAACTTCTTGTAAAAATTCCGTCGTTATATGCGGTTGGTCGTTATAACCAGCGTCGTTATAAATGATTTTCACTGTATTTAAAAATTTGACTTTCGTGATTTACCCGAGAATGCCATTTTACCTAAAATTTGCATTTATTCACCGCAATGACTTCCTTGCATTTGGTAATAAAGTAAAGTGAAATTCACCAGTAGGGCAATTTGCACCAAAAATCAAATGAGCATTAGGCACTTTCTAAACTTCGCCGTCGTGCATCATAAGCCTATAGTTTTCAAATTAATCTAAATCAGTCTGTAGAAACCAGGCGCAAAGTGCACGTGTCAAGCGCGGTAGGCACATGATAAACGACCAACGGAATCCTGAGCCGGTAATCCAATATCATCCAGTGTCTGTGGTATGCAGCGAAGAATATGAAACTCGTTGATGGGGAAGGGAGATTCTTCTCTGCTGATTAATGGCTATGCCAGGCTCATAACGTTTCTCTGGACAACGCACATGCTGAACAGCTTCTGGAAGATTACAGTGTATTTATTTTGTACCTTAGGGATTGTCCTTGGAGTTTGAGCTTTCTACAACTGAGGGAAAGTTGGAGTATCGTTCATTACGTCAAAATCTGATTACTTTTGGCAAAATCTTCAAGACCAGTTGCCCACATTTACTCCTGTGAGAAATCTCAAATGACCTTTAGGATTCAACGTAAAAAATGCATCAACCAATGCATTGAAAATGCATCGAGAATAGGTTCAGCAATGGATGGGGCTGTTGCTAAGGGGAAGCTGTTGCGTAGATCCTTTGATCCGTTAGCAACGACCCGCTTGTCGGATACGACATCCGGAAATTACGTCTTAAATGAAGAAAGATTTACCAGGGGAGGATGCTGACTCGGAGCAGCGGTGGATGGGATCGATGAGGGAGTCACGAAAAGTACATGAAAGATGACAAAGAATTGGCTTTTAGGTGTTGGAGTGATATACATTGACCATTGACCTCTCAAGAACAAGTCTAAATTCCATCCTCCAACTATAACAATACTTCTTCATCAATTCTTTCTCCTAAGTATCCGTCCCATAATGAGAAAGAATAGATCTTGTTATCCCTTTTGCATCCAACAAGTTAAAAGCTTTCCCATACGTCATCGGAAAGATACCAACGTCATTACAGACTTGCTCAAAGACTAACAAATCCTACGTAAATACTAACGCATATTTTTAAGTTGATAACGTTCCTCAGCATACATTTGTACACTTTCTATTAACAATTACTTAATGAAATTTATATCCTGTCTTTTGAATACTACTATTAAAGATTTATCACTATTTAACACATTCAATAACTATTAATTCCCTTTACGTTTAACAACACCTTTTGGTACACAAATTGAATGATTATGGGAATTGAGTACATAATTAGATATTAAATATGCAGTAATTGATGTTAAGAAATAAATCCTGCATATACTTTGCTTCGGCTACAATATTAAATTTTGATTTCATTCTAAAAGGAACGTCATTTTTTGCATACAAAATTGTACAAAATAAAAAAAATATTGTACGAACAAAATGCAAGGAACGGGAAATATTCTTTTTCATAATATTTTGTACTATAAATTGAAACTAATTTTGTGCTTTAAATGTTATAGGTAATATAATATGCATTCAATCTTGCACAATGAAAGCTTGTTTTATCATCATCTAAGTATATACGTACTTCAACCAACAATTATATACTTATATCTAAAAAATTTAATCTACTTAACATTAAGTAATATACTTAGCGTCCAAATAATTGTTTTAGGTACTAAGAAGTCTATTCAGTATTAAAATCTGTAATTTAATAATTAATTTGCTTATTTTCAAACTACTCACAATGCATATAATGTTTTATAGAATTCATTAGACTGTGATCTTTTCAATCTATGAAAATTTTATCTTATTAACACGTGCATAGGAAAAAACTTAATTACTAGAATTATTAAAAATTAAAAACCCCATTTATATATATATATAATAGAAAACAAAAATAATACACACGTAAGATACACACATATAACTTTCCCTCATTTAGCGTGTTTTCGGATTTATCGAAGAAAATGCTGATTTTGATTAATAATAGGTCCGCAGGAGTCCTCCTGTTTCAAAAGCAAGAAGTTTAAGCTTGATAGCTTGATTGGTGACGTAACACTACTCAGTATAAATAGATTTAAGAAGAACAACGTTTTAGGTGTAAGAGAAAAAATTTTAACACATTATTCGACGTACGTTTCGGACGGGCAATGGCCGTCCCTCGTCAGGAATTCGAGTGATCTAAAATTAAACAGAAATGAAGCGTTGCCGTATTTACCTATCTATTTGCGCAACACTGACGCCATCTGTTGGTGACACAATGAATCTAGTAGAAATTGAAGATAGATTTGGTGTTTGGAGGACCGAAATTAAACTTTTCCACGCCTAGCTGAAACTTGGAGTCATCTTGTGATCATTAAAGATATTTATAGAGTTAAGATTTAGAAAGAAAGCTTTCAAAAAATCTAATTCGGCTGGCGATCTCGGTTGACCGGGATCATTGACGCCACTTGGAAATTGAATTTGTGTTTTTTCTCCCAGCAATGAACTGCGATGGAGAATTTATTAAAATCAGCCCTTGATACGTAACATTGATGTTCTTTAATTTTGTGCAGTAAAGCTCGTTTGGTCTGGCCGATGTAGAATAAATTACATTGGCAAAATTGTTTGATACACTCCCTAGCGCTGTAGTGTAGGAAGTTCATCTTTAGAGGGCTAAATTTTACTGAAAGGGGAGAAAATAATCTTAAAGTTTGTATGTCTAAGAATTTTGAAACGGATCAGTTAACTTTTGGAAAAAACGGACGTCCGACGGTACCGGAGTGTTCAACGTCAACGTGGTTAGAACGCGTAGTTTTTGACGGCGGTTTGGTGAATTTAGCAACGACCAAATCGATGACGTTGGGGCTGCTACAACCTCTGTCGATTGTTAAGATTTTAAAGAATTGAGTTCTACAGAAAGTATGGAGGAAGGTGAACAAATTTTTAAAGCGCGGTTAACGTAGGTATAGAAAGCCGCTATTTTTTGCTTAAGAGGATGGCAAGGTTTGGCATGAGGTGGGAGTAATACTGCAAATGGTTTTCTGTACACCGACGAGATAAAATGACGCCCTTCTTTCTTAACAAAAACATCAAGGAAAGGCAGGGCGCTGTTCTCCTCAATATTGTGTGTAAACTCTATGTTTTGTTAAATCCAGCTGACAGTAGGAAGAATTTTCTGTAAAACTTATTTTTTTAAAATCGGTCGCAATCGACGGAGGTTACAGCTCCAACGTCATCGATTTGGCCGTTGTAAAATTCACCAAACCGTCACCAAAAACCAGGCTTTCTAACCACGTGGACGTTGAACACTCCTGTACCGTCGTACTTCCGTTTTTCCCAAAAATTAGCTGCTCTATTACAAAAATTCTTAGACATGCAACTTTAAGGTTATTTTCTCCCCTTTCAATAAAACTCAGCCGTCTAAACTTAAAGATGAACTTCCTACACTACAACGCTGAGGGTGTACCAAATATTTTGCCAATGTAATTTATCCTACATCGGCCAGAGCAAATGAGCTTTATTGCACAGAATTAAAGAACATCAACGTTACGTATCAAAGACAGATTTTAATAAATCCTCCATAGCAGTTCACTGATGCTATAAACAACACCATTTCAATCTCCAAAACGCGTCAATCATCCGTCAACCGAAATCGCCAGCCGAATTGGATTTTTTTGGAAGCTTTCTTTATAAATATTAACTCCTCAAATATCGTTAATGATAGATAGAAATAAATGCAAAACAATTTTTATGGTGCAGTTAGATAAAATCATTAACACGATAATACTGCTGATAGCTATTTCGATAGCGTTAACCAGCTACCGTCGTCAGAGCGAATGGCGGCTTCTGTTTATGTCCGTGCTGTTGGTCGGTGTTGCCATCACGTCGGTTGGAAACTTGATTGGGCGGAGGAGTAAAGCGTATTTGTGGAGACGTCTTCAGCCGTGAGACCCAAAAGGTTTTTCCAAGTGGATGATATAGAGTTACTAAGGAGTTGATCATTAACTGCAACATTGATGTTTGCTAGAATGTGAAATGCCTCAAAGAAACTGAGATCAAGTGTTGAGTTGACTTTTTTATTAATACGTGCATTGGAGAATAGAAACTGATGTCCGAATTCCCATGAATGTTTTGCCAGAGCCGATTTATGGAATTCTTGCTTTCTGACATAAGCTTCGTGTTCATTTAGTCTGAGGCGCAGTGCTCTCCGTGTTTGACCGATATAAATTTGGCCACACTGGCACGGAATGGAATATATGCCGCAGCTGTCAGAATCCGGGATGTTATCCTTAAGATGAGAAAAGCCTATTTTGTTGATTGGAGTGAAGGTAACGCGAAAGTTGAATTTGTGCAAGGCAGCAGCAATTTTGGTTCTTAATGTGTGGTTGGCTCGAATGAAAGTGTTTAACTTCTGCATCATAGCTTGGCGTTCTATAGACCTATTTTTAATTTTCTCCCAATTGCGGCGGGTAATGTCCCACATCACTGCTCTTCCGTACGCCGATTCTGAATCTGATCTGATCGATTCTGAATTATGACCATGGGCACCGACATAGGGGCTTGGCGCAGGGCTTGGATTTCGATTTACTGTGAAAATAATTAAATACGATAAAAGTCAACGGTTCGCACTCGGTTTGTAAATATTTACTTCTCCCCAAAAACTGGCAACAGCGAAATTTGGGAAATTAAATTCAAGAGGAGAGGCAAAACTTTCAAATACTATTTTCATTGGCTCGAAATTAGTGACTCCCATCTTCCAGAGATGCACAGCTAATAAGATACCGTTGTTGTTTGTGTGCAAAAAAATGATTTGGAAATGTTTTCCGAAATGGCGGTACTGTATTTTCATGAGAGTTATGACGAAGCCATACTAATGAAACACCGCTCCTACCCTCCACTGCATTGAGGTGTGAAGGATAATATGACGCATGAAAGAATTCCATGCATCGAGAAAAGGCAGAGCGAATCTGATGAAGTTTAATGAAGAATGACAGGAAACGGTGAAAGATGAAGATGCTAAAAATCGTAGAATAACCAGGCCAAACATGCAGGACATCCGGCAGCAAGAACGAGCAGACACGGAGAAGGATGCAAAAGGGCGGAAAGGCACAGAATGGCAGACGAAGGACATCAAGAGCAGAAATAGCAAAGGCTTCATTGATGACAAGGACGAACACAAGACAGAAAAGATGAAGAGAGGGAGCCGCAGATGCCGGAATGAAAAACACTGCCGAAACTCTGATGCATTCTTTGGAAGCAGACACCCGGCCATTTGAAGGAAAAAAGTTAGGGGAGAAAGTTGCGTAGATGGAGACAGAAAAAGACAATTAAACCGATTAAATCCGATCCATCGATGCGAGGCAAAACCAGGGGCAGTAACCGGACAATATACACTTGAAAAAGAAGGGAGCAAAAAATGAAACAATAAGAGTGATAAACGAAGGACAAGGAAGATCAATATGCCTTGCGTCCGCTCCCTCCGAGAACGAGAGCTGTAATCCTAATAAGATACCAGTTTCCTGATAACACAACCAATATGCCTTTTATTAGATTATTAAGCGCATCATGGAAGCATCACTTTTTTTTTTCAGCCAATCATGATTTGTTATTTGTTCATGGTCATAACTCTATGGGTATTTATTTCCGAACCCGGGGAGGTACGGGTTCATTATGGTCCACTTTGCACAAGGATCACGGCCCTATAATTTTGATCCGGTGTTTTCGGAACACCCTGTATATCTATTACTAAGAACAGACTTATGGATATTTATGGATAGATTATATATGTACGAGTATTTGAATTCTAAGGAAAAATATAAAATATCGTGCATGTATGTCAATATATATGTATATAGGTGCACAATTATGCATTTATGAAGTGCGTAAATATTATGGTCCATAATTGATAGACCACCAATTTATGTAACATCTAATTAAAAATATGTGCATGTAGAGATGCAATTCTTCAATACTGTCTGAAGCAACTAAGTAAAATTATTATTAAATTTAAACTAAACCAATAGCTCTCGATAAAGCCAACATCTTTAACCTTTTTAAACAGCGAACTAAAACAATATATTAAAAAAATAAAATAATGACTAATTAATAATAGTAATGATTGCTTTCCATAATATGTTAAATAAAATGTCCGTCGGAATGCACAATGGACATGAATGGGTGTAGGTGATCGGACATGATGCTTACGTACCTGTCACCTGTCAGAGTTGTCTCTAGACGTATCAGGGGTCCCATATCACGCCAACTGCACACGCCCCATACCATCACAGAAGCTCCACCAGCTTGAACAGTCCCCTGTTGACATGTAGGGTCCATGGATTCATGAGGTTGTCTCCATACCCGTACACGTCCATCCGCCTGATGCAATTGGAAACGAGACTCGTCAGACCAGGCAACGTGTTTCCAGTCATCAACAGTCCAATGGCGGTGTTGGCGAGCCTAGACGAGGCGTAAAGCTTTGTGCCGTGCAGTCAACAATGGTACACGAGTGGGCCTTCGGCTCCGAAAGCCCATATCAATGATGGTTCGTTGAACAGTTCGCACGCTGACACTTGTTGATGCCCCAGCATTGAAATCCGCGGCAATTTGAGGAAGTGTTGCACGTCTATCTCGTTTAACGATTCTCGTCAGTCGTCGAATGTCCCGTTCTTTCAAGGTCTTTTTCCGGCCGCACCGCTGTCGGAGATTTGATGTTTTACCGGATTCCTGATATTCACGGTATACCCGTGAAATGGTCGTACGCGAAAATCCAAATTTTGTCGCTATCTCGGAGATGCTATGTCCCATCTCTCTTGTGCCGACTATAACGCCACGTTCAAAATCACTTAAATCTTGATAACCTGCCATTGTAGCGGCAAGAACCGATCTAACAGCTTTGCCAGACATCTCTTGTCTTATATAGGCGCTGCCGACCGCATCGCGTTACGCTGATTGGTTGCAAAGCTCCGTTATTTGCATACGCACGCCTGTACCAGTTTTTCTGGCACTTCAGTGCACCCACATAAAAAGAAATAATTGAAAGCTTCACAAGACCGAGTTCATGAACAAATTTAAAGTTTTATTTCTTCATCTTCACAAAGTCATTATCAACAAGCATCACATCGTGCCAAAAGCAAATTTATTCCATCATTTTACAACCCCCCCCCCTTCCACACACACATACACGCACAATTTCCACATTCCGATAGAATATCGGAATTCCCGGTTTCGCTACTCGGGAATATTTGCGATTTTTGAAGCTATTCCCGACCGCAATGCGATATGTTCGTCACATACTCAAGTTTATGGCTTTCCGTGCAAACGTAATAAAGACGCTCAAAAAATGTACTCCGATGTAATTTAGTAAGGTGAGCTCTACGGAAAAAAAAAACTAAAACACTTTTAAAAAAGCCCCCGATGCAGCAAAAATAAATTTTTTATAAGAAGTTTGTGCGCAGAATACAATATAATGTTGAACCTAAACAGAATTTAGAGGGTTTCAGGAGCAGTAAATGCCAAGTTACTAAGTCATAGAACTACGAAACGTATGAGATTTTTTACAAGAAGATGCAAATAAAAAAACGTCCCAAACGTTTTAATATTTATTTATATTAATCTCAATAGGGCAATTTTGTTTTATAAAATAAATAAAATCGTAACTTTCTTCTCCATATAAATAGGATTTCGCTTTTAAATTTAAATTTTAAAAAGTGTTTAAATTTTTGCGGAAAATTTAAACACTTGGTTGGTTTTTTTTGTTGTAATCTGTTCTACAAACAAAAACTACTTATTATGCAAATTATTTAAATTTTTCATAATTCACAAGATGCATTGTTCATATTATACAAATAATAATATTAATAAACATAATTTAAAGAATTATAGATTAATTTAATAAAACTACATAATTCCTAATTTTATTATTAAATATTGAAAAAATTCTTGATCTATATGATCGAGTTTAGAATATTAATAACATCTTTATTTAACATAAATTAATTTATTGGTGGCCAAAACCCTTGTATTTCTCTATTTAACAATATTTTATATTTACATTTTCGGAGTACTAGCTGCATTCCCTGTATGTAATGCTGTCAATATAGCCAGTACTGCATGCTTGGAATCTAGCAGCCAATCCGGTATATAGTACTTAAAATTCCGGAAGAGGAGTACAACACGGTATGAGTATTATACCAGCAGGTTTATATCTGTTTGCGCAGCAGATAGTTAATCTCTCAGTCAAGCGTATTATATCCATTCTAATGTTTACCACTTCCGGCAAATTCTCAATGTTTCGGGGCAAATATACACTTATGCCTGGGCGCTGGTGTCCAAATGTATCGCGTAATATGGGTTCTGGCACAAAGACCAGTTTCCCTTAGCATTTCGTAATAACGCCGACCCCTTTTAATATCGTTGATGGGCGAATTCCCCGCTGTATTCATTATTTTGGAATTATGCCTGTTTACTGTCGCGTTCGAAATTAGAAATGCACAGTCCCGCTTTGTCCGTCTCATTTATACACAATTTGGTTTGTTTACCGTGTTTCAGCCATTCTTGCGAATATGCACTTTGCCATATTAATCTGGACTTCATAATGACGTTCCTTGTTCCATGGGGACTTAACGTAAACCCAATAGAACTTGAGAAAACACTCGATAACTTGCCTTATAAAATGCATTTCTGTAACATAATGTAACTACGATATAGAACAGTGGTTTCCAACCTGGGGATCTCGAACAGGTTTCTGGGAATACTTTTAGTTGCAATTAGTTTTATGAGGAATATCATACCCAACGTTTCCAATGCTTTTATATTTCGATATGGCTACATTGAAATATTTTACTTTTGGTTGTTAACTTTATATCTATAATATACATTAATATATATAATTAATATATGATATATAATTAATATAATATAATTTTCTATTTAATGTGTTTTCTTTACTCTGTTAAAAATGCTTTTATTATGCAAATGTTGCGGTGGCAGACAGAGGGGGTCACAGATCTTTTGATTACTATAAAAGGGGGTCTCGGATTACTTAGCTACTATAAAAGTGAGTCGCGTCTTGAAACAGGTTGGAAACAACTGGTATAGAGCCTTTATCATCCAAATCGATCTGGACAGAGCTTACATTGGTAAATCGAAATATCCGGATAATCAAATATGCATCAATTCAGAGGTCTGCATTAAGTTAAAGTAGGCTACTAAGGAAATGCACATATACAGGGTGCGCCAGAAGATCTTAAAAACTTTAAAATCGTAAGAAAAAAACAAATAATAATAATAATAATAATAATAAGTTCAAAATATCACTTGTAAGCGGCGCTGGCAACTTCGAAAGACAATGAACAGGACATCTGCGCATTCCATCGATTTTTTATTGCAATATTTGTTTAATGTGATCTCCAAAGCATTCTACGACAGAACTAAGGCGACTCACAACAACAGCAGTGATAGCTGCGTGCAGCATGTTGGGATGAATATCAGAAACGGCCCGACAAATAGCATCTTTGAGTTTAAGCAATGTGGAAGATGGAGAACGGTCCATAAGCGATTTTAAATATCCCCATAGCCAGAAATCAATCGGAGTGAGGTCGGGTGGCGACGTGGGCCATGTAACCTTGCAATTTCAACTGATAACTCTGTCTTCACCAAAGATATTCGAAAGGAATCTTTTCACCGAATTGGCATGGTGGGGTGGTGCGCCATCCTGCATGAAGCTAACTGCAGACAACACACTTCTTTCGTGCAATACAGATATAAGTTACTCACGCAAAATAGTAGATAACGGTCAAAAGTCACCTGTCACGTTTTCCAGCCAGATATCAGACAACATTCTTCAAAGAAGAAAGGCCCGATAGTGAAAGACGATGTGAAGCTACACCAGACTATCACATGGGGTGAATACAGTGGCTGCGTCATGCACTGATGGAGATTCGTCATCCCCTATATGGGAGTGTTAGGAGTATTGACATCTGAGTGTAGTGCGAAGTGGGCCTCATCCGTCCAGAACACGTGAAACATCCACTGAGGTTCTCGTTCCATTTTTCCCAGAACCCAGTTGGCAAATGTGATTCCCTCGTAGCTGCATCTGCTGGTAATAATTGGTACAGTGACGGCAATTTGTAGTGGCACCTATGCAATATTCCGTGCAAGATACGTCGAATCGATGACTCGGGTACACCCAATATCTCTCTCCAGCTTCACGAGCACTGCTACTTCCCGTGGACGATTCGGCAGCCATACCCTCTACAACAGTTTCCATGGCAGTGACGCGGCCCTCCATCAACGAGGGTCTTCCCCTTTGTGGCCGATCCTTCAAATGGACAGTTTCTTCAAGCCGTTTAACAAGCTTCATTATTCCAGAACATGATGTGGGGCCATTTCCAGTTTTTAGTCGTTTCGCCGTGTGAAATTTTCGCAACACAGTGGTTGCTGATTCACCATTCAGGTAGAAGAGCTTCATCAACAACGCTTGATCTGGTAATGATAATATTCTCCAAGCATTGTCTGTACTCCCAGTACTGCCGGAATAGAATAAAAATTCCACGTATATCCAGATCTGTTACTGAAAGCCTAATTTGCATACTTCTGCTGAATATATTGTGTATCAGCGCCACCTACGGGTTACTTTTTGAACTAAAAAATTTTTTTATCTACCAAATAAATCCGATTTATCTAGAAACCCTTTCGTACACAACGCACCTCTTTATGATTATTTGTTTTTTGTTTCTATGATTTTTAAAGTTTTTACGAACTTTTGGCCCACCCTGCACTAATAATACTTATACACTTAATAGAGAATAAATGTTATTTTAAAAATAAATAGTGGTTGCTGATTTTTACTGTGAAATTATTTATTTGAAAAATCTAATAAAGGTTTGAAAGAAAGTGTGTGGTTTAACGCTATGTGGGTTGTAGTTGCTTTGAAGCTCTATGAAGAAGCATTTTGCCCAGCGTAATGAGAACTTACTTACATAGGGAAATATACAGGACATGTGGTTTCCCCAGTGTTAATGTGCGACACTTCGTAGCCCTTACCGAGTAACACTCGTGGACTACTACTTATGTGTTTGTTGTACAGATTATGAGTAATCTCTTATATTCGTCCTACAGGGAAGAGAGCCCCGTTATTACGTTCGCTACTGCTCTCGCTTTTCCGTACGTTACTGAAGACGTTTTAGGTCTCCATATGTATATGCAATCGCGATAATAAAGTATATATGATTATCTATCTATCTATCTATCTATCTATCTATCTATCTATCTATCTATCTATCTATCTATCTATCTATCTATCTATCTATCTACCTACCTACTACACTATCTACTATGTAGATGGTGTACACTGTGCTTCCGGAGCAGTGATCAGTCCTTCCCTA
Source organism: Dysdera silvatica (assembly GCA_006491805.2). Lineage (NCBI taxonomy): Eukaryota > Metazoa > Arthropoda > Arachnida > Araneae > Dysderidae > Dysdera > Dysdera silvatica. The sequence goes on along the minus strand of QLNU02014802.1, from coordinate 115,088,572 downwards.
ATATTCGCTGGTGCTGGAATATTTCCGTTGACAGAACCATAAACTACGTTGCATGTGTCTTCTATTTGATTCAAATCCAATGAATAACTTTGAATCCAATGAATGTTAAACTCAGAGAAATGCCCCCTTTAGCCATAATTTAGTAACTGCAGCCATGTGCGGTGGTGTGTTATCGTGTTGAAAAAAAAAACACTCCCATCTCAGTAACAGTAACCGCGAGATGTCAATAGGTGCAAGTGATTCTTAAGGATCTACTGCTTTCTGAATTATAGTTTGAAATGGATTTATGCATTTTTTTTCATATACCGCAAACCAGTTTGTCTTCAAATTCTATAAAAAAAACTAAAAGAGCATGGGCCTACGGCCTTTTAACGTCAAATTTCGGTGGACTACTATCAACAAGGTATTTTACAAATACAGATTTCATTTATACACTTCACACCCTTTTTTCAACGCTTTTCAGATCGGAAGGTGAAATATGCAAACGCCTAAAGAAAGATAAAATAAGGAAAATCCAAAAGTAATTTGAAACGTTATTTTTATATGTATTCACATTTATCACAGCATGCTTTTCAGAAATGCCACATGCATGATCAGGAAGCATTCACTGTCTGTTAAAAAAAACATATCAAGCCTGACAAGTTTGGATATCTGAGAAGCCAACACGCCAAGTAAGCATGGTCAAGCAACAACTAGAATTTAATCGATCTCTGACGTCACTCTGACCTTAAATTATGACACTATAAAAATATAATTTTGTATTGCTAATCAGTATTGCTTTATCTTCAAAAATAGTTGTTCACGTGTAAAAGCGAAAGTTATACAGTAAACTGAATTCAATCTATGAGCGTAATAATTACTTTTGTTTATACATATTTATTCCATAGAAATACACACACATTTATATATATATATATATTCCACAGAAATACACATATATATTTCAACGAAGGATAAATTTTTTCTTACTAATCTAACATGATATATTATCTCTATCAACAGCCTTCAGGTTCTTTGGGTTTAGTTCGCCTGTGTCGTACTGTTATTATTGAATAAATTATTTTACTGTGTTATTTTATGATTAACAAATATTCGCTTTCTTTTTGGTTTTACGGCTCAAAGACTACAGTGGTCATGCTGCGCCGGGACCTACTGTTTTCCGAGGAATCCGAACCTCTTAAGGCCTAGGGAACCAAACCCCGGACTACAGTGAGCAGTGCGATCTTTATGAGATCTCTGAGTAAGCGTTCTTTTTGCACTGCTGGGAGTCGAACCCGGATTAGCCGCGCAATAGGAGAACGCGTTACCACACTGCGCCACCGCAGGGAAAATATTCGCTTTCAGTTTTCAGTATAACTACCATACACAGAAATGGTTAGATAGCAAAACGCTAAAAGTGCGGACAAAAATATACTGCATAAAAATATAAATTCATAATTTTGTGTGTCTAACTAATATGTTCTAATTTTCATTTCAGGCACATAAAATATGTCAGTTCAATTTTATAGCATCTGAGTTTCTCCATGTAAAAATTCTGACATTGAGTTCGGGTAGTCTTATTTCAGCTTTCGATGATGCATATTTTATGCATTTTATCTATATTAAAATATATTGTACAAGTTCGTTAATTACATGGCATCTATATAGAGGGGAGGATCGAGCCCCCCCCCAGCCATTTAAAAATTTTATTTGCCCGAACCTGCTATGCATTTACTTTCAAAAGTTTTATAGTCACATTTTAAAATAAGGTACTTTTTAGCTCATTACTAATTGTCAAGCAGTATCAATTATTTTTGTTGCATTTTGGAATCTTGTACATTCACTAAAATTCTCGACAGCTTTGAGAAGGAGGTAATAATTTTTCTCATCCCTCTGCCTATATGTACTCGTCATTTTTTCTGATCCCCCCCCCATAGACGTACTCATATGGACGCCCATGGCTGGTTATGCTATCGTAGCGTACTTTCTGTAGACTTGCCACTATTATGTGCACTGTAATATTGTATGTATTTGTGAAAAAAGAAGTTATTATTATTAAAAACTGGAAAAGTGACGAACACTACGCAAATATAACAATAATGGAAAAATAACAACGTTTTTTTATCGTAGTTGTAAGTTTAAAAGATGGTTCGACGCACGTTTCGAGAGAACAAGGTCTCTCCTCGTCTGGAACTAGCGTGCAGTAAACAACATTGGAGTGTTGCCAACTCGATGTGGTTAATACGTTGTCGGTAGCGGTTAGTGCTTTTTTTCAGGAGTACAGAGTTATTTTAGGCGGCCAACTTACAAAGTGGTAAATTTTGGTGATGATTTTTAAAACTCAGCATTGGTGATATATCTTTGGTGTTCTTTTATACGATGTTACGTAACGATGTTACCTACGAAATTACATAATAAGCTGGGGATTTGTTTTCTTTCCATTGTTAACGTAAGTGTAACCCCGGAAAGTTTTCAACACTCTTTTCCTCAAACATTCCTTAGATTCTCAGACATACTTTGAATATGACTTGGATCACAGTATGTGCCATTTAGCATGTATCTCATTTAAATAATAACAATGGGTAGATGTTGAATAGCAAGATTTAATACATGTTAATTAGAAAAACATAAGCTATATGGTAATTAAAAACCCATTAAATACCCGGTAAGCAATAGCGTGTGCCATTTGTATCTCAAGTGCGTGTATCTCAGTTATATAATAACATTAAATAAATTAATAAATAATACACTCAAAAAACACACAATTGGCATTGTTGTAACAATTTAATGTAGCTTTAAATATTTTTCGTAGGGCGCTACGACATCGCATAAAAGAACATCAAAGATATGTCACCAATGCTTAGTTTCAAAAATCATCCATTGTAGTTCATTGTTGGAATAATGACCATCAATTCAACTTTAAAGAAGCCACGGTCATTTGCCAACCTTTTTCGGTCATTGAACTTGACTTCCTAGAAACGTTTTACATCCATAGATTTGGTGCATCACTTGTGAACGACCATAAATCAACCCCAAGTTTTAGTGGGGCTTGGAAAAATCTGTTAAAACTCTTCCCCATTGCTTCTCCTTCAACTACACCTGCTACTTAACTTTGTGACCAAAATTTACCACTTTGTAAGTTGGCCGCCTAAAACAACTCTGTACTCCTGAAAAAAGCACTAACCGCTACCGGCAACGTATTAACCACATCGAGTTGGCAACACTCCAATGTTGTTTATTGCACGCTAGTTCCAGACGAGGAGAGACCTTGTTCTCTCGAAACGTACGTCGAACCATCTTTTAAACTTACAACTACGCTAAAAAACGTTGTTATTTTTCCATTATTATTATTATTATTATTATGTCCGTTATACATTGTTGTATTACACAGCGTCAAGGAGATAATCACTATCCTCTTGATCTGGAGTTACTGTTATTATTATTATTATTATCATATATTTGGAGAAAAATTTTAAACCAACAAAATTTTTCGAGTAAAATTTTTTAGAACAGAAAAAAATATATGAAAGTAAAACTTCCAGACCTATCTTTATTGACGACACCTCATTCGCTCGAGATAAACAGATGGTTCCTCTGAGTCTATGCTCTTGTAGCTCTCCAAATGAAAAATAAAGAAAAAAATGACATATGGAAGGCTCTGGGTGTCTCCAGAATAAACGAAATTACCACAACTTCGCCAACAAGTCGAGCGACTAATTCAACGTGTCAGGAAGACAAATGTCCTCTTCGCATCCTCCGCAGATTCATCCCAGATAGAAAAAATCCCTACTCTGTCAGCGGACGAGATGCGTCGTTGCAATTTCACCTCTTACTCATGAAAAATGAATAAGTCAAAGCAAAATTTTTCGTTTGGTAAATTTGATACTTCAGAAATAGTTCTTAAAAACTATTTGATGCTTAGTTTTGGGATTGAGGAGAACTGCTCAAGAGTAGCCAATGTATTCCTTGTTTCCCTTTTTGCTACATTTAATTTTTTTTCTTCTACGGTTAGTACGACATTTCGGGACCAACTGTAAAGTTTGTTTTTCATTAACGCTTAACATTTTCCTGACCATGTGTACATCATCAGGAGAAAGAAAGAACAGGTAATCCGTCTTCCTCTAGTTCCAATAGTTAGCTACCAAATAT
>QLNU02014802.1:115052755-115084344 GCA_006491805.2 Dysdera silvatica | reverse complement strand
ATTATAATATAAATAAATATATATTAATATTTAATAAATATTTTACGCATTGTGTCGTTTCATCTTTACCTATTTTTAGAGTTTAAAATTTCTCTAAAGTGAAATCATTTTAATCCCTCCAGGTGAAATTCTCAAGCAATCACTGCATTTATGAATTATATTTACACTTTTCAGTAATGTACTATACGCCCTTAGTCAATTTTGGGAAGGAAAATTACATAACAAGTTGGGGATTTGTTTTCTTTCCATTGTTAACGTAAGTGTAACCCCGGAAAGTTTTCAACACTCTTATCCTCAAACATTCCTTACATTCTCAGACATACTTTGGATATGACTTGGATCACAGTATGTGCCATTTAGCATGTATCTCATTTAAATAATAACAATGGGTAGATGTTGAATAGCAAGATTGAATACATGTTAATTAGAAAACAAAAGCTATATGGTAATTAAAAACCCATTAAATACCCGGTAAGCAATAGCGTGTGCCATTTGTATCTCAAGTGCGTGTATCTCAGTTATATAATAACATTAAATAAATTAATAAATAATACACTCAAAAAACACACAATTGGCATTGTTGTAACAATTTAATGTAGCTTTAAATATTTTTCGATAGCTTTCGGTCATCTTCCAGAGAAGATATCACAACAGTACGTGTGGAAACTGGTACAACAGAGCAAAATCATGGGTGTTGTCCGGTTGTTTGGAACCTTTTACTGGTGAATAACAGAAAGAAAAATGGGGAATATAAACTACATGATGGGAGATGAGAGAATATTAAGAATAAAAAGACATTAAGTTAGGAATGAAAATAAGGAAGAAAATTGATATGAAAAAACAAGACCATGCCGGATTGATATTGGCAATATTAGCTGTATGTTTCTTCTCAATATTTCGATGAATGAGAAAAGTTTCAAAGAAACTGAAATTCATTTTTTATAATTAGACCAAACATTGAATTTCGATCAAGCTAAATTAATCTGTAGACCACCTTCTACGGTAATTTTAGAGTTCTTTGAAGGTTTTCTCATTCGTCAAAACATTGAGCATTTAGTCAATGATATGGCTACTACTACCAATATCCATCCAGTATGGTTACGCTTTTTCCCACATCAATTCGCTTCCTTAATTTCCCTCCTAATTAATTTCCATCTTTTGATTGAAACGAAAAACCATCTCTCTTTCTTTTTATTGCCGTTCATCTCTCCTAATGCAGTTTATCTTCCTTAATTTTTTCTTCTATTATCTGCCAGTAGAGGATAACACTTAGTCACCAATAACACCCATAAACCAATAACACCCATAAACTTGGCCTATGTTGCACCAGTTTCTACTCTTGCTACTATAATCGCTTGTCTGGAAGATGGACTAAAACCATTGAAAAGGTTTAAAGCTATATTAAGGCGATATAGCTGAGCCAATTGTGTGTGTGTTTTTAATGTATTATTTATTGTGTATCGCACAGTGAGTCCATCTCCAATTTCATTAAATAAATTGTTGTTATTATTAATTTTACCTTTTCCATTGTGATTGTATCTTTCCTTGTGTAGAGTAATATTGTTCAGAATTGTATAAGAACTTCAACAATTCTTCCATAAGTTCCAAATATATTGTATTTTGGAGAATATGGTTAAAACAAATTGGAGGAAAATAAGCATTCAAATATGGAGCATAAGCAATGTAGAAAGCAATTAAAAGTATAAAGTATTTTAGGGGATATTATTAAACCTTTATTGGAGGAAATAATTAAGCATTTTGGGGTTAATATAAAGAATTTTAAGGAAAAGAAAATGTTTGTTTTTAATAGCTAGATTCATAATGTATATAATTCCTATTCGTTTAACAGCTATTATACTTACATTCATAATTTTCTAATTGAATCAAAATATCATTTTGTTTTCTAAAAGTTATTAAATCTTCGTTATTATACTTCCCAATTTCTTAAATGCATCTTTTTTAACGAATAACTTCATAGTTGACCCAGAACTAAAATAAAGAAAGCACTTTAATTTATACGATGAAAATCACCAATAAAATCGTTTGAAAATGTGATAGTTTGGCGCAAAATTCACGCAAGCAGAAAACCGACGCCAAATGTTTCTAGCTCAGTGTATTATCTGTAAACGAAAGGTCCAAGGCATGAAGAAGGAAGGAAGACACGAAAAGCAGGAAAGGAATATTGAGAATGGCATATTTTGTTGCAGCTTTGCGCCAAATTTGGCGAAAGTTACTTATATTCCATTCTAACCAATTATTCTATAGATAATCTTTACTAAAAGCCATTTGGCAATTCTTAATCAGCCATCTCCAGTTCTGAATGCTAACTCTAGCAATCAATCTTATTATACAATAAACTTTTATTTATTGTTTAATTTATTTTTATATCTTATTATACAAAAAAATGCATTGGATGATAAAGAAAACAGAGAAATGCCATTGAAATAGACGAATAGAATACTTGAAACAAGCAAGAGTATTCCACTCAAAAACGAGCAAAAAATATCACAATTGCCCCTCATTCCCAACTAAAAACAGCAACGAGTACACAAATGACACGGTCGAGTTTTATTCCATTAATCATCCAACTATGCACTAACTAAATTGTGCTGCCTCTGGCGCGAAAACTTTAATTAAAATTTTGCTTTTCCCTCGTAAAATCCATCTTTGAAAAAAATCCAAGCTCGAAATGAGGTACGCAGGTGATGCTAATAATAAATTTTAATCAAGAGGTGTTGTTGAGATTTTCCTCTTTTCAGCCAAAAACAAAATTAACTAGACTTGAACGAAGTGTTCCCTTCACCCCTCGTAGCAATTAGAAAAATCATCCCAGTTTGAGGACGCTCAAGGCATCAACGCTTATAAAGATTATACCTCAATTCCTTTTTTTCCCCTTAAAACCGCTTTAATTAAAAGTTTGAATGGGGCAATATAATCAAACTGAACAACATTTACGCCACTGGTTAGCGACTCGCACTTTTTAAATAATTGCTACAAATGCGTAAACAACCGCAACTATTTCTCGATCTGATGATTAAATGAGATTTTTGAAAATTACGAGCAGTAGCAATAATTACGATAAACGGGGCTAATTACAACTTTTTTTTTCAACCGTTAAGAAGATTTAGAAACTCTTCAAAAGAGCAACTTAAAATTCGATGGAACCTAAATGCTGCAATTAAAGCACGTTTTAATAATAGTGCGTATTTCATCTTCACATGTCATAAGAACTTATATTTTAGTTCAATTAATAAATTACATTCCTTAATTTTTGCAAAATGCCTCGCATTCTCAGTATCTTCCTTTAGTATACATTTAGGATTTTTCCGTATATGCTTACTGCTAAATTGGAGATTAATTGTATTATTTATCAAAATATTATCTCCAAATTTACTACGTTCTGCTGTCAAATTATTATAAATAATAACATTTTACTCTGTGTAACCTATGTTAATTAAGATGGTTATTGGGTGCTGGTTTGGTACGTTTGCGCGACAAACGTTTGCCCGGTGATTCATTTGCCCGATAGGCCATTTACTCAATGATTCAAATCTGGTTAGTTTCCGATCAACGAATCGCAAGAATTAAATCAACGATTTTTTCATATTAACCGATGATGTAGTAAAAATAGATGCCAAATTATTCATAAAGAAAAGAATAATTTTACAGCACCTGGTGGGACCCGAACGCACGACCTCTTGTAACATCTTTTGTTGCCACATCATCAGCTAATATGAAAAAATATTTGATTTAATAATATTAATTCTAGTTTTTCCTATCGGACATTCTTGCTTCTTTGACTGTCGCTTTGGTTACAAAATAATCACAGCACTGCCACACCAATAGCGAACTTGTCCATGGAAAGCCTTATATATATATAATTATATAAGCTCATAAGAGAGAAAATAGTTGACGCTTGTAGCTTAGTTTGTAGAGCACCAATTGACCAACAGCGGACTCCGGAAAATCATTATTTTCTTTATGAAAAATTTAACGTCTAATCCCAAGAATGTTTCGAACTCAGAATTGAGTAGAAGCATGGCAAAGAAGATTTGAATCACTGACTGGAAAATCACACGTCGGAGTTTATACAAAAATACGAAAAAGAACAAATTCAGGTGTAACGAAGGCAAGAAGATATCATTCGTGAACTGCCAACAACTCTAAGAAAGACAGATGTCACATCAGTTGCAAGATCACAATCTAGACTATCAACAAAGACAAACGCAAAAGAATTTCAATGGATTTCCTACAAGGAAAGGTTCATAATACCGGACTTAAAGCTATATTCTTGTATTTGAATCTTTTACTTTCAATAAATTTGAAACCTTCTGACGTGTTTATAAACTTCTAATATTTTTCGTGGAAAATATACAAAAAGATAAATAATGCATGAAAAACATTATAAAATTTATACTAGCTAAGTGGGTTGTCCTGTAAATTGTCTATCGGACAAGTAAGTTCTCTGTCCAATGGTCTGTCGGACAAGTAATTTGTCCGTCAAACTGTGTCAGACAAACATGGGTCGGCGAAACGTTTGTCCAGCAAACGTCGCTTTCCTATTGCTGAGTTAATTTTCTGTATGATCAGTGTAAAAGATACTTACGTATATAAAAGACATATAGGTAATGACACGAAGTACATACATAAATCGTAAATCACCAAGCTGCACGTACTATTATATGTACCATGATTAATATTTTAATTAATGTCACAAATATTGGTTAATTCCTTATAAAATAATTACACAAAATGATGCATGTAAATATCGCTTTGTATGTTTTAATACTGTGATATAAAATATCAATATTAAATTAGAGTTTCAGCAGTCAAAAAGGAAAATTGGGGGATTTTTACCAATGTTAACCAAGCAACTAATAATTTTAAACTTTAATGTATTAAAAATATTGCATATATTTCAATTCTAGAGAGGGGGGGGCAACTGACCCCCTGCCCTCCCCAAACAACGCCCATGCCAGCAGTCCTTATCCATTTAATAATATTCATCATCAACTTATCTTAACTACATTTTGTCTAAAATTTCGGTCATTCTATCTATGTATATTTTATCTATTCACATTCACAATAGCTTTAAAAAATGCTCAGTACATAATAAATCTTAAAACGTTTATTTAAAACATTTTTCTTACGTTACGTTTCTTAATACCAGTTACACCAACGTTAAATTGACTGCTTCATTACAAATAACTCTGTAAACTAGCTTTAGGCATGGATTTAAAAACAACAACATGCACAACATAGATAATCTATGGTAAAATTGTCGATTTCTTTCAGTATATGGCCGCCAGTGTTGTAGAAAAAGGGAACTCGGGTGTTTCAAGCCCCCATTGAATAACGGAGTGTATCCTTCTTCTTAGCACCGAATCGCTTGCTCTTTTTTAAAATTGTTTGAACCCTCTCACAATTTTTGAATTTCTGCGCTGCTGATCGCCGTTAATCCAATTTTCCTTTTTTGAGTTGGAGGAACAAAAGCAGGAATAAAAAGTGAATATATATTCAGGAAAGATTTCATATTTTAATGTAATTTGTGTCCAGAAACTCCAAGTATGAAACGAAACATTTTACTGTTAACGCAATTCTTAGAAAGTATGAACTTCTGTACATCAAAATCTAATATGGGCATGAGTGGTAAGCATAAAAAGCTAAAACAGTGTACAACTAACGATTTATTAAATCCTTATGAGGTTTTTAATACACCTCGCCCGAGTTTTCGAGGACAAATGCCGAATAGCACTATAAAGATTTTCTTCTAATTCCAGTAGGCTCTTGTGACCTCTGTAAGCCTCGAAAAACAGTCATACTACCAGAAATAGAATAACCGTATAACTCATAAGAGAGAGGGTTAGCACGTAATGCGATTATGTAGAATAACATTATAACAAAAGCATCTACCTGGATTAAGCTACCCATGATTTAACTTCATTCTGGTTTGCTAGAGTGCGATTGGTTTCAGTACATCCGCTTCCGGCTTTTCCGGCTCCCGACCTGCCCCAAAACAACAATTGATGGCCTGAAAAATACTCGTTCAATTTTTCCCTGGAATCAAAGGGACTTCTGACTCAACAGGTTAAATGCAAAATATAACGATTTCTGTCAGTTACACAGTTAAGCAATATACAAAACTATTATCATCAACGTAGAGTTCTCAAAATTATTAGGGGGGGGGGCAAAGCACATTTTATGCACATTTATACATTACAGTATATGTAAAATCGCACTTTATTTCAGATTATTGGGGGGGGCACGGACCCCATATAACTCTACACCTATAGCTATAATTATAAAGTACAATAATTATAATACAAGGTGACTGAGTAGTAAATACAACATACTAAACAGATACACTGACTTAACGAGTTAAATACAATATATTGCACGTTCCAAGAACAAGTCAAATGAACATAAGTGGAAGGTCATGGGTTCAGGTCCCACCGAAGGCAGAAATATTTATTTTCTTTCGAACGTTTCACCATCTAATCACGCCATAACATCGGCGCTGGTATCACTACGCCAATAAACGTTGATTGATATTGTTGTTTAATTTAATCTGCGTAGTGTTCGATTTATTTAAATCACAAACCCTTTCAATATCAAACATAAATAAGACACAGAATGAATAACTAAGTAAACGAACTAGCTTAATGGGATCTCTTGCTCAGCCAGATAGAACTGGGCCTTTCACAACTCACATTAAGTCACTCGTACAAATAGGACTTTAATTCTATGCAACACAATTACTCAGTAAGTTGCATAATGAGCAAAGCTTGACTAAGTTATTCATCATAAGAACTAACTAAAATATTTATCCTAGAATCTGTCGTCTTTCGGTTTGAGTAATCGTTGATTTACTTCCGACAATAATTCCGCAAGGATATTTGTGGCGCAAGATGTAACTCCCCGGTCTCTTCTATCTTTCCAGTCAACGTAAACCCCACGACGTCTATAAACGTCCCTCATGAATACAACAAGTTCTCCTGGATACCAAAAAACAAATTATGGCGCAAGGACTTCTCGGCCATCCAAAGTATACCTCGTCTGGGCTTCGTATGCAGCCAGGTAGAAATAATAGAAATAAACGCAATCGTGCGTCGCCGTTTTACAATAGTAAACGAACCAGGTTCTCCCGACCTAGAGCTCAAATTCCGAGTAGCTACATCTTCTGGTACTATGATTTCATTAGTACAGCTGCCTCCACTATTCTGAATATGCATATCCTTGTAAGGTTTTTGCCCGATGATGTGGACATAGATGTAGGACGTCAATGGATGATCCAGGATTCTGGAACAGTCCCCTTTATGTTGATCTAAATAATATATCAATAACACAAATGGCCTTGTCGGCCTAGAATAACGGTATAAGAAACGGAAAACACCGTATACTTACAACAGAAAACACTGTATACTTACAACGGTAAACACTGTATAAGTATCAACCATAGTGCTAGTACATGAATCCCTGCAGTAATGTAGTGGTAATGAGTTTACTCATCAAGAGAATATTCCGGGTTGGATTCCAGAAGGTTCCCAGCAGTAGCTAGTATTGTCTATACACCCATAGTCCGGAATTTGGTTTTACAGGAAAAAGAGGTGCTGATTTCTTGGGAAATTGCAAGACATAGCGCAGCATGTTTTCTATCGTCTTTGCGCTATAAAACCCCAAAATAAAACCAATTAGTATACGAGCAATAAATATATATATATACATTGGACGACAGTTTTTGTCCATTTCATTTTATTATGCAAATACAATAGTTTTAGCATACTTTGTCAATGCAATTGCAACTCTAAGATATACTACTAAAAGCAAAATTGATTGATTCCTACCTAAAGCATTAGATTAGATACCTATTAATAATCTGCGGCAATATACTAATATTGGAAATTCAATGGCGCACTGAAATCCAACGTCCGATAATACCTATCGTTTCGAAAATCTACCCAATTTTGAATCGATATTGAACCAATAATTTGTTTCCCAAAGTCTTGTTTCCTCGTTTAGTTTAAAACCGTGCCATATAACTCATACTTGGCAGCTATACCAAGTTTTCGTCGACGCTAATACCAATATTACGTTAAAGTTTCCGTATTATCCAATATGTATGCCATATTATATAGTATACAAGTATACTAGATTATATACGTGAGTTATGAAATAACGTATGTGTTATTACATGATTATTGACAGCGTCTAAAGAATGAAATATTTTTTTTTCTGAGAGAAGTGCGCGTTCCCTCAAAAGTTTATGAATTTAATAAAATTAATATTAAAGAACAGCAAAGCCAAATTAAGAATTTAGGGACAAGGGACGATCCAGGATGTTTCTACCAGGGGGCAGTTTCGGGGCCCTCACCAGGAAAAGTTTTAGTTTTGGACTATTAAATAGTTTAAGTAAATGTTTTTATATTACTACCTTACCTACTTACCTTTGAACCACGGTTGTCCAAAATACGGCCCGTGGGCCAAAATCCGGCCCGCGAATAATATTAATTCTGCCCGCCTACAACTGTTTGAAATAAAAAAAGTTTCCAAAACAAAAATTTTAGATTTTTTTCAGAAATAAGGAAAAATCCTGGAGATAGCGCATGTGAGCCCTTTCTATATCGCAAGTGCACAAATAAATAATTATAAGAAACTCTAAAGGAAGGCTCTTAGGTGCAAGTTAGTTTTTTCTTTTTTTTTTAAGAAACCGCTGGCTTATAAGATCCGTGAAAATTCTTTAAGTGGCCCACTACACAAAAAGGTTGGACAACCCTGCTTTATACTCACCAAAATATTTAATTTACGACAATGAATTAAAGCTGGGCTTTTCTTTAATTAAACTATATGGTTTAGGGTAGATTATAGTCAAGTATGACAGAAGGATAACCTAGTAAAGGAGACATATACAATAACCAAAAACGATAATTTACAATGTAATTAATAGAACAAGTTTAAATTTAAACTACAAAAACATCGTAATTATTTTACTTTTTTTATAATAAGCGACTTTTTAAAAAACTTGAAGTTTATAGTGCAAAGTCGAGCCATCTTGGTTTCTTTGAAAATTTGTCAATCACTTTATTTACATCAATATGAATGTCTCTGTGGGTGTGTATTAAAAGTCTCTTCTGTCATCCGCGTTCGAAGCCAAGTTTGACGGCGCTTCAAGGATAAAAAACTACGTTTTGCTGAAGCAACACTTACTGTAAACGTAGTTTGAAAGGCGAATAGCTTGTAGTTTCGTGGAAAAACGTCTAGATCGCATTTCTCCAAGGCTTGGAGACTTTGGTGTAAGACTTTTATTTATTACAGTTGTAACAAACAACATATAAAATATTCTTCATCGTCTTTAATTTTTTTTCTTATTTAAGCCTGACTGGGTAGTGATTGGCCACTTCGCCCCTCCCTGGATCCGCCAGTGTATTTTTACCGCTATCAAGTGAATTCAAAGTGAAGCTGGGTTTAAGACAAGGATAAGTCCTTAAAACGTCGTAATTTAATTCAACCCTAGAAACCGACATAAATAAAATACAGTGGAATCTGGAAAAGTGACCACTTTGGTAAATTGACCACCTGTATAAAGTGACCAATTTTTTTATAAGAGAGTAAGGACTTAGTCATGCCTATACGAAAGTCTGTCGTCACTAGTGGCCATGGAGAGTATTGCAGTCCATGGAGAGTATTATAGTCCATGGAGAGTATTGCAGTCCAGTCCCAAAATAGTCACTTTAGGCAGCTTCTACTTTATGTGCAAATTGAGTTTATATAACTCTTAATAGAACTTTCCAACACTTAGCTTTCGCGTACGATATAGTTTCAATAAATTTAAATTTTTTCAATTAGTTTAAAATAAACACTACAAGAGTTCTGAAACGATGCAGAAGAACCCGGGCTAGAAATCAATATAAGCAAGACTAAATTTATGATCAATAAAAAAGATAAACAAGGATTTTAGGGCGTGGAAGTTGAAAATGAAAGCATTAATAATAGCTTTGAACGAGTATAATAGTCTCGTTAATCTGAACTATTTGAGATCCAGACCTGTTGGGATTAAGGAATTTTCGGATTAACAGAAATCTTTGTTATGGAATGTTCTGCAAGCTATACTTTTTTACGTATATGTGTTTTAATGTGCAGGTCTAACACAGATCTCAATTAGTTGACAACACATACTGTGTTGTTTGTTTACATCTTGTCAGTCGGCTTTCGTTGCAGTTGACTGGAAAAAGTTCGGATCAACCGGATTTCGAATTAGCCTGGTTCGAATTAAAGGAACTCTACTGCACATTTAATGATTAATACCGATAATGATTAATACAAATTAATACCGAAATTAAGTTAAAAATAATAGGGGGAATAGGCGCTATTTTACACTCTAGAAAGTGTGAAGTCCCACGGATGCTTCACGAGAACGAAAAGATTACCATCTACTAAACTATAATAAGATATCTGTATTTTTATAGTAAGCCCAGATGTGGACATTGACAGCTAAAGATGAAAAAATGCTAATGGTATGGAAAAGAAAATTTATTGGGAAAATATACGGAACAGTTATAAAAATTGCAAATTGAGGATTGGAAAAAAATAATGGAATATACCATTTAAAAACGTTCCACCTTCTTCAGAAAATGAAGAAAATGGAACGTTTTCTTCCACCGAAACAATTGTAAAAAGTGGTTCGACCTCATATTAACTGCGTTTGTCCACATTTCGTTTTTGAACTATTATATTACATTCGTATTTTTATTACTTCATTTACAGGTTTACTTTCAGATATAAATATCTATTACATTGTTTAATATATTACATAGACCTAATTATTAATTTCAATTCACGACACAGACACGTATTTATGACACAGAATTTCATCGTAACTGTAATTTAAATATAAACGACAATAAATTAGGCGTTATTTCTTCTAAAATAAATATCAAAATATAACTTTTATTTATAATTTAAAAACAAATTATAATTTAAAGTGTAAAAAACCAGTTTTTCCGCCTTACGAGCATTTCATAGGAAAAAAACGTTTGGATTTAACAAATTTTTATAGTAAGTATTCTCAACGTCTGAAATAAATTTCAATAATTAATTTTCTTGGGTGTTATAGTAAAAAGTTCTCATTTTTTAAGCATGCAATTATTATATGCATATCTGCCATCCATAAAAATATATGGCTATTATTCTTCAAGCATTTAAAGAGGAAAAAACATTTATCTTTAGCTGTTTCCTTCTTAACATCGTTAAAGAAGGCTGGACTATTTCCAAAAAATGAAGCCATTATTTTAATAATTAATCTTTGCTAAGTATAATTTTAACATATGCAATTTTTTATCAGTTTGCAAACGATAAGATTGGAGAGAAAAACAATTGATAAAATGAATCTATTCAGAAAATAAATAAATAGACCGATTGAAAATAAATAAATGTGTAGCTGAAAACTAAACAGTTTAGATTATTGATATAGGAAAAACATTTAATAAAAGAAAACAAGTAGAAAACCAAAGCTCTCTTACTCCTTTAACTTTAACGTACAAAGATGATAACATACGCAAGAATTCAGATGCTGTGAGTAGTTCTTACGCCAAGAAAGATCAAAAACGATTTGTCCTCTTAATTTTCCTCCCTAGTTAAAACAGTTTCAAGCATATCGGCATAATGAACACCACCTTTGTATTTGCTCTCAGAATCCCCTCCCTCCAATCTTTTCTAGTTTTCAGGGCCGGATTTAGATATTTGATAGTTCTAAACGGGGCTTCCAATTATATTGTTTTGTAAAGACAATGGCGTAGAAACCGGCCATAATCCCCTCCCCCATTGGTAAAAAATTACATTAAATTTCCATTGTCCACTCATTAGAAATCTAAATTATTCAGCGCTATAAACCCTTTATACGATCGTACCACACTTTGGAGACACTGGCTATGCCAATCTGTGAAGGCAAAGTCAAATAAAAGTGCTTACTGATAATTGAAAATTGGCGAAGATGTGAAAAGGATGGCATGATGCGTAAAGTTACATAGCAAATTATTCAGGGGCTGATGAAAGGCTTATTTTAGAGGCTGGGTCGCAAGAATCTGCAAAGCCAAAGAAGCAATAAGTGAATAAAAATGTAGACGTGGCTCACTTTGTTCAGAGACCATTAGTGGCCCTTGGATTGCCACTATTTGGTGTCACTGAAGCCGGACATGGTAAAATAAATATCGTTCCAACTTCCTGATACTCTCTTAAATATCGTTCCAACCTGGTTTGGACCAGTCGGCGTTGGACTAATCATCCCTTTGGACTAATCAGCATTGGACCAACAGGCTTTGGACGAATCGTCCAGGATCGATTCCAATCACCTTCTACCTTTACGGACATTATGCATATAATAGCTATAAGTTTGCTATGTTGAATATATATTTCTTATTAAGATGCTTATTTATGCAACACATAATAATTCATAAAGTATGCCCAATATCCTTTAAGCTGTCATATCCTTATCGATATTCCGTGCCACACCAACATGCGCGTTCTTGATTGCTGATACTGTGAGTTGTGCTGCATTGGGTTACAGCTCCTGGATTATTCTGCTGTTTGTGGTCTATCAGTTTCTCTGTCGGACTATTCAGAGCTGCACGCTTCCCATTTTCATTTCCTGAAGTAAGCCCGGAATCTTCTCGGATATCTCTCAATCGTGACTTGAATTTTCCCACATCCTTTCTGTTTTCCAAAGCGTCGCAAAAAGTCCAATCAAAGAGGATGGAAATGTTGGGTTTCCCTTGTTGTTTGCGAATGAAGTGCTAATGATCAGTGGGATATGAGCTCCTCTCTCGCACTCTTCTGAAGCTTAAGAAAGGATCCGATAAGAAAATCCTTCTTTTGGCTTCTTATTACGACAGTCTCTGAACCCCTTAATCCCTGTATAACTTAAGATTACTTTGCATGCAACGTAAAATCTGTTTTTATAAGGAGCGATAATCCGTATAATGGTATTTTAAATTTTGCATGATATTTAATGGAAGCTTAATTTTAAACTTACTGCAATCATCGGATAGCTTTCTGTAAAATTGAGATATACTGCAGAACCTCCATATAACGTACTTCCGTATAGCGAAATTCTCCATATAGCGAAGTTTTGGCAAATCCCCATGGTCATTACATATGAAAGTGTTTCTATATAACGAAATAAATTTCTATATAACGAAATTTTTAACGACCAAAACAGAAAATCGAGTGGTCACGTCAGTGACATCGGGTTCCCCAATACTGTAAGAATACGATTTTAAGATCAGTGACAAAGAAAATAAGGAAGGCCTAAGGGATTTTAAAATCCCTAATAAAGAGTTTTCCTAAGCACAAACACCTGTGTCTGGTTGCCCCATACAGTGCAAAGCTGCTAGACTAGAAGCAGGCCCTAATTGTCCTTGAATACACCATATTGTTTGAATAGTAGTACTTGTCACCCGTTTTGCTCGGTTGATTACCAGAAATCCAGACCTTGCAAATTTCCCACAGGGGTGTTAACACTTTTATGATGAATCAACGTCGCCATTTGTTGTGCAGCAGGATATTAGAAATTTTTCTTACAAAGCATGAATGTGTATGAAAGAAGCATTAAATACATTTTCATTTTAAGGTAAGAATTGTGCAACTCTTTTTATACGCATGTATATTTCACACTTAAAAACATCTATTTTTAAATGGTTGAATGTTATTTATGAGAAACAGTCGTTAACTGAAAAATGGGATTTTAATTATTACAAATAAATTTGACACCCACGTATTAGTAGCTCAAACTAGAGCTATTTTTGTTTAGGAGAAAAAGAGACGCCGTCCTCATCCCGGATTCGAACCAGGGTCCCTCCGTTTAGCCCGGGGTGTCTTGACCTACTAGACGAATGAGAACAAGAACAAACGCATTTTTCTCCGTATATGAGGATGTAAGATATTATTACCCTTCACAGGGATAACACAATTGCCAAATATTGGTCAACACACAAAGCCACCGGGGCGAGATTTTTGTGAGTTTTTCGTGGGGGATTTTTTATTACAAATAAATTTGACACCCACGTATTAGTAGCTCAAACTAGAGATATTTTTGTTTAGGAGAAAAAAGATACAATTTTAACTGTGGTATTATATTGTAATACCCTGGTTCATGAATACATCGTTTCCACCTAGCGAATTTGTTTCATGGAACCATCCATTTCGTTATATGGAGGTTCTACTGTATGTCAAATCGTGAACTTACCATTCTTATACATCTTTTAACCTCTCGCCAACCTTAACAGTACGTATAAAAATACGAGTGTTGGAACTTTAATAGTCACAACTATTTGTTTACAGTTGACACAAAATGGATGCATGTTACCAAGTTTTACTGCCCCTAAATGTAGTCACCTGCATAGTGCACAACCCGTTGCTATCGATCTGGAATTTGTACGATATCTTTACCAACGCCTGTTGTGTTGATAGTTCGAATGGACCGGTCTACTGCCTGAAGAATCTCTGGAACAGTTGTGAAACGAATGTCACAAAGTGGTTGCTTCATCTTAAGAATCAAGTCATTTCGTGGAATTCGTTTCAGAAGCGTTCCAGAGATTCTTCAGGCAGTAGACCGGTCCATTCCAACTATCAACACAACAGGCGTTGCTAAAGGTATCCTACAACTTCCACATCGCTGGCAACGGGTTATACATAATGCTGGTGACTACATTGAGGGACAGTAAAACTTGGTAACATGTATCTATTTTGTATCAATTGTAAATAAATAGTTGCCACTATTAAAGTTCCAACCCTCGTATATTCTATGCATGATAGCGCAGGACATGGGGGGGGGGGCTCAGGCTGATCAAATCGCTCTATATCAAACCCCATTATTTTCTCACATTTCATCACATGATCTTCACTTGAGCTCCCCATAATGTTTGAATTTCTACTTTGCTACCTGTGCAAAAACAAATCAGAAGATAGTGTTTTTCTGGAAATTGTAATCTTCATTGCTGCCTTTTTCTAGATTTAAAGACTATTAATATACTGTATGCGTAAATATATATATATATACAACATAAATTTTATGCGTATACAGTCGACTTTATCATAATTTTTAATATTTGCTTCATGTTTCATCCAAGAATTTTATTTAAATTCTTAACTTAAATTTACATATAAACATTTTGAAACGTTATGAAATTAATTATTTGGCAAAATAATGGAATAGTGAACTAAGACAAAAATTCCGTATATATATTTCAGAAAAAAAGAACATACCCCCTTCAGAAGTTATTAAATCGTCATCAAGAAGTTTTATTATTTTTAAAAAAATTCTGTAATATTCATTCAAAATTACTTATTACTGCTCTCTTTGTTATCTTATTTGCTTTTATTTTGCATTGTTAGAAAATGCATTTTTAGAAACAATTCCCTCGGATTTGAGTTTGGATGAATACGACGAATTTTGAAATTTAATAAATGCAAGTAATTATTAGCACAGGACTCAAAAATATTTCACCAAATTAAATTCTTTTCCCCTCTTCAAAATATTTTGTTTCGAAAAGCTAATTAAACCCAATTTTTCTAATATGAAAAACAGAGAGCAAATGTCGGCAATTTCTCAAGTCGTTGCAATTCCAAACACTGCAAGGGCAAGACTTTATTAGTAATTTCAGTTCGAAAATGAAAAAAAATAGAAAGAAACCGTTTTTATTTTTTCAAAATTTCAATTCGGAGAGCAGGAATAATATTTTATTAAAAAGGCAACTGAACATGCAAATAAAATGGTATTTTAATTTAAATGCCAAATTTTCTTCTGAATATATACATAAAAAATTTGCATATTTTAAACAATGTTTCGAAAGATATATAAGGATTTTGTTGTTCGTGTGCAAATGGCAATTTCTCCATAAGATAGTGGTTGTTAATTACTGCTTTATATCCCAAGATGTTATATTATTTCATCTATAAAACAAGTTTTAATAAACTAACAGGCATTTAACAATTATCTTACCAAATAATGGCACTTTTTACAACATTACATATTTATATAAATCGAACACTACGCAGATTAAATCAAACAACAATGTCAATCAACGTTTATTGGCGTAGTGATACCAACGCCGATGGTATGGCGTGATTAGATGGTGAAACGTTCGAAAGAAAATAAATATTTCTGCCTTCGGTGGGTCCCACCGAAAATAAAGTACGCTTATTCAAAATATGTAAAAAATGGAATCGCCATTCACAGATCTGTATTTTATTCAATACACTGTTTCGGGGAGAATGCGTTGATCTCACAGAATTTAAATGATTTTTACTAACTATTTTAATCAACAGAATTAATATACAGGGTGCGCCAAAATTTCGTAAAAAGTTCAAAAAATCATCATGCTTCAACAAATAATGATATAGAAATGCGGTTTGCACTAAAGGGTTTCTAGGAAATTGTATTTTTTAATAGCAGAAAAATAGTTTAAAAGTCACCTATAGACGATGCTCACACGCAAGATATTCAACAGAAATATTCATCTCAGGCTTGTAATAAAAGACATGGATGCACATGGAATATTCATTCGAATCCAACAGTACTGCATAATTTGCGAATGTCATCGTTGCCAGATCAAGCGTTGCTTATGAAGTTCTTCTACCTGAATGTTGAATTAGAAGCCACTGCGTTGCGAAAAATTTCGCACGACGAAACACCCGAAGACTAAAATTGGTCGCACCTCATGTGCTGTTTGCCTTAGTCCCGTCGTGTAATGTTTTGAGGTTGTATTGAACAATTGCTACAATAATAAACCGATGGAACGCGCTGTTGTCCTGTTCATTGTATTTTAGAGTCATTGGCGCCATTTTCAGGTCATTTTTTCGAACTAAACTTTTTTTTGCTAATTTGCTACTAAAAAAATTCGATTTTTGTAGGAAAAACTTTCATGCAGACCTCACTTATTTATCATTAATTTTCCTTTTTATAATTTTTTAAAGTTTTTGCGAACTTTTGGCGCATCTGTACTACTGATTTTAACATATAAAAGTATATATATACAACTGATTGACAAAAATATATCACTGATTTCAATGTCCATTTAAAATTGTCTATATGTATAAAATTATAGACAGTACTTACACAAAAGGCTTCTAAAATAGATATAAAATACTTGAAAAATCAAAGTTCGTACAAATTTTCACAAACTTCGAAACAAATTCGTTTCATCGCTTGGCACCAAGTTCACTCAGAAACTAAACATTACGTATAGGGAATCAGTCACAGGAAGACATAGGAGAGGCCACAGGGGCCATGACCCCCCAAAATATATTTTTTTCACTGTCCAAAATTCCAACTTTCATAAATGTAGGGTGTTTGTCCATGGTAAATTCTATCCTTGACCCCTCCAAATAAATGTCTGTGTCCGCTTTTGAAGTCAGTTTTTAGGTAAAGATTTGATAATTTTGAAATTAAGGCTCATTGTCAGTTTGAGCAAAATTTTTCCTTATTTGCACCCTCTTGAATCACCATATTTCACTTTAATTTGAAATTCTTTAAGGGAAAAACATGCTTCAATAATAATCTTTGTAAGCAAATGACAAATAAAGGATAAGGACGGCTCTTAAATTAAAAAAATTTAATAGTTATTCGCCAACACATTTATAATAAGATTTTAGCAAATGATTGTTGCAAAAACTGTATAAGAATTTAAAATTAATGCGTTCTTCCTCCCATTACTATTTTTGGCGATCATTTCATGATGACAAAGGAAAATTATGACAACAAAGGGGATTTTTCCTTACAAGCTGATAACAAATTGCTCCTGGAAAAATAAAATTAATGTGCTTTGGAGCGATAAATTAATAACTGCAATTTTCCCTTTTCACATGAAAAATCCCTCTTCACAAAAAGAAAAATTGATGGTTTCTATTGGAACAATAAGAATTTATGTCGAGAAAAAGGCCTTTCAGGAAACGATTCAGATTTTGTTGAATGGTGCTTAAATTCTTATAATATTATCATTTGTTAAAATTATTCTCCGAATTTTTTTGGACTTGTAAGAATTGTTACACTAAGCTGTTGTTGCATATGCTGAAAATTAGCGCACAAAGGGATTTTCATTAAGCAGCGTAATGTTCACAAGAGTGAAAAACAAAAGAATTTCTCAAGCATGTGCAAATTTAAATAAACTAATGTCAAAGGAAATCAATGAAATATTTATGTTAAAACCGCGGCCGCGCATTGCTTCCATTTACATAAAGAAGAGCATGTATATGTCTATCTCATTATCTTTATAATAGCGTCAATTCATTGGGAAATTTATTCTTTTCCGCGATTCTTCGTAATATGCAAAGTTCAATTTATCAGTATGTCACCCATGTGATTAAATGCATGTTACCTACGTCCATTAATATGTTTTGGCAATCAAGTGAAGGTGCACATCACTATAGTTTTATGTACGCTTACATAGAGTTCTCTCTTACCTGGAGCTGTTCTTGTCTGAAGATTGTGTTTCAAAGTCTCGGACAATCTGTAACTTTGTCCTCTATAAAAAAATGTACTATACAAACTGTATCCTGCTCAAATGTGCTTCAGTTTGCATAATAATGACCATGCCATATGACCAAATCATAAGTGATCAAAGTTTTCGTATTCTTTCAAGTGTGCAGTGTCAAATTTAATCATAATATAGGAATGAAATTATATTTTCTGAAAATAATTTCATCGCGTTTGAAATGTTTTTTTATCTAGATTTTATCTTTAATATGTTGTCCATCTTCCGCTTTTGTATATTTACTCACCTTCTCATATTTTTCAGTTTTTCATATTGTCTTATTATATGCTTCATACAAATATATAAAGCATATCATATTCATATAATACGAGTTACTGCTAATATTGTGTATATAGGCCACATCACCAAAAATTTCCACCAAACGCCAAACAGCTCTCGCCAAAGAGCAAACCTAACCATCGCAATTAGCGTCGCTTACGAAAAATGGACGTTATTTTGTTTCTTCCCCAGAAAATAATAAAATATAAATTGTAGCATAGAATTTATAAAAATTTTCTATGAAAAACAGTACTCACAATTTCAGAAGCGAGCATTATATCATTTTACAACAGCTTTCTCGCTTAGAGAAAATTAAAACCCGAGTTTAATAAAGCTGGAAAGGTTGCAGAAGAACACGCCATCGAAGAGCACACGGAACAAATTATATTTACGTCAAACGGACATAAATGTCAAAACAAAATTCCAGCTATGAAAAATTCCCAGAATTCTTTTTACAGTAGAATGTTCCCGAAGGTTCGCGAGTGTCCGCACACACTTCGAAGTGGTTTTTAGTTTTTTTTTGTTTTTCTTTTTTTTGCGCTATTTTTAGCGGAAAAAAATGGCGCAAGTTAATAGTTTGTCATCTAGTTTCTTTTCTCCTGAAATTGCTCTAGAATTTCAGAAGATCGGCTTGTGACGTCATAATTTCTCTGACGTCATGAATAGGCAGTTGTAACAAGTTTATGTGGCGACGCTGCCACGAGGATAACCCGCCCAATTTGTTTCCGGCCTTTTTCGACGCCATTAAAATAATTTATCCGCCGCACACGCCGACCAAGACCAATAGAAGTAAATACTAGCTGTTTTTAACTTCGCTGGATCGCAACACTTCAGAATATCAGGTTGTTCTGATGCATTTCTGCTAGCAATCAACATTTCTAAGATTCAGCCATAACTCAAAATTTTATTTTGGTATAAAGATAGTCAACAATCCGCGATTATCCGACGAATGTAAACAGTTCCGCAATTTTTAAAATGTCTCTGATAAATACAATTTGCAACCCTAGCTTGGTTTTCGATTGATGTAAAATTATAATACAAATAATCGAAACGAACTTACACTGTACACGAAAGCTGTACGAGACGGCCAGGTATCTAAATATTCTATGTTTATTCCTCGAATGATTAGAACAATTCTCATCGGAACATTCACCCACTTAATTAATTATAACAATAATTAATTATTATTAATATTATTATTAATAATTATTATTTAAAATAAGGTAAAATCTCCTTTTATTTTATTAATTTTGTTAAAAATAGCACACTTGTAAATCACTCAACTTTAACACAGCAGTGAATGGGATGACGTTATATGAATGCATGAAAACGGGGGGGGGGGGCTATGCAGCAACTCGCTTTTCTGGGAACCTTAGTTATGAAGATTTAACACAGAAGTTTATAAGTTCTCAATAAAAATAGTGTTTTTCGTTAAACCGAAAAGCTCGAAAATAGCACCAATGTCGATTCAGTCTATTTGGTAAAACTTCTTCCTTCCTTTCGTATTCCAATGTTTTGAAAAAGAATTCTGTTTTCTATTTTATTTTTTCTCTAATCCATAGGATCGTTTCGTAAGCTTCGAATTTTAGCAATTTCATGCAATATTGACAAAATAATTATATTTTTAGACGGCGATTTTCTTTGCCACAGGCAGATGTTTTTCGAAAGATTGTCGTATTTATTATATATGTACAGTGAAAATCGGTTATAACGACCTCCAAGGGACCGTGCAAATTCGGTCGTTATAAACGGTATCTTCGTAAAATCATAGCATCCCATAGTAAATCATTCTAGAGTTTTATAAATTATTTTGATAGTAAAAAGTATTAAACTTTTTGGTTTCAAAATTAAATAAAAACATAATTATAATGAATTTAATTTCCGTTTATATTATGTTATAGCCAAACTAAGTACATAGTACTTCCTCAGATTTTTAAATTGAAAAAATTGTAGAAAATACTACTAAAGTATATAATGTAGAAAACACATGTAATAAATAGTATTTATTATATTATACTAATGACTTAAGAACAGTGCCGGTTTAAGAGATTTATGGGCTCTACGCTGAAAAAATAGAATGGGCCCCTTAAGAATATGACCCTCGTGATATAGCAATTATGGTGAATCGTTATAGCAGGTTTCGTCGTTATATACGATGTCGTTATAACCGATATATTTAGTATGGAGTAGAATAGCAAACCAAATTTCTTGTAAAAATTCCGTCGTTGTATGCGGTTGGTCGTTATAACCGGCGTCGTTATAAACGATTTTCACTGTATATTATATACGCTTCCCATCCACGAAAGTAAACCCTACGCAACTCCGAATACTTCAATATCGTTGTTAATAATTTTATATGATGTAATAAACAGAAGCGAGATGTTCATTAAATATCCTTAAATATATGAAAACATACCTTCGGTATCTTTTTTTCGTCCTAACGTTTACTTCGCTAGTAAATTAGAAATCATATTGTTTTGAACCATTGTGAATCAATCCTGAGAAAAATCAAATCAATGAATCAAATACCCGAGAAGATTAATAATATCTTAAATTGTGAATAAAGTTTCAATGCCAATTTAACAACACCGTTAGGGATCAGATTATATAATCATGCATTTTAATTGAAAATCGAATAATATATTATACGGTGTAACCTCATGTAAGTGATACCTCGGTGTACTATATATATATATATATATAAATAACAGTTTTATTCTGAAGGAAAATTGCCTTTGGGTCTAAAAAAAAAAGGTCTTCAACCAATGTGTATTGCCAGTCCTCTCTTATAAATCAGAGACATGGAGTCTAACAATTGTAGCAATACGGAAGTTACAGACAACCCAAAGGAACATGGAGAGGTGCACGCTTGGAATAACTAGGGGAGATCGAAAAAGAAACACTTGGGTGAGAGAGAAAACTAGAGTAGAGGGCACCATCGTTAAAGTAAAAAAGCTAAAATGGCGATGGGATAGGCATATCGCAAGAAGATCAGTGATGCACAACTGAAATTCTCAACTGGATTCTAAGAGATCACCGAAGACCTACTAAACATCCTCAAACTAGATGGGCGGATGAAATAAGAAAACAGGTTAGGGTGACATGGAAGTGAATTGCTCAGGATAGACACCTGTGTGAAAAGATTTGGAGAGGCCTTCATCCAGCAGTGGATAGATGATGGTTGAACATGATATATATATATAAATGTTCTTTTAATAATTTTATATAAAGTAACGGCAAACGGTATAGTGATATCAGGACATAGGTAATAAATACAATAACGTGCACAGTGAAGACAACTGTACATTAAACTATATAGTACAGATTGTAATACTGGGACATCTAGAATATAAATGAGGACACAGTGATATCCATATTGCAGTGAAAATATAGTATGCATAAGCGTAAGGATATATACAGTACTGAAATAATGGTGCAATGGTTATATTAAAGCCATCATAAATCGATTTTGGATATAAATAACATTGTAGTTTCGGCAACGGTAAAAAATATTTTATTTTTAAATGAGAATTCTTATTTTTATTAATCTTTTATACGGGTATTCTATGAATCCAAATATTTATGGAATCCGGTATTTTTACCAAAAGCTTCCCCAAAAAGCTAAGAGTCAGTTTCTTTGTTGGATCAAACGAATCCCAAGAGTTTTAAAGCTATTACTCTTCAAGCTGACAATAGGGCAGAATTTCCCCTTGGTGTAATCTCCGAAATTGCCGCTCGCCAAAAACTAATATCTTGAGGCGAGAGCAAAATTCTCACTGCAAATATTTCCGCGTTGAAAGTACGTACCTAACCGCCGTCAGATATTTCATATACCCGAGTACTTTGCTTCAGCGGAAATGCTGCCTTTTGTTCCCAAAATCACCACTTTCATGAATTTATTCTGTCATTTTCTTATTGGCTCGTTTACATTCCGTCATCAGTCTTAGGAATTAGCCTTCTAGCCGCATATTCGCCAAAGAGGCAATCGTTACGAGAATATTTATTTTTAGCGTAAAACCAATGCATTGCTTGTACTGACCTTTCAATTTTATTCTCGTTCCAACTTATAGTTTTATTGGAAACGGTTTATTACTACCAATTGTTAATATATGTTTTTAAATTTATTATCAACTATTATTATCCATCTGTAATTACCAATTATAATTACAGGAAAACTTTACCCCAGGTTTCGTGAGAGAGTGGTAGCTCAGAGAAATGATCTTTTAATGTAGGTCTGTAGTGGGGGGGTAAATATGATATTAAATAGAAAACAATTGAAAATACATATAACTACATGCATAAATTGCAAAATTTGTGTCATATTAGCATGCAAAATTGAATATTAAACAATATTTATATTTGGTAATTTGAATCTTCAATTGTAAGTTACGAAATTCACAACTTTTTCAAAAACTAATGAATAGTGATTTATTTTGATGTTACATTTTTTCAAACAATGTTGAAGTTCACAAAATAAATGATTAATCATCGTCTTCTACAGATACTGAGGTTATATTAATACGTTCACTTTCTTGAACATTTCATGAGACGAAAGGGCAGGAAGTGAAGGCATGAAAGGTCAAAATAAAAGGATTCAAACTTAAATTGCAGTTTAAATTAAAATAATTTTTTCTTAATAATAAAATCTCGAAAGGAAAGGTCGTAGCTAAATTATTACATCAGAAAAAAATGTAAGATTAAAGGCAAGTGACATTCCCGTTTCTTAATCTTTAAAATGTGGTGATTTCTAGAGGGAAAATTATTTCTAATGATCATTGAATAGAGGTAAATGTGACATTGGGTCTGTGAGGATAAAATCCGAAAAGAGAAAAGGTGGTCGTTAAGAGAGGCGATTGCTTAATGGAAGTGAACATGCAAAGAGCTTTTACTGTCTCATTTTGTTATTATGAATTGTTATATCTTCATTATTACAAACAATTATTATTGCTTCGTTTTACACCAATTATCATCAAATATTTTGAAATTTTGTTGTTATTGATTGTTGTCATTAATTACTTTTCTACTATAAATTTTTCTTATCAACTAGACGTTCTTGTACACAGATCTCACGATAACTCAATCTTCACCTCAGTTTACCGTAAACCCACACATACAGACAGATATCTCGATTTTAAATCGCATCATCCAACATGCCACAAAGCTTCCGTTGTTAAAACATTAAGTCTTAGAGCGAATTCTCACTGCAGTAATGAAACACTTTCAAACACAGAAACAAAACACATACACACGGCACTTAAAAATAATGGATACCCTAAACGATTCATTCTCAGAAACTGTAGACCCAATAGTACATCTTTAAACAATACATCTCACACCCGCATATCTATTCCATATATTCACGGCATTTCCGAAACAATCTCTCGCATCCTTAAAGAGGCAAATATCAAAACAT
Source organism: Dysdera silvatica (assembly GCA_006491805.2). NCBI lineage: Eukaryota > Metazoa > Arthropoda > Arachnida > Araneae > Dysderidae > Dysdera > Dysdera silvatica. The sequence continues at coordinate 115,060,131 of QLNU02014802.1, read as the reverse complement.
TCTATTCCCCTGTCACAACACTTCGCAAACAACTTACAAAAGTTAAAGACCCAGTTCCACCAGAAGATCTCACAGGCGCCATATACCAAATACCATGCAAAGACTGCAACAAACATTACATAGGACAAACAAAAAGAATGATCAAAACAAGAAAAAAAGAACACAAACAAGCACTCGCGAAAGGAGACATAGCCTCACGTCTGGCAGAACACGCTTTACAACACGGACACGAACCCGACTGGGACTCAACAAAAATACTACACCGTCACATCACAAACAAGAATAGTAGACTCTTCTTAGAATCTTGGGAAACTTACAAACTACACGGGAAAGCCATTAATACATCACAACCACTTCCAGAAACTTATAAACAACTCTTACTCTGAAATGTATGAGACATCCCCAAATTAGGTAACCCGCAGTGTGGGTTTCTCATTGGTCCCTATTGGGGTTCTTCCATGATTCTATTGGAGGCCTCCCATTGGTTCTCATTGGGTTTTCCCATTCTGCGGGACTACTCTGATGAAGGGTTTTCCAGAAATTTCAAGTATAAAAAAGAGACAGAAACATAACATCGTCATTACTCCTGATGAAGGACTGCTGCTGATGCGTCCGAAAGCTTGAGTGATCTTTTTCATTGCTATTTTACCAGTGTTTAACCTTTTTATGTAATTATTGTTATTCTCACTTTTGTCATCTTGTTATTTTTTATTATTACTTTGCTATTATTTCTTATTATTATTTTGCTATTATTTTTTGTTTTCAATTTGCTACTCGAACTTTTCGTTCCTTTATTGCTTTATTGATCTTTCTCTTGTCAATATCCATCTATCGTTATCGCTTTAGAAATTATTTCTTTGGAGATTTCCGTTATTAGTTTAGAAGTTATTTTATTTTTTTAAAATTGCTGCTAATATTATTATTTTCGCATTAGTTTTTGCTATAGTTTTAGAAGTTTTTGTTATTATCTAATTATGTGTTGTTGATATGTTTATGCCAATTGTCGCAATTAATAGCATTCAATTAATTAATAATTTCAATTGTGCTTTATATAAAATTACCTTTATCCAAAGTTTTTATTTGATTTTAAGAATTAAATAAAATGCATGACGATGTATGAAAACTTTGAATATTTATTTATTTTGGAGATATCATGCTATGCTTACTATGGAAACAAAATTACTTAAAATTTAGTTTTATCTCTAAACGAAGGCTGATAAGATAAGCCACTGTAGAATTTTATACTTTTTCCGTTTCTTTTTCCCACTGCTCATATTTATGCAACGTCCTTGATAAGAAGCAATATAAAATTCAATAACGGACAGATATTATTAAATAATCTTTATTATAATTAATTCTTAATAATTAATGTTTTCTCTGTTATGTAAAAATGCACGTCTATTAGTATTATTTTGAGATTATATAATATATATATATAATAAACTATTTAAACACGACTACCACAGTTAAAATTATTTAATTAGGTGGATGACGATCGTTTCGGCAGTGAATGACTGCCTTTGTCGAATCCAGTTACAAAAGTGAAGGTAAACTATCAACTTCACAGCACTTGGCGTATAAACATGTGTTGTCATCTTTATTTATGGAGAACAGATAAAGGTGGCAACACGTGTTTATACGCCAAGGGCGATGAAGTTGATAGTTTACCTTCACTTTTGTAACTGGATTCGACAAAGACAGTCAGTCATTCACTGCCGAAACGATCATCATCTACCTAATTAAATAATTTTAACTGTGGTAGTCGTGTTTAAATAGTTTATTATAGTTTTAGCACAGTGTTTGACGTGACTAATTAATGTATATGTATATACACACGTAGTGCTCGACACAAATCCCGTTTCCAGGTCGCGATTTGCGACTACTAAATTTTGCAGCTGGCGAATAGCAAACCTTCATTTCCTACAAGGTTCCTTAGTCCTGGTGTTGAGGCAGGCGAATATGTACAGTCGAATCTCGTTAAGGAGGTCACCCACGAAAATGCTTCAAAAACTAGTTTTTTTTCTTTATTTTTAAAAAGAATTGGATTCTTACCTTTCAAATCACATATAATTTTTGGCTCTAGATTAATTAGAACCATTTTTACAAAAATTTACTGATGTAACAAGTGAAATTAAATGCACTACAAACTTTTTACAAAAATGCGATTTTCTCAAAATGATATTTCCTGTCGCAAAAGGAACATGTTTTCAAAATCTTGAGTTTCAGTTGACTGATAATCTCTTTAGTAAGTACATACAAATATTCTACATACGTGGCGTATGGTGTTTTTTATTTTTTTACTCGGTTTTTTAATTATGGACCCGAACGTAAAATAAAAGTCGTGTTTTCTAGAAAAAAATTTCATTTGATATAAATATTTTTAATTTTAAAAATATTTTGTATATCGTAAAATGCCACATATAAAATATGTAAATATGTTTGCTAACTATATAAAAAAATGTTGTGTGCATCGAATAATTATTTTCGGAGAAAATGTTCCTTATGTCCTTATGGAAAACCCCATGTTGTTGGTTTCGTGTGTGACCCCCTTAAGACGAACACCAAAGGGAACAGAAAATCTGTTCGTATTAACAGTAATTCGTATTATCCATAAAGGATTGAGGGATTGTATTACTAAATTATTTACCACTTTTCTGATTACCATATACACATTTTGCTATTATGTATATATATGTTATTATTTTATTACTATATTTTATTAGCATTATTATTTTATTATAAAATACATATTATACAGCAAAAGTGCTTGTAAATACATTACCGTTAATGTAGATATTATGTATAGCTGATGGGTTTGAAAAATTATTGTTTTATCGTATAAAAATATTATGGTTTAATAAATATTTATTCGATCCGAATTACATATCGTACCAAAAAAATTTAAACTGTAGTAGTACACTTAAAGAATTTAATAATTGCAGATTGTTTTCGCTTTCTGTCAACACAATGTCACTGAAAATCATCAAGTTTGCTCACATTTTCTAGTGAAGCACCAGAATCTGCCTCTTGCATCACAAGGCGACACACAGTTTACAACGTAATGAAAGCCTCCATCATACTAACAGAATTTTGGTTTGAAGGGGCGGAGTACATGGGCATCCATATGGAGGCAGTGGGTACAGCAACCCCCCCACCCCCAGCCGTTGTTTAAAGCTTTGCTTTTCAGTATTCTGTCATGCGTTTACTTTCAAAGGTTTTACAAGTACATTTTAAAATAAGGTACTTTTTAGCTCATTGCTAATTATCAAGCAGTATCAATTATTTTTGTAGTATTTTAGTATCTTGTATATTTACTAAAATGTTTGACAAGAAGATAATATAATGATTTTTTTTTTAGATCCCCCTTAAAAATACTTAGATGGGCGCCACTGGCATTGTTGTCAATGTCTTCGTTAATATCCGTGAACTAGTGATAACTATCCGACAGTGGCGCTTATATGATTACTTTTAGTGGGTGCTGAGGAAAATAATAACCACCTTCATGCTTGCCAAACATTTTAATAAACGTACAAGATACTATTACACTACAAAATGATTGATACCGCTTGACAATTAATAACGAGCTAAAAGTACCTTATTTTAAAATGGTGCAAACTTTTAAAAGTAAATGCATAGAAGTATGGGGAAAATCAATTTTTTAAACAACAGCTGGGCCGCCCCTACTTTTGTCTGAGCGTCTACTGTCGTCCGACATTGAAGCTCTAAAGCCCGATAAATCAAATTGATCCAAATTTGATAGGGGGAAGGTTGCGCCCCGTCAATACAAAATACTTTTAATAAATGATTAATATATGTACAACTTAGAAAAGGGAAACATGAGGCAGCGGATGCTGCTGTGATTAGAAACAAGAAATATAGGCAGCGATTAGTATTACGCAATTTAAGATCAACTGATACGTGTCGTGCGTTCGAGGAACAGAGCTGAAGTGATGTACTCAGTCCGAAAGATGTTCGGAAATGAATTTTCCGATGTGCTGATTGGCCAGTTTGTATATGACGACAGCAGCTATAAGCTATTTCATTGGATAAGAGTCCAAGATCGGTAGAAAGACTTCACAAGTACTTGCAAGTTTGTCTAATCTAGTCGATCTGTATATTTTATTTACAATGGCATGGGATCTCTAGTTTGTGTGTGAGATGAGAGTTCCCATATGAAGCTAGAAATCGCCTTTGCTAGACATCGTCTGCTATCGTCTGCTGCATGGTCATCGATACTAGAAATCGTCTTTCATGTCTTAAAAAGGAGATATAGCTGTGTCAGCTGACCGGAGGAGGTTTTCTTGCGAGTTAGCGTTATCGATGGCATGAAGAATGATGACCGCTGCACTTACCGATAAGGGTTTTACAATTCTGTTAACTGTCTCAACAATTTGTACGTTTGTTGAAACACTGAACGTCATGATGTTGTCCATTGAGGCATATTTTTCAATTCTTATCACATGTAAACACCAACAGGAAATGTTTGTTATGCAATTGTATACAAAAGTCGCCACTCCCAAATGTTTAATCTGGCAACTATATCCTGTTGAAATTATCAATGAGAAGCTCTGATGTTATACAGCGCGTTTCGTTCGTGCTGAGTAGAAGAAATTTTCCAAGGAACATTGATTATCAGTCCGTTGTAAACGGTATTTCGTCTTAACCGTATTCGTGTGAAAGAAAAAAGAACATGAGGATTCCTATACAATTTGACGGGACTTCAGAAAATTGTTCCTATTAAAAGTAATTCGTCTTAATTAAGCCTATTCGTTTTAACGAGGTTCGACTGTATATTGTATAACCTCTCTTAACGGGCAACCCTTAGATACCGTCCTCTCATTTTTACAGTTGGATAAAAATTCCCCGACAAAAACTGCTTCACAATAATATCCTCATTTTTGCGGTCATCCATCTTTACGGTACAAATTTTCTGTCTGGTGATTGTCCATTAATAACGAGTTTTACCGTATATACACTTTATATACTGTTATGCCTTTAAATAAAAGTTAAAGCCCTTAAACCAAATTAAATTAATTAAGATCCAATAGTATTAAATATTTCGTTTTTCCAATGTATTTAAATATATAATAGCAGCTAGCTTGAAAGTCTTGTACACGCGCTCAATATGTAATAACCAAAGCATTGAACTTATGGCGTACATGGTCCATATGGATCTATAAAAGATTTCATTGGCTCCCGTAACATCTCTTCCCATTGGTTAAAATTCCAATAGTCCCATTGGATAAAGTTTCGGATGTATCGAAACTATAAATGAGAAACATACAACAAACTCAAGGAGAATGCCTTTGAATCTTGTCTGGAACCGAATGTAAGCGCGGCCGGGCATAGCTCGAAATGACCTCTTACGTGTTAAAAAGAAATATCTGTAATATCTTTTAATTTACGTGAATAAATTGTTGGTGTTTAAAAAGCGCATATTCTTCTCAACTTACAATGGATACCACGAATCTTATCAACATGTAGTTATTTACGATGCTGTACATCCAACAAAAATGTAAGTACTTTACATTTAATTTCCGCTCAAGGAACTGTTTAAGTGGGAATGAAAAAACCCACATACCTTTAAAAGGAAGATAGGACAGAAATATTTAAGGTGCGAAACAAGTGTAACAGCCATTATTTATTTTATGTTATTTAATTAAGTATTTTGTGCACCCACAGTTACGTTTATATCTATATATACAATGTTTCAAACAGTTTTCGTGTAAAATAAATGCAGGGTGTGCATAAAGTCTTTCTCTGATTACAAAAATTTTTTGTGCGACAACTAATATACGGAGATACGTACGGATTTCTGGAAACAGTAATTGCAGTAATAAAGTTTCTTGGGCACCACTTATCTTAATAAACTTCAATGTGCGTCCCCCTTGTGGAGAATGTCAACTCTATATCCCAGTTCCTGCTACGTGTTCGTCGACATTTGTTCTGCAACACTTGACACAGCATCTGTTATTTTGACTTTCAAAGTTATAATACAAGGAGCTGATTTGACGAAGACTCTGCCCTTGATATAAATCCAAAAGAAGAAACCAAGAGGAGTAATATCAGGAGAGCTTGGAGGCCATGCTTTTGGACCATCCATCCTCATCCATTTTCCCGGAACTGACGAACGATGGAACCCAAGTGAGGGATACGCCATCTTGTTGGCAAATGAGCCATGGTTCAATTCTTCTAATTGTTGCCGTTGAACAGATACGAGCGATTTGCTTTCATGATACCACAACACATAATTCACTTTTTCAGCCATCAATGCCATTTCGTCCTTACTTCATCCTTACTTAACAATGATGCCAATGATTTTAATGCCACGATGGATTTTTATTAGTGAGGCCAAGGCAGCAACAGCCTTATCTTCTATGTAGTTTATATTTATTTTTCAGTTTAACTTGGAGTTCAGTAAACGCATTTTAAATCTTTGTGCCGTTTTGTGTGGACATTCTAATAAAATATAAAAACCTCGCCACATTTTTACTACAAACACATAGTCCGGTTTGTCTAATTTACTCAATATTTATAATTTTGATATTCAAATTTTAGAATGACTTATCTAACTAGCTACTTATAACTAATAACAATAACACATTTACACACAAATGTTAACGTTTCTGCTTTTTAGCAGCAACCTGTTTATTTTTGTTCAATCAAAAATTTTTTCTAGTACGCAATATGGAAATTTGTATGTTAATTACATTGAATGATATTTTATTTCTGTATTAACATACATTTTGTAAATGTCAGGGAAATAGTAAACATACGACAGGAAATAAAATCTTTTAATTTATAATTGTAATACAAAATTCGCAAAACATATTTTGTTATGGCTTGCTACAAAAATGCCATTTTGAACGTTTCAAAAAACTTAGTTATGGGCGCATTGTCGAAATATCGACAACAACGTTAAAAAAAGTCTAAGACTCGCAAAAATATGATAAAAGTTTTTCTGAGTCTGGTGGGAGCTTAACTCACATCCTTTTGATTGCTGGTTAAGTGCTCCACCCATTAAGTTACAGTTGTCGATCACCAAAAATATCCTAAAAATTATCATTTCCTTTGCGGGTATTTGATTATTTAATACAACCACTTCCTCGGCTATGAGGGGAATAACTCGAATATACACTAAGGATGTTTAGCAAATTACCGATAGATATCATCATAGAAAGGATTTGCTGTGAGAATCTTGACAAAGAATTCGTATCAGTGGTGATGTTCTTGTTAAGAGCTCTTTCGGAGGTGGGGAGCATGGTTAGAGACATTAAAAGTAACCCTTTTCTGCCACTATATAATGGAGTGGAAAGGAGCACTGATATGCTGTCACGCTACTAAAATCATAAAAAGCTCAGCATACAACCATCCCT
>QLNU02014802.1:115003523-115052655 GCA_006491805.2 Dysdera silvatica | reverse complement strand
GGTTTGTATCTTCATCTACTTGATAATAAAGATAAGGTAAAAATATTATCAATTTTAGAATACCTCTATAAATTTTCAATGCAGAAGTTACGATAAGAAATTTATTCTTTAATCTTAAATATATTAGTCTGCTTAAATATTTAGTATTATTAACTCAATGTAAAAATTAATAAAATATATCAAAACATTATCGAATTTTAATCCCCCTGTAACTTTCAGAGCCCCCCACCCCCTGTAACGAGCGTCTAGCTACGGGGCTAGGTGCGCAAAATCTTTTATTCAGCGAGCAATTTGGCACATCTGTAATATGCAGCTACATCTTCATATGTGGTGCTAGTCGTTACCTCCAAGTGAAAATCGCACGTTACAAGAACCGATTAAAATCCGTCGTGTATTTTTTAAATCATAACATGGTAATACATATGCACACTTATTTATTCTAACCTTATTTCTATACACACATATAGTGAAATGCACAAAATAAAAAATTTTGGAACAAACTAATATGATTCAAATATTGTCTTAGAGGCGGGCACTCCCATGCACACTATCTTAGTTCTGATGGACTCTCAAATCACTATAACCAGCACTTTATTCTTTACACAGAAAGAATCGCCTTCATAAAGAGGATAGACGTTACCTGCGATATGAATGCTCGTTGTAAGCGATATGCTTAACATATAAAAGAACAAGAAAACAAACTTCTTGTAAGGTTTCTGTCGCAAAATGCAGTTGGTCGTTATAAACGATTCCACTCATTCTTCATCTAAGCATCTCGCACATGTTCAATGAGCCAAAAATTTAAATGATTAAATTCCAAGATCTTTATGAAGACCAAGAAAACGATTTTAGGAAAAACTAACAATCAAAATATATAAAGAATATTTTCTTGTTATGGATGAGAATATTATAAAATAAACATCTACAAGTGTCCAGAAAGTTCCAGGACTGGATCCAGAAATAAAAAAAACAAAGCTAAAAAATATGTATCCAAGTATAAATGTATGTATCCAAGTATAAATGTAAAATATGTATTCCAAGTAATTCTCTCCTGCATCTACACACCTGCACCACTGCTTCTTCCAATCACCGAAACATTTTTGACACTCAATTTTGTTAATTACTAATAAAACTGACTTTTATTTTTTTTTATGTCCTTTCTGGCTCCAAACCTCCTTCTTTTTAGTTATATTTTTAATTTTGGGGAAAAGTGAAAAGTCGTACGGAGCCATATCAGGGGGATAAAGTGCTTGTGGAAGGATTTGAGTTTGATTTTTTGCTAAAAAAAAAGCCCATACAAAGTGTGCACAATGTGGACTTGCATTGTCATGGTATAGGATCCAGTCATTCCTTCTTCACTTTTCAGGTTTTTTCACGAATAGCCCCCTTATTCTACGTAGAATGGCCAGATACACTTTTAGATTTACGTTGTACCTTCCGGTACATATTCGTAATGAACCAATTCCTGGTTTTCAACAAACGTTACGAGCAAAACCATGTTCTTCGACTTGGACAGTGGAGGTTTTTTGGATCTTGACACATTTGGTGCCTTCCATTCCAGTGATTGGCGTTTTGTTTCTAAGTCATAGCCATATACCTATATCTCATCACCCGTCATGACTTTTTGCATCGACATTGAATTATTTTCGGTCATCTCTAGCATGTCGAAGCTTGTTTCGGGACGTTTTGCCTTCTAGTCCACACGAAGCAGTATCGGAACAAGTTTGGTTGGTGTCTTTCTCACTCACAAATCATCCATGACAATTGTTATGCATAATGATTTGGATATGCCGATCTCTTCCTCAATTTCCCTTAATGTGATTCTGCTGTTTTCTTTAATTAAATCGGAAATTTACTTAACTTTACCTGCAGTTCTCTTTTGAATTGAGTGTCTTGATCTTTCGTCATCTTTCATTGATGTTTGTCCGTTTTTGAAGCATGAAAATCACTCCAATACTTTCTTTCGTTCTTTTAAGCTTGGTTCACCAAATACTAATTGCAACATGTCCAACGCCGCAGTAGCCGTTTTGCACTAGTTTAAAACAAAATTTTAAACAGATTCTGTTTTCAAAATACATCCATCGTAAAATCGAAGCACACATTCCAAGTAATGTTTTTAAAATAACTTTAAGTGTAAATATCGCATGTTCGCGTGAGATGCAAATTTCCTACCACTATGCACATCAACATATCACACCAAACCTTTATTTTGTATTATACCGTCAAAAAATTATTTTATAAAAGTTTGAAATTTTATTTCTGGCCCCAGTCCGTGAACTTTTCGGACACCCCTTGTGTATTTTAATTTGGAAAACTGTATCCATCATCAACGGATTGGAAATTAAATCGCCTTCATTCAAAGTTAATACTAAATGATGTTTTTCTAAGTATGGAAATTATCAAAACTTCTCATTTGGTGAAGCATTAATCTCAATTTGGAGTATAAACATGGAGAATAGTTAATTAAAAATTGAAAATTAGCGGCTTAGATATTAAAATGCCAACCACATAAATGCATAAATGCTGCAGCAAACGGCTGTCTTCAACAATAGATCAAAGGGGATTTGTGGCCAATCTTACTTCTGAATTTTGTTAACATTTTAGGGTTAATTTAAACTTTTCATTGCAATTCCCTTGAGTTGAAAAAGAAAGTAATGCGTTTTGTTATCCCAACTTCCTTAACAGTAAAAAGAGCATCTTTTATTCAGTTTAAATTAAATAGGATTCCTGCGAATACCTTTGTATTCGATTAAACAAAAGCCGCCGAATCATTTGGCGCGCCTAGAAAAAACAAAAATCCAATTTCATTTTCAAAATAACAATCAATTTATCTTCTTGGAAAGAGATTGGATAACGAATAATAATCTAATTTAAGATTCTTACTTAGATAAGACCTTCTCAAAATTAGATAATTCAATTACAGCTTGGAATTTAAACCATTCATGATACCCATTTACCACAAACGTAGCTCTATAATTTATAAAACATCATATATGAATCTAATACAGCAGAATCTCGTTAATGCGAATCTCGCTAATCCGAACATCTGTTTAATCCGATCTTTCTTCTCCAGTCGCACCAATGGCAGCAGACTACAAGACATAAACAAATAGATCAATGGATGTTGCCCACTAATTAAAATTTCCTATAAAGGAGGGGTCTTCAGCATTTTCAGCCCAGGAGCCAATTTCTCTTATTCTTGTTAGCTCACGAGCCGCCCTGTTATACCAGCCATATTAAAACTGAATAAGGGCGGTTCCAGAGGGAGGCACACTCTCATCCTCCACCCCTCTGAATCCACCTTCGTTAACGTTTATTCTTATATATTATATAGGGTGTCCCATAAAGAAAGAAAATTTTGAGTGCATAATGACATACAAATTTATTGGTGAAATTAAGTAATTTTAATATTACATATTTTTGTAGTGTATGCCACCTGTGATTAATTATGAAATATGATATTACTCAAATGTCCTCCACGACTCTGCAGGCACACTCTCGCTCATTCGATGAAATTTTTCGTAACTTTTCGGCATATTTGCACCTCTAGTTCCGAAATTTCACGCTAAATCTCGGCCTTGAGTTCTGGAAATGATCGTGGTTTGTTACCACATTTGTAATAAGTTTTCACTATGACAAAACGCTGTTCCATCGTGAAGCGACTATTCCTACCCGTACAGGAAACTGATGATGATCATGCGCTCTTCGTCGCACTATGGCTTACTAACCACAAAGACAACAGATGAAAATCGTATAACGTTCAGTGCTGCCAACTTACTAGAACAGAAATGGCGGGCATTTCAAATGTTGTTTTTTTTATGGGACACACTATATCTCTCTATTTTGGTTTTGCACATTGGTCTCTATATTGATTTTGCCCGACTACCCGAAATATTTTTAAAAAAAAATATATATATATATATATATATATATCATCATTCACAAAAATATCATCATCATCATCATGATGATGATATATATATTTTCGAAAGTATTTTCGGGTGGTCGGGCAAAATCAATATAGAGACCAATGTGCTAAACCAAAATTGCAATGTAAAATATGTATGGAAGCAAAAAACATTTACAATTCGTTTAGTTATTAATATGTAAAGCGAAATCAAACCTTTTAGCGAGATTTTTGGCACTGCTTATTTTCAATAATCCTGTCAATATCAGGTCTTATTTTTTGATGTTGCAACCTCAACGGTGTTTTCAAGGTAAACGTCAGCTATTCTGGTTTTGGCTTTCGATTTTACCAACTTCGTATTTTGCAGCTGAAAAGTATCATGCAATATCCGAATCTTCGAATTTTAATGGAACCTGCACTTCTGTCATCTAGAGCGGTGGTTCCCAAAATTTTTACAATCCCCGACCCCCTTTATAGTAACCAAAAGATCTGCGACCCCTCTGTCCGCCGCCGCCACATTTGCATAATAAAAGCATTTTTAACTGAGTAAAAAATTAAACATAAAATTATATTATATTGATTATATATATTACATTAATTATGTATATTATATTAATTATATATACTAATGTATATTATAGATATAAAGTTAACAACCATTAGTAGAATATTGCAATGTGTGTAGCCATGTTGAAATATAAAAGCGTTGGAAACATTTGGTATGAAATTCCTTATAAAAATAATTGCAACTAAAAATAGTTGTGGCGACCCCCTTGAGGGGTGGTCGCGATCCCAAGGTCGGGAACCACTGGTCTAAGGGAATGAAACTCTGAACTACGGAGCTGTATAAACGCGGCAAATATTCATTGCCATTTGGATACATACAAGCCCTGATTGATAGGTAAACACGTTATAGTTATGCCACCGTAGTAATGCGTGTTTACATTACCATTGCATTACTATGCCACCGTAGTAATGCAATGGTGATGTAAACATGCACTGACAAATTGATTTATTTTATTTTCTACATAATCCTTCGCTGAAATACACCATCTCGCAAACTTGAAATGAGATTTTTAATAAAATTTAAGAGTGTTTACGGCTTAAATTTTGACCAAATGTTTAAAGTTAGTGACGATTCTACCCCTTCCATTAACTCTACCCTCTTTATAGAATAATTGCTGTTTTTATTGTTATTCAGGGGGGGCGGAATTTCTGACAGAGAAGTGTACAACAAACGTGTTATTGCGCCCTCATTCACGAACGTTCCTTTCATCGGGCGAGGGCAATTTACACGATTAAGGCCAGGCGCAAAAACATCGGTTTTCACACTTTTTCAATTACGGCCGTAAACGGTTATGTGTGTTGCGTGGACCCGTTAGCGCGTACGGCTTTATGTTCAACAACGCTAAACCTCCACCTCTAACATTAACGATAAGTGCGTTTTAAGGAAATCCTTAAAAGTAATTTGGAGAAGCTGGGTAGGTGATAAGAGAAGCCTGTTTACTGCCATTCACGGATAAGACTGGAATTAATTGTAAGTCATTGAGTACGAAGTTTACCCATTTTGCGTAAGTTACAATGCTCTGCTAGTGGAAACTACTAGAGAGGAGGTTGCGATGTCATATCTAACCGTCTCAGGTGCTGTCCACCAACAGGGACACTTAATAAATTGTTATTTTGGGATTTGTGCCCCTTCATAAAGAGCCTCCATAAGGCAAGGGAGGAAAATTCTTGCTTATTATTGCCAGTAGTTTACAATGTAATTATCACTACTGGATTATTGCCATTATTGTCAGTATTGTTTGCGTGTTATAGGAAAATTTTTGATAATTGCGTTTTCTTCATTTGTTAATTTAATTAGCCTTAACTAGCATTAATGAAAAATAGATTTGTAAATATAAATATTCGTTACTTATAATTTCTGATTGTTTTTGGTTCTCAATCCTTGCTTGATGTTTTTCATTTTTAATTCTTAGTATTTTTCCATTTCTTGTTATTAATTATTCCATTTATAATTATTAACTATTTTCTATTTCTATTTATCTTTCCGTTTTCATTATCCAGTTTTAATTATTAATTAATTTCTCTCTTTCGAATTGCCTTTTTTTTTAATCTTTGATGTTATTATACTATGATAATTAAAATACTTTATGAGGATCAGAAAATGTTTTACCAGATTGTAATGTCAAAAGATTTTGTTTGTAAAAGTATTATTTTATAAGTATCATCATAGCCATCGTATTTGATCATTTGTAATTATTATTGAGATTTTCTTTAAATTTTAGTATTTTTTGTACCTTATCATTAATTCAATAATTTATCTCTAATTAAAAGTTAAAAATGATAAAAAAAAAATATATAAATGATTTTACAGCAAATGTATAAAAACTTCCTTTTATTACTATGTTAAGTAAAAATCTTTTTATAAAAAATTGTTTTGAAAAAATATTTAAATCGGTAAATGGTGTAGTTTTAAATTTAACCTTTAATTAATTCTTAATTTTGGTTTCTATGGACTATGATAGAGTTGCTTAAAATTTTAAAAAAATCAACGCTTTTCACAAAAATATGATTCAATGAATGGCAAAAAATACAAGAACATTGAAAGTCGTCGTCAGATATTTTATTTAAATTATCAATTTAAATGTTGTATAATATTTACAAAGTTTTGCATAGTATGAAATCTGTAATATTAAATCTAAATGTTTTTCTCCTAGAGTTGCTTTTAACCAATCAGGTTTCATTTAAGATATGTGAAAAGCAATATAAGATGTTTACACAAACCACGAGACTGAAATTAATTTTATTTTCAATGCAAAAATATTTCGGTCTATTTTCGAGGGATCATTTAAGTGTATTCAAAGGAATATGTAAATATATCAGATTTTTATTCAAATCATTTAAACCTTTAAAAACCACATTTACGTGCAGTACTCCAGGCAAAATATGTTTTTAAACTAAATTTTTTGAGATTTTCAAAATGAATCTCAAATCAACGCAATATCTTTAAAGTACAAATTTATAATTTAGCTAATATTTAATATTTCAAATGGTACAATTTCACATAATCTCTCGAAATCTGAATTAATACTTATGAGCTTAAATTAATTTCGCAGTTCTAAAGTAATTGTATGAAACCTAAATGTACATTTCCAAATTTTAAAATAAAACGTGCCTTTTCGTTTGCAGAAAATGTTGTCAATTTCTTAAATGTGATTAGGGTTAGTTTTCTGTGCTTATCTTCCATTTTAAAAGTTAATGTTGCTCAGAAAACGACAGAAATTAAAGTTGTTTATACACAACTAAAGCAATGAAACTTTTACTTCGAAGTGGCATGTGGAAAGAGAAATAAACATTCCTTATTCCAAAATTTCGTAGATATTTTTAGTCCTGGAACATTTTTCATCTCGCAGTATACTCATTGAATACTTGTATTTTCCACTTCGATCCACTTCGAGCAACATACTATGACTATTTTATTTCTTTAATTGTTAACCGATGTTTTCAGGAAACACGAATTGAAGAATATCTTTAAATGCATGTTACGCTGTCGTGACATACAGATGTTCCGAATGCCTGTAGTGCTTTTATCATAACCGTACTGTAACTGCTCTTATCTTCCTTTTTCCTTTGCTTGTTTTTCACTTATGATTTCTTATTTTTATTGTTATAAGCATGGTTGAACCAAATGCATTCTATAATGAAAGTTATTTAATTTGGATGTAACATCATTTTTAATGATGTAACGCGATTAAAACAAGGTTTTAAATAATATATATAAGGAATACAGATGACACAAAGATGCTAAAATGTTTTAATTTGTCAATTTAAGGGCAAGGAAGAAAAAAGAAGACTGAAAGTCATTTCGAAGAAACGAAATCCCCAAGCTAGAAAAACTATTCTAATATATGCTAGGACAATCTTCAAAATCTGAATACATTATTCTTCAGTATTAGATGATCGTCAAATGCTGTCAAAATGTTCTGCTTCAAAAAGTCCTGAACACAACTTATGGCCAAAGTTTGTAAAGTACAAAATTATCGTTATATACAGTTGTACTGGACAGATTAGTACAGATTTATCGTTATATACAGGGTTAACTAACATATTTACTCAAATTTATATAAAACGATAATATATAATATATAAAACGATAAAGGTTATTAATATAGAAAATCTTCCTGGACTGTGGAGGGTATCGTTATAAACAGGTTGAAAAGATACAGGTTTATCTTTACAAACAATATCGTTATCGACAGATTTCACCGTGTTTTAAATACACATACAAAGTATTTGTGAAATGTAAATGCTCATATTTTAAAAACGCATTTGAATATTTACTATAATAATAGTAAAAATGGTAATAAATTTTATTTACAAGATAAAGGCAAAAATAACTTTACATTCCATTACCGAATTACATAATTAGTATGTAAGACATACTCATTATAATCAATACATGATTCACAATGCATAACTAGACAATGATATCATTGTGCACATATTTAACACATATTCTGTACATATAGTTTATTACAAGCATACATCCATGCATGGGCGCCCATATGAGTACTTTTAGGGGGGGGCTGAAAAATTATTACCTCCTTCTTAAGGCTGTCAAACATTTTAGTGTATGTACAAGATACTAAAATGCTACAAAAATAATTGATACTGCTTGACAATTAGTAATGAGCTAAAAAGTATCTTATTTTAAAATGTGACTGTAATTTTTTTTAAAGTAAATGCATAGCAGAATCGGGCAAATAAAATTTCTGAAAGGTTAGAGGGTGCTCGAGCCCCCTCCCCAACTTATATGAGCACCCATGCATCCATGATGCATGTGACTAAACATATATTTTTTATTTATTATTTAAATTTGTGTCCATATGATCTCGAAGGAAAGAAGCCATAAAAGGATTTTTAGAATCCTGAAGAAAGTATGAGTGTTTAATTTATGTATGGGCTCATATTGCGTGAATGTTCAGTATGTGCAAATATTCCTTAGATATGCATTTTTGTAACTGTTCATAGTATCTAAATACTCATAAAATGTATGTACGTAAATATTCATAAAATGTATGTACGTAAATACTCATAAAATGTATGTACGTAAATACTCATAAAATGTATGTACGTAAATATTAATAAAATGTATGTGCATACGTACTCATAAAATGCATGTAAATACTCATAAAACTCATGAAGTCGTAAGCTATGTAAGGTCACAAATTTTAACTATTTGTAAACACACTTCTGCTCAAAATAGAAGTCAACAACCAAAATTACGACTAAAATAAAGTCACTTAATAAATTTTAAGTAAAAGTATAGAGTTATTATAATAACATTGATATAATAGCAGAGTATCGTATTTTGTTAAAAATTTAAAATAGGTGGAATATAAAATTATTATTCGCATTTCTCAAAATACTAGTTAATATCCTCAGAATGAAATATACATCTGAAATCAATGATTTGCGTTGTCATTGAGTTTGTTTCTATTATAAACAAATTGTTTCAATGCGTTTTTACGGCGCAAGGACTACAGAGATCATGCTGCGCCGATATCTACAGTTATTTGGAGAATCCGAAGCCCTGATGCCAAGGGAAATTAGCCCTGGACTACGTGGACAAAAGAAAAAGGCACGTGTTCCACGGTACCATTGGGAATCATAACTAGGTTAATTGACTGAGAGAGGAACATATTAGCACCGGGCCACCGTAAGTCAGTAAACCTACGTTTTACCGAGCATTCTGAACTATTTTAAAGACTGAGCACTCAAACCCCGGACAACAATGAGCAGTTAGGCGGTAAGAATTCCTTTCTTAGCACTGTCGGGAATCGAACCTGAGTTATTACTGCGCTGTCATCACAAGACTTGGTTACAAACAAGGTTTTATGCGTTTTTTTTCTATTATTGTGGAATAGAAGATATCCAAATTCGTACAGATGACGGAAAAGATGATTTACATCCACCGTCCTTGGGAATTCGAAATATAGTCTATGGGGTTTAGATCCGGTGATCCCGATGGCCAATCCATAAGAACAAATGTGTCAAAATATAGATATTAGACTTTTAAGAGGACATAGGACTTTTAAAACTTTCAAAAACAATTTTTTTTTATTGTTCCAAAAAATTTTATACTATTAGAAGTATTTTAAAACAAACCGGAAGAAAATCCGCCTATAATTAAACTCATGGTATTGAAAACAATAATACTACATTTTATTCAATTTTAAGTGCTCGTAAATCTTTAAAGTGGATTTTCACAGAACGTGTTTTTTTCGGTTTGCGCGCATGATAACTTTCTAACTGGCTAATGAAATTTAACAAAATTTTCCATAAAACTTTATTATACGTTAATTTACAATTTCTACCTACTTTTGCAATTTTTATTCATATTAATTATGGACAAAATAGGGTCTTAAAAATATGCATAAAAAATCATACTTAAGTCAAAAAATTGATGTTCATAATTAATTCTATAATTTCTTTTTTTTTGTTTTAGGTAGGGTATGAGTAAATATCTATGAACAATTTGAGTTCATGAGCACCATTCTAGAAGCAAAATTTATATCGCAATTCTGCTCGCAGTCTATTGCCATGTAATGTTCAATTCGTAAATCATAACTAATATTTTATAACATTAAGAAAAATATTTGCCATTTAAAATTATTTTTAGTCATATTATATATACATAATAGATGGTTTATTATTGTTGATCAAAAAATTTTTTAATTAGATTTATATTTACTGAGAAAACTGGTCATAAACCATTATAAATGTCACTATTTTTGGAACTTTAAAAGTCCCATATCCCTTTAAGCTATTTCCGTCTGAAAAAATAATACTACGGATATAAATATGCAAATATTTAATTTAATATGACCTTAATCAATTATTAATTTATCTTTAACCTTATTTTTATTACTTATAGGGCCTTACGAAAAACGACTAATGTTACGTCAATACCAATTAATCAATGGTGTGCTGTGCAATGCTGGATGACGTGTAAAAATAAATATTAGTCGGAGCTTTCCGAAATAAAAAATGGTTTGTCCACTATTTAGGAAGATTATTTTAACTGTCTATTATATGTCTAATTTCTTATTCGTTTTTTCGTATTTTTACGCAACCATATTACCGAGAACTTGTGATTATATCACAAGCATCACTAGTATCATTAATCATTCCTTCAAATGAAGTAAAATGGAGCTGATCATGATTAAATCCGATGCCATAAAAGGATATTCTACCTCGAATAAGGGAAGTTGCGTAAACGCTTGATTTTTAGTATCTGCTCCTACATATCATTATCTACCATTTATCTACTCTCTGCAAAGGACAAGAAAGGAATATTAAATATTTAAATTTATAAATGAATTTCTACTATCAGTGAATATAAATGGCCCCTTCCCCACGACCGGGTCCCAAAAGAGAGAGGTCTGCGAAAGGTCTTCCGCTGATGTAAATCGATTTTCTAGTGAAAAATACAATTCGCGATGAAATTTTTTTTTTCACAGCGGAAATAAACTCCTCGTCATTTATCACAAGCCTCACAACCCAGTCATTTGACTTCCCACGTGCGTTTTTAATGAAGGCACCAGGCATTCAGTTCACCCCTTTAAATTCCTATTACGGTAGTTGAAATTCTGGACGCACGGTGATAGGAAAAGTGATCAGAGGTTTTGCTTTGTCGTTTTCTAAAAATAGATATCCCTGCGTCCGGAAAAGGAGACCATTGTGCAAAATGTGAGCGTGCATGAAGTAGTTTTTCGAATCGTGTTAAGATTTGCAAATTTCATAGGATTACACTCATCCTAAATGTGTTTTGTAATTTGCTTTATCATGTATTGTAATTTAGGCTCCTACCTTTGTCTGTTAGATTAAATATATGCTACTGTTATTATACCTAACTGTAGTAATGAAATATGAGTACATGAAAACATTAGCGAATTTTAATCCCTTCTTGGCTTTCTGAACATTCAGAGGCCCCTCGCCTAACATGCCTTTATCTACGGATCTGTCGTTGGAAGAAACACATAATATAATCAGAATATTATAAAATAGAGAAACAAAACACAATCATCAATCCACCCAATACTTGTTTTATTTATTTCTATATAGACCTTTTATTTAAAGACATTGCGTGTCATTTCATACAACCAAATTTACATTCTTAAACGCAAAAATTAAAAAAAAAAGTGCCCATGCCAGGAGTTGTGCTTGCAACCCTGTGTGTTTACCAGGTAACGTCACTCTTGTCTCACTGTCAGATGAGAGCTCCCGAGTTCGAGACTCATTTACGCAAAAACAATTTTCACATTTTTTTTTTCAAATTTTATCCTTTTGACAATCTGTAAATTACATAAATAGAATTCATTTTTTTGCACCTAATGAATATTTTATCATATTTTTAAGACCGATTCGTCATTTTTAAATGAAATTTTAAAAGTCATGCAAAATTCCATTTTAATAATTATAAGACTCATAATAATAAAACAAAATAATTATAAAACTCATAATAATAAAACAAGATAATTATAAAACTAATGATAATAAAACTCTGTTTTCCTTCTAAAGATTTTATTCTTTATATTAATAAAAGTAAAGGGGGTTGTTTTACCTGTCCCTGCTCATAAACGATTTTTTCCTTTCATTCAAAGTCTCGCTCCATTTTACATATTAATTTCCATTTTTATAAACACTCATTTACATAACGGAACTTTCTTCTTGATTTGCAAAATCGAAAAAAGGCATCTCCACGCCATGCATCGTACTTGCAACCTTGTTTAATGATCCTGTGACATTTATCGTTACTCAAACAATAGGTCTTAAGTTCGAGTCCCCTTCACGTAGAAGCAGTTTGCATCATTTTTTCAAATCTTATCCTTTTGAAGATCTTTGAATTTCATAAATTAGAACTCATTTTTCTGTACCCAATGCATATTTTTGAGATGGAGTTATCACTTTTAAATCAATTTTTAAATATCGCGCAAAGTCAGATTTTTAAACTCTCATTTCATTCTAACTTGCTCTACCCTTTACACCAGGATTGGTGGACCTGAAACTTTAAAGCCGCTGGTCTTTCGGGCCCAGAAATGTGGCCTTTTGGATGAATTCGAATTTTGCAAACCAAATCCTTTTATTTTTATTAATATGATTTTGTTCATCTTATTTTTTATTCATTTACTTTATTTTAATTATTATCTTAAATGACATATTTAAACTATAAAAGACAAAAACGTATAATAAACATAATGTAAAAATTCGATTTTTAGCGCAGAAGTGCGAAGAAATTAAAATATTTATCCAAAAACACTTTTAATTACATATTACTAAACAACTTGATGATAATAAAGAACTATCCGCAAAGTATATGTATGCGATAATTAAGATATTAACTATCTTGTAAGTGGTCCAATATCTTTTTATATACCCAGTATAAGTGTAAAATATATACATATCTTTTCTTGTCCACTTCCCACCATTTGTACTGGTTTCTTTCTTGAGACCAGAGTATATTAGAAAGCGAATACGAACATTTTTGCCGAAAGCATTGAACAAGTCTCTACTAAAATAATAATAATAATAATAAGTACAGTTGACCATTTCGGTTAAACGAAGTTCGAATAATCGAGATTCTGCTATATATATGTAATCAGTGGTGTAGGCCGAGGGGCTAAATCCCCCCCATTAGGTAGCAAAATACATTGTTCTGTTTAATGCCAAATCACGTGATTTATTACGTAAGTACTTTAGACCAGGCGCTGATCGGGCTAGCGCTGCTTCATGGATGATAGGTCTCACGCCCTTTGAGAGTACTAAGTCCGCCCCTGTGTATATTCACAATACACATTTTCTAAAATATTATAAACATTGGACATTGAATGAGCGGTTCTTTTGGGACTACTCTTTTGATATTTTACACTACAAGCCATACCAAGCAGACATATATTATCAGAAAAAATACTTTTGTTGTGTCTTTCTTTCTCTCAATATTTTCAGTTCGGGTTTATTGACTGAATTCTAATTTCACCAATACCATACCTCAAGAACACAGTGTACATTCTATAATTAAAGAAGGTATGTATTTTAATTCATTATCCCCGCAATGCGTTTCCTGAAAATATGGAAAGCATCCTGCCTCGCTCTGACGAAATAAATGACGTTCGCAGATAAAGAAATGACATAAAGAAATTGGATCTGATAATTAGAAAGTTGGGATTAAAGGGACCCAGATTGCATTTATTTTTCTCTTTGCATTTTTTCCTCTTTTCTGCCGACTTCTGGGAATTATTTTTAATCGAATGTGCAGCTGGAGCAGATGTCGTTGCCAAATCCACCCTACAAAATTTCAGAAGAAATTGGAATGCCGTTCCGGAGATTATAAAGCAATGATTTCAAGTGGGGGCAAACAAAAAGTACCAAACGTTAAATTAAACATACGAAGCTTAACACGTGAAGGTAAAAAATGAAAATATTTCACCTTTCTGTTCAGTATGTGCAAAATATGCGCAGGTCATAATAAAATGCATTTACTCGAGTATAAATTACATTGAAACATAAATCATGTTAGGATTTATACAATCTTTAAATATATTGATAATAATGGACTAATTATTTTTAATTAAAATATTGTTTCTTAATTATTTATTGTTAATATTATTTATACTCTCGTAAAGAGTGAGTAATATTACTCTCGCCAGTAGCCATTATCGCTCAGTATGTAGATGTGTCATGTTGCAATAAACATCACTTATTGTTTATTGCTGTCTCCCTCTGTCTGCCGATTTTCATTGCTTTCTGCCCACCCCTTCTTGGTGTCGCATTTTCACTGTCATGTAGTGTATTTAGTAAGGAATAAAATTAGTTAATAGTAAGGAGTAAAACGTTAGGTGAGGTTGATAGTTATATTCTGCGCTCGTTATAACCGATTTCCATTTTTATCAATTTATGGGGACTTTCTCTAATTACCCCCCCCGTCCATCCGACACTGCTATATAACTTCTTTAAATTTCAGATGTATCCAGCTGGCAAGTTTTGTGCAAATTTTCTGTAATTATATTTAACAATATTATATATATATATAACATAACATCATCATTACTCCTGATGAAGGACTGCTGCTGAAGCGTCCGAAAGCTTGGGTGATCTTTTTCATTGCTATTTTACCAGTGTTTAACCTTTTGTATGTATATTTGTAATATCCAGTGTTACCAAGAATTTTTTTAAGTTTGCTTTAATGTCTTCAAATGCATTGTTTATTGCGCTTACTATATTAAAACCGTTCTAAAATGTCCAATTGCACCGTTTATTATATTAAGAACGAGATTTTTATTGTACTGCAAATAAAATTTATTATTAATCTCTCTCGCTCTCTCTCTCCTCTGGTTTTTCAATTTTTCGTTTTCATGGTAAAGTAATTTCTTGCAATATCATTATTTGTAATCTTCTATGCCCTATGTAAGACTTTGTTTTATATTTGCTAAATGTCATTGCTTTAGGTACGTTGTTAATAGAAGAGTGTGCGAGTTATGTGTCGTACCTTCTGAACAAAATGAACCTGACGAGCGCCCATGTTTGTTTGACGGTCGTTCCCAATTTCGTCCGCCAGTCAAATCCTTAAATTCGCTGGACGAAAATGGGAACTCACATTCTTCGCTCTTTTTCAGATGGCACGAAGAGGACAATGGAATAAGGAATTAATGAAAAAGGCGATTGACGTAGTAAGGAGTTAGGGTATAAAGCAGCCAGTAAGTTCTATAATGTTCCTGGAGCAACTTTGAAAGATTATGTCAAAAAGGAAAAAGGTTTAAATGGAAGACAGATAGTCGAAAAGAGAATGGGCCAAATAACAGTTCTGACACTAAATTTGGAGGACGAACCGATTTAGTATTGTTTGGAAATGAAAAGTAATTTTTATTGTCTTTCGCTGAAGATAGTGATGCCGAAGGTTCAATCTGTGGGAAAAAATATTCCGAAGCTGGCCTTGGCTTTACTGCACGAAATGTTTCACCTTGTTTTATAAAACATGCTCCAACACCAAAAAGAGAGAAATGTTTGTTTGTGGTACTTGCTTGAATGGCTAAATTATTGATGTTATTACATTTTTTAAAGCGAACTCAATGTTGTTATTTTTGATTTTTGCTAGGTTTGTACATTTAGTTGTCAATAAGTAGAACATTTTGGATTAATTCACTATGTTCGAGCAATTATGTTTACTTTTGTAAAGAATATGAATCAAATTAAAACTTTATCAAGAATGAAATACAAAACCTCGTTATAACCTTATGTTTTGGACTCTTTTTTTTCCAGAGGAGTTGTTTAAGGACACTTTTTTACTTTTGCCGAGAGAGCACATTTTTTACATTAAACATTTTTTTTTTTTTTTGTTCTAACATGATTATGTAGGCAATTTAACTTGATTTTCAAGTAGAAGGATACCTAAGGGAAATAGTCTCAAATTTTTAAACACGTATATCACTTAATATATTTCATCTGTAAGGAATATTAAATGAATGAAAGGAAGGTACAAGAAAGTGACTAGGGGACGAATGTTGGTCCCCCTGACTTTTCTTTTTCTTCATTTTATTTTAATAACTTTTTTTTTAAGTTTTTCCAAAAAATAAGATTTAACGATTAAAGTTTTAATCAAAATAAAATGTCTTTTTTTCAAAACAATCAAACTTTTGATGAAACACGATTGGAAAAAGACATCATGAAATATGAAAGACAGAAATATATATTTGGAGCGCATAATTAAAAACGAATTTCCAGGAAATGTATTTCTTAATTTAGAAGAAATGCATCAACTCGATTGGAAGAGGAGCGAGAGAGGTTGGGGGGGGGGAGTTCTAGATCTAGTTTGA
Source organism: Dysdera silvatica (assembly GCA_006491805.2). Lineage (NCBI taxonomy): Eukaryota > Metazoa > Arthropoda > Arachnida > Araneae > Dysderidae > Dysdera > Dysdera silvatica. The sequence continues at coordinate 115,035,873 of QLNU02014802.1, read as the reverse complement.
CTGCAAAAATTCTAAGTAGAGATGTATTGTTTTTCATTAAAGTCCGAAATTAAAACTTCAATTTAAAAGGTTCTTTGGATTTTCCGCAGCAGAACGTTGTTTCTCGCTTGTCAAACAGCCTTGAAACAGATTAAAATTTCAAATTTAACTTTCCCGAAATGTGTTTAAAATGCATTCTTTTTATTTTTTTTTTATAGAATTTTGAGAATCGTTGCATTTTAGAGAGTGAAAGTAGAAAATAACGATGAAGAAATAGCGTAGTTTAATTACAATCCTCGAGAATTTTGAGACGTGTACAGCTTACAATCACACACACACGCACACACACACACACACACACGCGCGCGTGATATATTAAAGATTTTAATTTCTCTAGAGAATTCTCAGAGTTGGATTTACGTAAATCCTTCGAAAGATGTAATTTATTTTTCTTTAAAAACAAGTCCTATTTTATAATAGTATTGCGCGACTAGATTTTTCAGTATACAGGGTGTCTCAGCACCAGGGTTGCAAACATCTAGGAGGGGTAGGGTACACCTAGACGAACAATATTTGTCATAGAACCTAGGGTCGCAAACCACTCACAGCGCCAGTTCTAAAACCGTCCAGCATGCACAAATAGTGACAACCAGTGCATGAGAAGCGCAATATGAGATGTCCTAATCATCTATGCAATTGAGCAGCTGACCTGAGTTCTAGCGCTTTTCACGCACTGATTGTCACTATTTGTGCATGCTGGACGGTTTTAGAACTAGCTCTGTGAGTGGTTTGCGACCCTAGGTTCTATGACAAATATTGTTCGTCTAGCTGTACCCTACCCCTCCTAGATTTGTTTTAACCATATTACTGCGCTACTCTGTATAGCCTTATTTTATAATATACACGAGAATATATTTCATGCCATGCCTCTGTAATCATGATATCCTAAGCTGATGGATAAAATGTAGATAAAAATGTAAGAGTCTTCAAGAATATATTTATAATTTATAAATTGAAACTGATGTAATTTTTCTATATTACAAAGAGATGTAAAACCTTCTTTGCAAAACCTAGGATTAGCTGAAAACTGAAGTTTGTAATAGTAGAAAGATATGGAATATTCCATATCCTTCAGCTATGTAGCTAATGCTCTAGGTAGACATTTTCTACAAAGGCTTTGAAATTGACAGGGGACTCAGAAGGCTACTGAAGAGCTTAGAATTACTTAGTGTTCAACTGTATTTTATTAATATAGGCAATGAAACGAAATCTCGAAGCATAATAATATAAAATGGTAAATTACTTGTAAAGAAAAGAAATGTTATTGACTCTTGGTGGAATATAAACATACAATCCCTTGGTTTCAGGTTAAGTGCTTTACCACTAATGAACATAATAATATGTTCAGCATGAATGAATTTCTTAACATAAATTTTGCATTATAAATTTGTAGAGCTTTGCCAAATTTTATATTGCCTTGCTCCTGGGCATAAAGACCTAAACCTCTCTAATAAAAGCATGAGGTACACAAGATTTACCGTAAAAATCTATTTTGAACACATTCTTAACGTCATAGAACAATTTCCATTGTCGTATACAATTTAATACAAAAATTAAAATTTAAAATAGAATTCTAAAATATTTTATTTTAATAAAAACTATTTTCCCGGGGGCTGACTGCATTTCCATGGCTTTGAACTATCTGAATAGTGTCATTGCTTATAGGTTTTTTTCTGCTATACTATGTACTGTGTACTACCATATTGCGTTCATGGCTGTGGACAAAATTTTAAATAAGGTGTTTCAGAACTGCTTGCTTTTTATGTGGTGAATTTGGCAATGAACGTTTGGCACGGGCAATTGATTTCCCCAATAAACATCGGGACTTAAATGGAGATCGTTGGGACAGAATTGTTTTTTTTTTCCTTTTACTTCAAACGAGATTTGGCAACACTCTCTCGGGACCTTTGTCTTTGCTGGCTTCTCACATTATCTCTTCCCATTGGGGTCATGTCACAAATTTCTTTTCTCTTCTTTGTACGACTTTTTTGCTGTTTCTCGGTGCTTCTTCTTGTATTTTTCGTACCTCCCTTCATCTTTAAGTTTTTGCCTTCTCCTTCGCATTTTTTCTGCAGCTGTTAAAGCCATTCTGTAAGAAAGGGCAATACTAAAATCTGTATTAATTATTATATAATATATAATCATTATTAATTTATTAATGCAAAATTATCTATATAATTTTTGCATTTATGGGGCTATTCTACTTATTAGTTCCTGTTTATTTTAAAGGTTATAAACTCGGACTTGCGAGGGAAAAAAGTAGCTAAGCAGTAGGTCACCAAGTGCGGTGACCATACTAACAATTAACCCATATTTTTATTACCTTAACTTACTTACTTTAACTTAGTACCTTAACTGTAACTTACTAACTTAACTGTATGATAGTTATGCAAATAACAACTTCACTCACTTTCTAAATGTAGCATGAGTTACCACATGGTAACTTATACTTCAATAGTTTTATGCAAATAATAAAACAAAACTTGGTGCTACCTCTTTTAAACTTTTGTTTCGATTAAAACAGCTGAAACTGAAAAAATGTTCGAATTTTAAAAGCAAATGATAGTTTACTACATTTTGCTAGGATATTTTATAACAATGTTTTAGGCAACTCCTGTTACATGTGCATATATACAGTCATCCATAGAAGTATATATAAGGCTTCTTAATCAACAAAAGAATTAAAGACTGTCTTCTGGAAGTTGAAAGTACATCAGATCGAGCAGCGAGGCTTGTTGTTCAACTAACCCAGCGATACCAACTTCAAATAGTACAGGTATATGCACCAACATCAAGCCATACCGACGAAGAGGTTGAAGAATTTTATGAAGAAATCAAAGAGTTACACACCAAAGGGAAACAACATATCAAGCTCATCATGGGGGATTTCAATGCAAGAATTGGACAACAGGAACAAGGAGAGACATCGGTTGGTAAATACGGATATGGGGAAAGGAATGAACGTGGCGATCAACTCATCGAATTTGCAGAAGCTGAAAACCTTAGCATCATGAATTCATTTTTTAAGAAGAAACCGCAAAGAAAATGGACATGGAAACACCCAAATGGGGGAACTAGTGAAATTGACTATATCCTGGCAAACAAGAAATCAATTATTGAAGATTGCAGTGTACTGAACAGATTTAATACTGGAAGTGATCATCGAATGGTGAGATGTAAAGTGCACTTAAATACTAAATTAGAACGACAGAAGCTCATTAGGAAACAAGTAAGTAAGAGGGTGGATCTAATGAAACTGAAAGTAAATACCGAGGCATTCAAGTTGGAATTAAAAAATCGCTTTTCTGCACTGGAAGGACTTATTGATGAAAGTGATATCTCAGAAGCAAATGAAAACATTGTTAAGACAATAGTTGAAACTGCTGGGGAAATTGGTGGTGTAACCTGTAAAAAGCACAATAGCAAATTATCTGAGAAGACGAAACAGCTCATGAAAAGGCGAAGAGATATGAAGGTGGACAATCGAAATACCAGTTCCAGGATTGAGTACATAGAACTTTGTAAAACTCTGCGCAAAAGCATGAAAGAAGACATAAGAAAATTCAACTGTGAGTTAGTAAGGAAGGCCATTGAAAATAACAAGAGCCTTAGGGTTGTTAAAGGAAGTTTATCTGTTGGGAAGAAACACATCATTGCATTAAAAGGAGAGGATGGCACCGTAACAAGAAATAGGGAAGAAATACTTAGAAGAGTTGAAGAATTCTACAAAAATCTATACGAAAGTAACAGTGGATTAAACGAAGACATTGAAATAGTCGAAGGAACAGCTCCTAAAATCTTAAAAGAAGTTTCATTTGCAATAAAAAATATGAAGAAAGGAAGAGCCCCTGGTGATGATGGTATTACATTAGATATCCTAAAAGAAGCTGGAGAATATGTAGAGGCATACGTGCTATTTATAAAATCTTCACAAAAGTGCTAACACATCGCCTGCAGAAAAAATTAGATGCAGCTCAACCAAGAGAACAAGCTGGATTTCGAAGTGGATTCAGTACAGTGGACCATATTCAAGTATTAAGAGAATTAATTGAAAGAACACATGAATATGAACTTCCATTGTGTGTTGCATTTATTGACTATGAGAAGGCCTTTGACTCTATTAAAACATCAGCAGTCATCAACTCTTTAAGATCAACAGACATTGAGGATGTGTACATTGACATGGTGAAACGTGTGTATAAAAATGCAAGTGCAAAATTTCGGTTACATAAAGATACCAAAACTATCAAAATTGGTAAAGGTGTGAGGCAGGGAGATACCATTTCTCCAAAACTTTTTACTTCAGCTTTACAGATGATTTTTCAGCTGATAAATTGGAATAACAAGGGAATAAAAATAAATGGTGAATATTTAAATCATTTGCGGTTTGCTGATGACATTGTTATTTTTTCAACGAACCCATTAGAACTCCAAGACATGGTACAGGAGCTCTCAACTAGAAGTAAAGAAGTTGGACTCAAGATGAACCTACAAAAAACTAAGATCATGTTCAATAATTTTGTAGAGGAAACAAAAATACAAGTTGACAACATTGAGCTAGAAATTGCTGATTCATATATTTACCTTGGCCAGCTGATTTCAATGGATGGCAACATTATGAAAGAACTCAACAGACGTATTAAACTTGGCTGGAGTGCATTTGGAAGAAACAGTTTTATCCTGAAGGGGAAATTGCCTTTGTGTCTAAAAAGAAAGGTCTTCAACCAGTGTGTATTGCCAGTCCTCTCTTATGGATCAGAGACATGGAGTCTAACAGTTGGAGCAATACGAAAGTTACAGACAACGCAAAGGAGCATGGAGAGGTGCATGCTTGGAATAACTAGGAGAGATCGAAAAAGAAACACTTGGGTGAGAGAGCAAACTAGAGTAGAGGACATCATTGTTAAAGTAAAAGGGCTGAAATGGCGATGGGCTGGGCATATTGCAAGAAGAACTGATCAACGATGGACAACAGAAATTCTGAACTGGATTCCAAGAGACCACCGAAGACCTAGAAAACGTCCTCAAACTAGATGGGTGGATGAAATAAGAAAACAGGTTGGGGTGACGTGGAAACGAATGGCCCAGGATAGACTTGTGTGGAAAGCATTTGGAGAGACCTTCATCCAGCAGTGGATAGATAATGGTTGAATATGATGATGATGATATATATATATATATATATATATAATTACTGATTCCAAACATTTATTTTATTATTTTTATAAAGTGTTGAGTGTATTTATCAGAAACAATTCAGGAAATACAAATTTAATGTTTACAAAATTACAGAAAAATACCTTTAATTTGCTGAAAAATATAACTGTAGAACAAAATACTCTAATGGCTGACTTTCAAATGTTGCCATTCTGATGAAAAGAAACTTTTAAAAAAATAGACTGTTGCCACCACAGCTACAACAATTCAGAATAATTATTCCCATAATTTATAACAAAATAAAAATATATTTTTAGATGGTCATGTTCCTGTACTCATGAAATGAGCCTGTAGTATATTAAGTGTTCAATAGTATTATTAAATATAATTAATTACAGTTTATTAATTAATTAATTAGTAATTACCAAATGAGGCACAGAGACACGAAATGAGGAGGTACTGTTGAGAAAATGGCACCAACTAGCTTTCCAATTACACGGTTTTTGGCACACCTTCTATTTGCAAAAAACGCAATATCTGTGAAACGCAATAAAGTGAAGTATACTAGTAATTTTTAGAAATGAATTTAACAAAATGAATTAGAATGCCATGTTTTATTCTAAGGCACTTTTACGTATACCCTATTCTTTAAGACTAGAAATAATTGCATTAAGAAGTAGACATCGTTAACTCTAAAACGGATAAAACTTTTAACAACGAGCATTGAAATTTCTACACTGGCAACCAGAAGACAAGGAATGAACCAGCTTTATCTTCTCGAACAATCGTTCCTTGAAAAGAGGGATTTTCCTGTACAACTATAAATGCGCCCTTGCTTTTCAGGGAGAACATTTGCCTTTATTTAAGGAAAATTAGGAATGAGTTTGTCACCCATTCAAAGCCAAAAGAAAGTGAGTTTTCCCCAAGTCAGGCCTCTTTGTGTAGTAGTAATCGAATTTCCTGGAAAAGGGAAATATAGTTTCCCTCTTGGAACGAACAAATAAATCTTCCTCAAAACCTTTGGGATGTAAATAACATTGAAATTGACAATTTTCAAATGTATTTACTGTTCGCCTGCGTTAGCATTTATGTAAAATGTAGGAATATCTAAAACTGGGAGCATTTCTATAGTTTAAGCAGACTTCTATAACTTGAATAAATTGAAGGACAAATCTTAATACAATTCAATACGTTTTTCTCTGTATATATTTATTTTCTTTAAATTATATTTATGACATGTAGAAATATAAATTTGAAAATATGGTGTAATATATTACTCGGTTCATAAGAATATTTTACGATATATTAATGGTTTTGGTAATATGTTGAATTTTGTGTAATATTTTATTATTTCTCTAAATAAGATTTTGCAATTTTCATTGCATGCGTTTTGTTTCGGGCTGATTTTCCTCTTAGTGCAGCATACTATATTTTTATCTATAAAAATGTTGTGTGTAAAAATTGTTTGTGTAAAAATTGTGCGTGTAAGAGTTTTCCCCATATACCACTTACATTAAAGAGAATTTAACGTCAAATTAAACTTCCATGTAGAATAAATTCTGACCAATCCGGACTCCGACTCTGACGTTTAAGGGGCGGTGTTACACTTCTATATGACATCACGAGCAAAAAAAGAATTAAACTCGTCAACAATCCAACACTACTCTATGCAAAAAATGTCCGTACTATCAAATGTTTACGACAGATACTGTCTGTTCACGAAAAGAAGTCCGATGGTACAGTTAGAAATAGCTGGAGGTGACGTCACAAACCAGCCAGCCGCTTACAACAATATAGGACTCCAAGTTGTACATTCGTATTTGACGATCACCTATAACAAATTCTGAGATTAAAGTCCTACTCTGCTGTAAGCTGCTAGCTCATTTGTGACGTCACCTCCCGTTATTTCTAACTGTTCCATCGGACTTCTTTTCGTGAACGAATAGTATGTGAATGCAGTCTATGTAATAATCAGTAAAATAAACTTTGTAGTTTGTCAGTGACGCAGTGATAAATTAAAACACATTTGTTTACCATGAAGAGAAAAAGAGAGAGAGAGAAAATGCGCAATTGACTCCTAATAATAGCAAATATTTACAAGATTTACATGATTTACAAGACATTTACAATTTTTCCAAGAGTGTGCTGTATCGGGACTGAACACCGTCGGTCCTGTGATGCAATCTGCTCTTTCCTCGGAAAAGAGGCCCCTTCGTCATAAAATGCAAACGAAGAAGCTTGTGGTTTGGGCAGTTAATAGGAGCATACGGCAAATAATATATCACTTACTGGAATATGATATAAAGTTGCTATAAACACATTCACATAGACTTTCACGGCGTCTATTAATATACATTATAGAGCTTTTTGGGATATTCCGCCTCGTCTGTTTATTAAAAACACTTAACGTTTCACTCATCTTGAGTATCCTCAGAAGAAACAGCCAACCAAGTTTCATTCTGCAATAATGCAAGACTTCCGTTCGGTTGTTTGGCAGAAAATGAGTAACTGAGAATGTGAGACGTATTTACCCTTTCTCTGTCTACCCCTTCCTTCATTGGATAATTTCCAGATTATTAGTTGTTGGCTATAAACACTCAGTATGACTTCGAGGTTATGCTTTTGTTGACCGCGTAGAAAACCTGGATTTGAATCCCCCATAGCACCAAAATATTATAGGTTTTTATCCACTTGAATCCTGGGGATTGATCCCTTATACAGTGAAACCTCTCTTAACGGACACCCCTCAGATAGTGTCACCCCGCATTTACGGTCAGATGAAAATTCCCCGGCAGAAACTGATTTACAATAATGTATTTCAAAACCTCTGCTTAGCAGCCACTCTCAGATACTGACGTGGATACTGTTTTCAGGATTCATTTCATTAGATTAAAACCCCTGTACGGACAAAATACGTTTGAACTTTGAACTTCTCACTAGAATAAACAGGATAATAATAATAATAATTAATAATAATTCTCTCTCTCTCTCTTATAAACATAGTGCGGAAATTGGCTCAGATTTTTACTCAGTCAAGCGACTAATGCCTAATAAAGATTTTGGTAAAAAATAGATCATGTGGTAATATACGGAGCGAAATTAATAAATAATTATCAATAAAACACTACCGCATTTCAAATTTATTATTGTCGTTTAATTCGATACCTCAGGTTATGTCAGAGTAACGACGGAAAAACGATGGATTTAATTTTGCAATTAAAAATACATTTCGAAGGAGAAGGGCCGGTGTGTGAAACCCAACAAACAGCTATTAATAAATTTTTTTCCAAGACAAATAAATTTTAATATTTAACGTTTTGTTGTAAATTTACTTGATATATTCAACAAATGCTTACGTTCTTTATCTTGAACTTGTCTTATGTGCTTAAAAATACATAAGTTTCGAAATGAACTATTTAAATGATTGAAATGTAATATTTCAGCTACTTCAGAATGGCCCCCCTTTTACGGTCACCCCACTTTTGCGGACAATTTTTTTCTTTTCGGCGAGTGATCGGTAATGAAGAAATTCGCTGTTTAAGGGGAAAACCGCGAATTAGATTAAGTCAGAAAACTATAAATGTTAATGAAGAGAATGAATATCATCATCTGCCTATCAAACACTACAAACAATGAATTTTAAAAGCTTGGGTAGGTGTACACACATCCTAATTCAGCAGTCACATTCAACTTCCTGTCCAATGTTTCGAACTTCGTAAATCGACATTCAAGGAATCATGCCATGGAAGATGAAGCGCATTTGAATTATTCAACTTTCAGCGGAAAAAATTTGTTCGTTAAATTAAACAAAACTGTGGCATGCGCCGCAATGTAACATTTCTAAAATTCATTTTCTGTCTTTGCCGTGAGGTGGCGCTGTGGTGATGTATTCGACTAGCGCGCCGCTTATCCGGGTTCGACTCCCAACAGTACAAAAAAAAAGTAGAACGTTTATCGACTAACCACTCACTGTAGTGAGGTGCTGGTTTCCTAGGTCTTGAGGGGTTCGGTATCCGCGGAAAAATACAGATCTACTGCCTCACAGTGGCCTAGTAACGATGCGTTCGTCTATCGTGCCATTAGCCAGGGTTCGATTCTCAATGGTGTTGTGGAACCCATGCTGTTTTTCCGCTCATCGTAGTCCGCGTTTTGGTTTCCTTGCCGGTAGGAGTACGGGTTCCTCAGAAAACTATAAATGAACTGCGTCATTGCAGCGTACTAATAATATGTATATCTATCGACACCAGAATCCAGGTTTCGATTTCCAGTACTATAGTGGAATCCGTGTTATTTTTCCGCTTACCGTAGGCTGAGGTTTTGTTTCCTTGACAGAAGGAGTTCGGGTTCCTCGGGAAAATATAGATCCACTGCCTCGCAATAGCGTAGTAATAACGCATTCACCTGTCGTGCCATTAGCCAGGGTTCAACTCCCAATGGTGTGGTGGAACCTGTGCTGGTTTTCTGCCCACCATAAGCCGGGGTTTGGTTTCCTTGGCAAAAGTTGGGATTCCTCGGAAAAATATAGATACACTGCCTAACGGTAGCCTAGTAATGACGCGTTTTTCTATGGTGACATTAGCCAGCTTTCGACTCAATGATGTTGTGGAACCCGTGCTATTTTTCAGACTACCACAGTACGGAGTTGGGTTTCCTTGACAGCGGAGGTTCGGATTCCACGGAAAAATACAGATCCACTGCCGCATAGTGGCCTAGTAATGATGCGTTCGTCTATTATGGCATTTATCCAAGATTCGATTCTTAATGGTGTTATGGTACCCAGTGATTTACGCACCCTCTTAATGGAATCTAAACACACAATGTGTTAGATGAAAATAACTTAATGAAATCTACTCCACATCCCCCTTGAAAATCTTGAACACCCCCTAGTTTATGAATCCCAGATAAACCCCAGGTGGAACCCGTGCTGTTTGTCCGCCTACTATAATCAAGGGTTTGATTTACTTTGCAGCAGAAGTTCGGTCTCCTCGGAAAACTATAGATCTACTGCCTCACGGTAGCGTAGTAATAAAGCATTCATCTGTCGTGCCAGTAGCTAGGGTTCTACTCCCAATGGTACTGCGGAACCCGCGTTGTTTGTCCGCCTACCATATTCCAGGGTTTGATTTACTTTGCAACAGAAGTTCGGTCTCCTCGAAAAACTGTTGATCCATTGCCTCACGGAAGCGTAGTAATAACACATTCATCTCTCGTGCCAGTAGCTATGGTTCTACCCACAATGGCATTTTGGAACCCGTGTTGTTTGTCCACCTACCATATTATAGGGTTTGATTTACTTTGCAGCAGAAGTTCGGGCTCCTCGGAAAACTATTGATCCACTGCCTCACGGTAGCCGGGCAATAACGCATCCATCTGTCGTGCCAGTAGCTAAGGCTCTACTCCCGATGACACTGTGGAACCCGTGCCGTTTGTCTGCCTACCATAGCCCCGGGTTTGGTTTACTTTGCAGCAAAAGTTCGGGCTCCTCAGAAAACTATTGATCCACTGCCTCACGATAGCGTAGTAATAACGCATTCATCTGTTGTGCCAGTAGCTAAGGTTCTACTCCCAATGGCACTGTGCTGTTTGTCCGCCTACGGTAGTCCAGGGTTTGATTTACTTTGCAGCAAAAGTTCAGATTCCTCGAAAAATTGTAAATCACGGCTTAACAGGAAATTCGCTGTCCTTGCGCCATAAAGACACAAAACAACCTTCGTTTCCTATTCGGCAGGCAAACCGTGCTCCTGAGTAATTAACATGTAAATACTCATTTTTATTGAATTCAAAGTATTCGCAAATTAAAACGAATTCTTTTTTTACAAATTAAATATTTAAAACCGGGGGGTGGCTCGAGGTTGATTTTGGACCCGGGGAACCTGTCACGGATTGCTTTTTGATGCCCCTCCCCCTCCGGCGAAAACAGGAGATTTTCACAGATGCGCAGTGAGCCATATGCCCTATAAAAGTGGCCTAAAGTCTCTGAAAGAATTTCTCTAAAGATGTCTCTAAACTATTCCCTTTTTAGAGAGATTTTCTATTGTTAGGTCAAAATAAAATTTGACCTCGACTTCAGTTTGGTGCCCGAACCTTAAGCCGTCCCTGTTTAAAACGATTATTCAAATCTCGTCATTACGAAGTAACAAAGAAAAAAGCGCCAGAAGCCCGGTAGCTGAATTATTTCAAATAAACATCATTAAAATTCTGTATCTCATCTGCTTAGAATAGAAATTGGATCTCAAAGAGAATATTGGATGTGGAAATTATATTCTCAAAGGAATTTCCCTTCGGGCGGCATTATACTCTGACAAATGCAATTAAAATTAGTGATATAATAGCGTTAATAAGGATTTGGCGCAACAACTTTCAAAATTACGTTAAATGCTTGAACGTAATTGAAATTCAATTACAGAAATGCACAAACGCTATTAACTAATTTTGTAATTTACGTTTGTTCCTCTAAAGGGAATCATTCTGGGACATCATGTAAATTACATGTCTTCGCTTATTATTGTCTCCTGCAAGTGTAATAAAAATATTTTCCATTTAAAAATATCTGTTACAAACGAAATATGCATTTGTTCTAAACAAGATAAATATTTCAAGATATTCAATTAAATTAAAACTCTCTATCCATTGAGTAATTGAAAACTATATTAGTTTTTTAAATTCTTCTTCTCTGTGCTAAAACCTGACACATTAGGAAGATATGCAACGAATGTTATTAAGTTTCATGATAGAGCTAATCTGATTTTGTTATTAAAAAAATTATCGTAGGTATATAACAATGCATATAATATATTATTAATTTATTTTAATTAATATCTATTTTGATACATTACTTACAAACAACAATTTAAATAAAAATTCTTAGGATGTAATTTAATGGTTCTGTTTTCTGAATGAAATGCAGTTTCATTCTTGAAGAATGCTCAGAGAAAATAATAAAATTATTTTGTGTAACAAAAATCGATTTTAATCATGTTATACGTTTGCAGTTAAGTATTATTAAAAGTACATTCTATCAAAGAACTTGCATAAGTTTTAAAAACTTAATGTTACTTGTAACTTTAAAACTTTAATTAAATGTTAGAAAAATCAATTACATCTGTAAATAAGATATTGTCATTATTCTGTTGTTGCAAAATGGAAAACGCTAATTACAATATTTTATTATTATTAATAATATTAATAATATCCTTTGTTTAGTCGACGACGCAATGAATTACGGCAAATTAATCTCGATACAATAAATAACACAAATGGAAAGACAAGAGATATTTATGGTCGAGTAGTCAGTTGGTGCAAAATCGACAAGGTTGCATTGGAAAAGGCCAAAAAGGAGGTGTGACAAAGTCCAATACTCCAAATACATTAAGACAACCTGACACAACAAAACCAGACGAGCGCGAGTTAATACAGAATCAACAATGGAAGCCGAAGCTCTATCACCTCTCAGACAATCTTTTCAAATTTACAACTGTAAGTGACAACATAAGACACGGAAAAACAATATATATGCTTAAAACAAAAATAGATATGGCGTCAACGAGGAAAATTTACTGTATTTACAACACACGACCCCAGCAAATTATAATATTACTGTATACCCTCCCTTCTCCCAGTAATAATTAAAAGTTACGCCGATTCATTTAAAAATATTTATTTAAGAAGCTATAAAGGGGTTACTTAAATGTGTATATCATTGCAAAAGTCTCAGAAAAACTCCAGAATACGAAACAATCTTTTAATGATACTACGTACAATATAAAACACCATTACAGGTGTTTACAATTACAACGTTGCCTTCTGCTGACAATCTGCGTAACGTTGGGCCTAATTATTTTAAATAAAGTGCTGCATTTGTCGAATTACAAGATGCTGCGAACGTATGCCTTTTTCAGAAAGGTAAATTAACCAAAAAAAAACTCGATTTGGAGCATACGCAGTGCTTAAATTGGGCGGGAGCCCAACGGAGCCTGGTTCCGATATTTTTTCATTTTTGGCGATTATTTAAATATTAGCCAGAACCCCTAAATAGACACTGTCATGAAAAAGTAATAAATTTGAGATTAAGGTCAAGCATTTTGTTGTCCAGAAAAATGGATATAAACAATTGATATGATTTATCGATTCTTTTGCAGCCATTCAATTTTTTAATCGATTTATCATAATATTAGGGCTCCTGCACTTTTTTTTTGTTAGAAATTAAGCCCTGAGCATATGCCACTTCTTTTGAAACCCTATAGTGCAGAAGAAACATCCTAGTTTTAGAGTGATGAATTAAAAAAACGTCTCTCTCTCTCTCTCTCGGTAACATGCTATCTTTAGCTTATGAGATGGTGCAGTGGTCAATAGCTGATAGTACCAACACGACGTTTGTCGAATGGCGTCGTCACATTAATTGCATCGTTTGTATTTACGGCGAATTTTTTGAGTGCTTACATGCGACTTCAACGACTTCTTTCACTGTTTTCAAACACCTTTAAATTTCCAACATTCCTTTATGAGTTCCTCTCACATTTTCAAACCTTCTTCCGCTCAATCTTGTCTTCATCTTGAGTAGCAAAAAGAAATGGAAGACATGTGAAAACACCGTTATTTTTTCCCAAAACTGATGCACGTGGGTATCATGTATTCGAATTCCTTGTCATGAGTATGGGAAAGCCAATCCTTAAGTACACAACTTCTCTAGACGTTCATGCTTGATGCTCTCAGTCATTCCAACTCTAAGGAATGTCAGTGATTTTCGAATGTCGTCAAGAGTGAGTCAATGGTCCTCGATAACAGCTTTGTGAATGTTTCCATATGTCGTGTTCGACTTGTTAATGGGCGATCGAAACTTGTTGTACTTTGGACAGACATTTCAACTCTTTTCGAATCTCCAAGCCACTCATAAACTTGGGCTTTGCTCACAGCCTGATCCTTAGAAAGTTTCTTTGGTGTTAACTAAATTTCTGCTGGTGTTTTCTCCTTCCAAAAAAAAAGGAAATTTAATGCAACCACGTTGCTCTCCTAAATTTACTTTCGATGAAAATAAATTACCAAGATCAAGAGTAAGTACACACAAAATACTGGCAATACGTAATCGATATAGTTAATGTGGTGCTGTTTAGCAAACGCCATGTTGACCTATTGATACTTGAAACCGCAACACCCTACTGTGCCTCGTTCGCGCTATGTTTCATCGAAAATTTTTGAAGCACTCATCAGTGGCGTGGTAGATCAAAAATTATTAGGCGTTTGAGTAGTTTTAATGAAGATCACGTAATACGACATTAAAGGGAATAATGGGGTCTTGAGCCTCCTGAGCATAGGTGTAGCCAGGGGGGGGGGTTGGAGGTTGTAACCCCCCATCGCAATGAAATTTTGTATATTTAACATAGGAATATATGAGTTGTAGCTCTGTAACCCCTCCCATTAAGCCTATAACCCCTCCCTTATGAACTTTCTGCCTACGCCACTGCTCTTGAGCCTCCTTTTCAACGCCACTTACCCTCGTATGTTTTATCTGCTTAGACGGACAAAAAAATAGTCATTCAGTTTTCAATTTAGTCTTAAAGATGCAATCTTCAAACTTTTCATGTTCTTTGATCTATTTCCATTAAATTTAATGGAATTACACAAAATAGTCCGCTGTGTATCTGCCAAATCAAAGCCTATGCCTTTGTTATATCCAAATTGCGCCTTTGTGACAAAAGGAGACGATAAATTATTATTATTATTATTAAGTTAATAATAATGTGCCAAATTGCTTAACTTGGATAAATGCACCTATCATTACGCTTATCATTGCTTAATAACCCGTCAGTTTCTTTGCGAAACATATGATTGTCAAATGGCTGTGAAATCAGTATAGGGATGCAAAACACAAAAAAGAGAGAACTAATTCAAACAAACGTAACAAATTTAATTAGGACTAACTACTACTCTACAAATTCTATGCAGTTATATAAATGGCGAAAGTTTCCACATGGACAGAAACATAAATGTCTAGCTGATATTCTTGCTATGGTGCTGTGATTTATCAATACAGGTTGTTATCAAATCAACGGCTCAGCAACAATATCTGTCTAAATTGCAATATGACAATACAATAAATTACACCAATACTGAGAACGTATGCCAGATATTAAATTAAAACAATGCAAGAAATACTGCCTGAGTAAGCAAGGGCAAATGGGAAAAATAGAATGTTTCATAACCTAATTTTCAAATTAAACCTAAATAATGGTACACCTCGTACAAATGGGAATAAATGGATATTGACTCACGTGCGACTGTTATGATGGGGTGTTGCAGTCACGTGACCGTTGTTTTGTTGCAGGTGCATTACGCTGTGGCTCGTCGTGCACTTCAAAATCCAATTTCTGATGAGAAAACATTTACGGGGCTGCGGGGATGTTGCTGCTCCACTCCTATCGAACTTGACGCGTTTTATGGAAAACGCCAGACTCTGCTGGTGCGAAAAACAACGATGAACAGACAGGATGCTGCTGCGTCAGTTCAGTAGGACTCTACGTATTTTATGGACAAACGTCGGGATTTGCTGATGCGAAAATCAACGATGAATAATTATAGTCCGCCGGAATTCTTCACTCTACGAGTCTGTGGCTTATGATTTTGTAGCTCGTGAGCGAATCCAGAATTTTTGGAGCTTTAATAAAAACTTTCCAAGTGGAGCCCCTGCGATACTTTCAAGTAGGAAGGTTGTGAGTCTTCCCACCTGCAACTTTGCTTGCCCTCAAGGCTCTGACAGAACTCCAAGTTCAACGTTAAGTTGAGACGTCCTTTTCCGTACGCTGCTCCCGCTCTTCTCTTCTATTTTCTTCTCTTTCCATCCCCAGCACGACCCGCACGTCAATCAAATTAAATTACACAATCCACTCACAGGATTATTCGTTTTGCCAGTACATTTGCCTGTTGCTATATATACAAACTATACTGCTGATCTCTGATAGGTTTCCTTTCGCGGGGCGGTCTACTGTTTTTGAGTTTAACTACGCCCTGAGTTTACGATACTAGAATTGACAAACAAGCCCCTAATCAAAGTTGACATTTTACAGGATTTCCATGGTTTATTTTAGCCTGGCTCTGGCGCCTAAACCCATAAAACGTCGTCTGGCTTTTTCTTTGTCTACCCATGCTTACTTTGTACAAATACACAGAATATATTTGGCAAACTAATATTCTCCTGTAATAATACGTTAATATCCACACAAAATTATTTAAAGAACAACGTAATTCAATATGACTGACGAGATTTAGTCCAGTACATTCAAAAAAATACACAAACTAAGCAAGTGATGAAAAAAAAATTTATGAACCTTACTTAGTTATAGGTGGCGCTGAGCTATGGCAAAAAGAGTTTGAATTCACTCACAAGTAAAGTAGGCGTGGCCTAGTGTAATGGCTCCATTCCCTTAAAACTAGAAAAGTATATATAGCTAAACCATGTGTTATATGTACTTGATTTTGCAAATTCTTGATAATAAACATAGTAATCAGAAATCTGTCGTGGTTACAGGAGGGGTGGGGGCCCCTTCATGAATGTCTGCTCCGGGCCCCAGAATTCATGTCGGGCCCTGATAAGAACATAATAATATAATGCTATAAGAATATAATAATATAATGCTATAAAAATGTACTAATATAATATTATAAGAATATAATAATATAATGCTATAAGAATATAATAATATAATGCTATAAGAATATAATAATATAATGCCATAAGAATATAATAATATAATGCTTTAAGAATATAATAATATAATGCCATAAGAATATAATAATATTATGCTATAAGAATATAATAATATAATGATATAAGAACATAATAATATAATGCTATAAGGATATAATGCTAATAAAAAAATAAGTAAGCCAAAATTTTTATTAATATTAGCTTCTTTCGCTTCGGGACATTTACATTAACGTTTTTTCCTGAGCTTTCCAGACCTTTGCTCGCACCAATCCTAAAACAAACGTGACGTGATAATTTTCGCCAAATTAATAATTTACCAAACAAACATTCGTCACAATTATTTAGTTATTAATTACGCGTTAAACCAAATTCATAACTGAATTTTTAATTAAAATTACGGTCAAATTAATTACAAAATTATAATAATAATAATGATTGTAAACGTAAACTTCTCGTCAAGATGCGAATAAGACGAGATCTAAAACTTTCAGGGAAATGAAAGCATTAACGCAGACAGAGGCCTGGTTGGTAACACCCATCCATCCATAAACATGTCCCAAAAGCCGAGCACGAAAATTTTAATCAGTCTTCAACTCTCCTTTCACACTCCTCATCTTCAACCGTCCGTATACGCAAATATTCAGATGTGGTTTACTTAAGACGGAAAAGTTAAATTAATAAATTGTCCGTGCCACCAGAACCACAAACGAATTTGCGTCCCTTTATCGACATTAAGCTCTTCGTTGTAAGTCCTCGTTAATCCTAGCTAAAGTCTCGATGTACAAATCCCCTTCCGAGCAACCCCAAGCCCGAAATAGCAGAAAAACAATAAACCTTCACGAGATGATAATGCTTCTCAGCCCTTTGGAGACCGCCTTTACGGGTGTAAGTAGAGGGAAACGGCGAAGTATATTAAACTCCAATATATTTATCATGAGTGAGAATTCTCAGCGGATTGCAAGCTAAGCAAAACCTGAAGAACTCTTTCAAATCTTAAAAGAAGCTCGTTTCACCCGACGACGCACAATTCTTAAGAAGCGAAACTGTTCCGCCCAGCTTCAAACTGTTTCGATAAATCGCACGGTGATTAATCGTTTTAGTTCCGTTGCATAAAAATCCCGCGGGATTTAAATTATTAACTCCATGGTGCGCTCGCCAGCTGCACTTGTGCTGATGCATTTTCTTTCTAAAAAAACATCCTCTAATATTATTTTTTTTAAAAAATTGTATGAAAAAACGATGCTCGTTTTAAATACTCGCAGAATCGTTGCTGATGAAAGGAGTTCAATGCAATAATAAGCGTAGCGATGACTAAGTGGGAATAAAAATCAGATTGTAACTGTATACAGAGAAAATAATTATTGCAGTACTTTAAACCAATACTATACACTGTGCAAGTCAACTTAAAGCGTTTAAAGTATTTTTATTAGAAACATGAACCAAGCTTTCGGCTGTTCAATGGGACAGCCATCATCAGGTGCAGAAAATGTATAATATAAAATACAAATATTTAAAATAAAATAACAATCGTGATCGTGCAGGAATTAAAATCAATGTGTTGTTGTAAAAACACTTAAAGACCATAGTATGATGGTAAAATGGTTGTGAAAATAGAAAAATAAAATTCATAGTGTGCAAAATTCTCTTCACTTCTCTGTATTTTGACCCATTCGCCTCAAGAAAGGTATGGCGCATAATCGATAGTAATCGATTACATTAAATGGAGAGCTGTTTTATACCCGTTCGTTCATGAACGGATCAAAAAAAGGAGCCATAAAAGTGAACGGCTCTTTTCCCATCTCAAGCATCAATTTAAATTTTATTTTATGCACTTTTAAAATGTCTTAATATAAACAAATCCTCCTGATTTTCAACAATTTTTATTTATATATGTGTGCATAAAAAATTCCAGCTACAAGTAAATTTAAATGTGTCCATATTAATATTGTAATTTAAATTTAAACCATGAATGTGCGTGCATGTGTAGGAATTAAGGAATAAAATTTAACCTTTAAGCTATTTTGAGCAAAAAAGTCAGTTTAATTGAAGAAAATGCGATGGCTGAGAGATCAGTATAGTGGCGGCTTGTTCAACGGTTTTAGTTCAAACTTTTTTTTAGTTCAACGGTTTTAGTTCAATTCTCTACCGGCATAAATTCAATTGCCTTGCACACTGTAATATTGTGTAAATTTTTAATGTCAATCAAATTTTCCCACAATTATTGCTTTAAAACCAGTTAGTGGTCATCCACAAATGCAATAATCATTTTGAAATGTATGCGAGAATATAAGATATAACATTTATTATCAGATTACTAAACTCTCTTTATAATTTTTATAAACTTTTAATAATAATATGTTGTACCATTTATAGACGAAAATATGAATCACGTTTATGTATATTGATCTATAACTTCACAAAATATTTTAAAAGTAAGTTATATTTTCGTCTGTAAATGGTACAACATATTATTCATAATCATTAATTGTATAATCATTAATTATTAATCATTAAATCATATATGACGTGTCATATATGAGAAAAATTATTACCTCCTTCTCAAAGCTGTCGAGAATTTTAGTGAATGTACAAGATACCAAAACGCTACAAAAATAATTGATACTGCTTGACAATTAGTATTTTAAAATGTGAATGTAAAACTTTTGAAAGTAAATGCATAGCAGAATCATGCAAATCAAATCTTTTAACAATAGGGTGGGCTCGAGCCCTCATCTGCCCCCATCTAGGCGCCCATGGTAGGACACTCGCATTATAAAAATTTGTATAAAGAGAGAGATAAATAGCGATAATGAGTGAAGCCAAAACTTTTATCACCATCCTTTCGTGAAATGAGGAGAAGGGCTAAGGACCCATGTTCCATGGGTCTCAGCTGTGTTCTTAATTTGGCCATGTTCGGAACGTATAGAGCATTAGGACTAAGTAAATTCATATAAGGTTAAGAGAGTTGTGTGCTTTTTGGAAAGTTTAAAGAGTGAATAGACTGGAATTGAAACGGAAATAATATAGATTTGATATAGAGAAAGACTACAAACAATCGATGTTTAACATTTTCTAATAATATGTTATCACCTTACGGCGCAAGGACAACAAAGGTCACGGAGCCACGTGACCTTACCTTACCTTGTGTAGAAAAACGTAAGTAAGCTCCATGCTATCTACGTTGTTAGATGCCTCATGCGCCAGGACCCTGCGGTGGATGGCGCAATGTTCACGTTTTGAACTACCACGTTGATACTTCGGCTTTGATTTTCCTATATTAATTACCCGGTGTTCACCATTTTTTTTTTACACACCGTATTCCGGAGTTTTATTTTAAAGGTAAAAGAGATTTGGATTTCTCGGAAAACTGCCGGTACAGGTACAGTTATTACTTAGTTGTCCATGCGGCGCAAAACATAAACAAAAAGGCCTTGCAAAACAACTTCGTTGCGCAAATTATTAAGCGAGTTATCGCCGCGTCTGTTTGACTAGGGCTGCCAGGAAAACTTAGCACCCAAAGGAAGCGGTATAAACATATCTCACGATAATCCGCGCTGCACCGAGCAAAAGGTCAAGTGTATCAAAATCTTCAACGTGCCAAGTATGCAGAAAACAAATGCTGTCGTAATTACTTTTTCCTCAAAGGCTTTCGTGAACGTGAAATTAGTTTTAAGGAAATTGCTAAGCCAAGAAATGAACTTTGTTTTCTCAAAGCAATTTGCATTGTACACAAATTTTTGAAGTTAAGCCCTGGGTAGCGTCATCCCAAATGGCTCTAGGAGAAGAAAGTGCATAATGATATTTAAGAATCTAGCTATTCCATCAAAAACGCTAATTACAGGAAATTGCTAAAAGCTAAAACTCATTACCTGCTGGCGAAAGTTTCTTCAGTTTTTCGACTCCGTGAGAAACTTGGAAAACTTTTTTTCAATCTCCACGAGAAGCAAAAAATCGTAAGCTTGCCTACATTACAAAGATGCAAATATGCAATTTTCGTCTTAACCTCTCTTTAATTCGCGCAACTGCTACGAACTTGCGGTCCTGAAAAACCTTAGATCCTAATTCTTTTCGAAATTAAGAAGTCAGCTTTTCACACGCCAGACACACATTTTTACTCAATTGAAGTAAGCTTCCAGAGTACAAATATTTGTTACTGATAGTTTAAATCTTTTGCAGAATACAAAGGTCTCGGAAAATATTTTTCGAGCTTTGTATTGTAGTTAAACTGCAGTACAAAGCGTACGAATCCGTATATACATACATCAAAAATAAACAAAGTTTATAAAACATGTATATATGAATATAAAGAATTAAACAAACCAGCTTCAGCAATAACGCCAGCTGTTTTTTACAAATTATGGGATGAAAATATATACGTTACCCAATTTCCATTAAATAGATTCCAGGCTAATAAATAAACTACCTTATATTCTATTCATAACCAATCAAAATTTAATACTACACCTCATAAATGAAAAATTTTCATCTACTTTTTCCTTATAAATTAAAAATGTATAAGTCAAATTAGAGGCATAAATGGAATATAGCTTGAAGCTAAACAATACAAAACTTAGGTCATAATTGTCGGAAAACGACCCATGGAGTTACCACGAATAACAGCAAATGGTGTCCAACTGGAAAATTTTGAAACATAACATATGGTGGCTGCAATCCACATGAAGTTTGGAACTTAACAATGGAAATAAGGACAGGAATTGTGAAAGCCGGAGCCTCATTCTTTAGAATGAAGAAAGCTTTGTATAACAATAATTTGAGTAATAAACTGGAAATAAACCTTGGAAGATGTTGCACATTTTCAATTCTTCTGCAGAAAGTTGGTTCTTGACAGATACATGCACGAAGAGACTGGCGACAGCAGAAATACTGAGCGAGTTATTGCGCGTAAGTTGGACCGACAAAATAAAAAACGGTGAAGTGTTGTGTCGCATGGGAATTCAAGGGAAATCATTAGAGAACTCAAGAAGAATGGCAGCTTGGATGTTCTAAATATATATAATGAGACGCCCTGAGAAACATAATATTTTGCGCATCATCGTGGGATTGGGAGCAAGCGAGGACCCGGCAGAAGAAGAACACCATGACTCAAAACAAAAGAAACAAAAATACAAGTGAGACACTTTTTCGTGAAGCAAGGGACAAGGAAATAATCGCCAATATTCAATAACAAGGAAACGAACCCAAATGTATCCCTCCAATTTTAATAAAATTTAATGTATTTGCAGAAGAGGTCAAATTATTGGATATGTATTTTTTTATCATCTAAAAGATACCTTTAGAGGTTGAAATCGCCCCTCGAAAATCGACCATATTTTTGTTTTTCGACTATAACTACAAAATAAATTTAGATAGCGTAATTTCGTAAATGTACAAAAATTTTCAGCCCATCTACCAGTGTAAAACAATTGTATAAAAAATATAATGAGTTATAAAATAAAATTTTCGTTTTTTGCTTTTTTTTCCGCACGGGAAGTAGCTCTTGCAAGAAAAGCAATCCATGTGTTCCCCTCCGATTTTAATGAGATTTGGTGAATTTTTAGAAGGGGCCAAAACATTAGATACGTGTTTTTTTCACCGGCTAAAAAATATTTTTAAGGGGTGGACTGGCCCTTCGAAAATCGGCGATATTGTGGTTTTTCGATTATAACTTCTGAACAAATCATGATAGCGTAATTTCGTAAATGTACAAAATTTCACAGCCTATCCACTGGTGTAAAAAAAATCGTTTAAGAAATATGATGAATTATAAAATTCAATTTTCATATTTTTCCACAGGGGAAGTTGCGCATAGGGGCGACGCTTTTCTTGTATGCACAGGTGCTATGCAGGATAAGTAGAACGTAAGAGGCGACACTTCTCCTACATGCATGGCTGTACGCAGGGGAAGAAACGTGTATGGGCGACTTCAGGTATATTTTCAGGGAACCGCTTTCACAGACGAAAAACAAATGATATGATTATATATTTTTGAGGGGCGGGTCCACCGCCTAAAAATATTTTTTAGCTGATAAAAAATACGTATCCAATGTTTTTACACCTTCTACAAGTCCACAAAATTTAATTAAAATAGGAGGGGAACACATGGGTTGCTTTTCTTGTAAGCTTTACTTCCTCTGCTGAAAAAAAACAAGAAAAAATAAAAATTTAATTTTAAAGCTCATTACATTTTTTATACAATTTTTTATACTAGTGGATAGGCTGCAAAATTTTGTACATTTACGAAATTACGCTATCATGATTTGTTCAGAAATTATAGCCGAAAAACTAAAATATGGCCGATATTCGAAGGGCGGGTTCACCCCCTAAACCTATTTTGTAGCCGATAAAAAAATACGTATCCAATAATTTGGCTTCCTCTACGAATACACAAAATTTAATTAAAATCGAAGGGATACACTTTGGTTAGTTTCCTTGTAAGTAGAAATGGCACAACAAGAAGACGACGCCAAATCTACTTTTGTCTTAACCTATATTGCAGATGTTAATTAAGGTTACGCATAGGCCGATATACATATATACACCCCTCAATGTTTAATTAATGTATTGCTCTGCACACATGTATAAATATAATGTGGAATCTAATGTAGAAACGTGGAGCAATGGAATTTATGAGTATGAGATTAATGGGCTGTTTAAATCATGCGGAGATCTTTGTAACGCAAAAGCTTTTGCTTTCTGTCCGCCCCTCCATTTCTATACCAATATCATCGAGTTCTCTTGATTCACAAATATAGTACACTAATGCATTCATTGACGCAGTATAGCCCAGATGCTCTTGCGCCATAAAAATCCAAACAAACAAAACTTTCTCAGCTGATGTATCATCGAAAGTTTTACACTAAGTTGTATAAAATATATTTTACTTTCTTATCTTCATATACATCTTGGAGATAGTTAAAGAGAGAATATCACCGCTCGATGAAGTAATACGATATATATGACAACGTAAAGCGGGTTCATATACATCTGTTAAAAGTAAATGAACGCGGAAATGAAAAGAAAACATTTTTTTAAAAAACTCGACGTCTCATTCATCGTCGCTTTCATTTAATAACGCAAGGAATTCATTTCCTTACTACTGGGACAAAATAAGTTTCATCTCTCAAATATCGCCCGTTTTATCGGTTTTCGTTAACTGTGAGAA
This sequence comes from Dysdera silvatica, assembly GCA_006491805.2. Lineage (NCBI taxonomy): Eukaryota > Metazoa > Arthropoda > Arachnida > Araneae > Dysderidae > Dysdera > Dysdera silvatica. Next base: position 115,011,814 of record QLNU02014802.1, on the reverse strand, counting down.
CGTCTACTTATTCTTCTTTTCATAATTCTTCATATTTAGCCATATAAATTTCCAAATGTCTTCAGAATCGCACAGTGCGCTCAAAATTAGGATAATTTAAAATGAAATGACGTTCCAACTTATCAGTTCTGGTTCTTCTTCAGTTAAACTCGCCCCAGAGGAAGAAATTTCGTTATCATTATTTTCTCCATAATCAGGGGCATAATCATATAACATAATCATGCTCATTTCAATTAATACATCATTCTCAAATGTAACACCAGTTCCGCATTATTGTCAAATGCCAAGTCTTGTCAATCTTCTCCACCGATTGCATTTGCACAACTCAAAATATTCGAATATTTACTTTCATATGCTAGTTCAACATTATTATATTTAATACTATTTGTTCAGACTACTTTTCAACATGCATTTATCTCTAAAGATATTAACTCAACCGCTAATGCTAAGAATTAAAGTTATAAAGGAATACCGTGTGACAGTGAAGTATAAGTGTAAAAAAATGCCATGTAACTGAAAATTGTGCAAAAACAATGCCATGTAGAATAAGACATAGATTTGTATATCATCATCATCATCATCATCATATTCAACCATTATCTATCCACTGCTGGATGAAGGTCTCTCCAAATGCTTTCCACACAAGTCTATCCTGAGCAATTCGCTTCCACGTCACCCCAACCTGTTTTCTTATTTCATCCACCCATCTAGTTTGAGGACGTTTTCTAGGTCTTCGGTGGTCTCTTGGAATCCAGTTCAGAATTTCTGTTGTCCATCGTTGATCAGTTCTTCTTGCAATATGCCCAGCCCATCGCCATTTCAGCCCTTTTACTTTAACAATGATGTCCTCTACTCTAGTTTGCTCTCTCACCCAAGTGTTTCTTTTTCGATCTCTCCTAGTTATTCCAAGCATGCACCTCTCCATGCTCCTTTGCGTTGTCTGTAACTTTCGTATTGCTCCAACTGTTAGACTCCATGTCTCTGATCCATAAGAGAGGACTGGCAATACACACTGGTTGAAGACCTTTCTTTTTAGACACAAAGGCAATTTCCCCTTCAGGATAAAACTGTTTCTTCCAAATGCACTCCAGCCAAGTTTAATACGTCTGTTGAGTTCTTTCATAATGTTGCCATCCATTGAAATCAGCTGGCCAAGGTAAATATATGAATCAGCAATTTCTAGCTCAGTGTTGTCAACTTGTATTTTTGTTTCCTCTACAAAATTATTGAACATGATCTTAGTTTTTTGTAGGTTCATCTTGAGTCCAACTTCTTCACTTCTAGTTGAGAGCTCTTGTACCATGTCTTGGAGTTCTAATGGGTCCGTTGAAAAAATAACAATGTCATCAGCAAACCGCAGATGATTTAAATATTCACCATTTATTTTTATTCCCTTGTTATTCCAATTTATCAGCTGAAAAATCATCTGTAAAGCAGAAGTAAAAAGTTTTGGAGAAATGGTATCTCCCTGCCTCACCCCTTTGCCAAGTTTGATAGTTTTGGTATCTTTATGTAACCGAAATTTTGCACTTGCATTTTTATACACACGTTTCACCATGTCAATGTACACATCCTCAATGTCTGTTGATCTTAAAGAGTTGATGACTGCTGATGTTTTTATAGAGTCAAAGGCCTTCTCATAGTCAATAAATGCAACACACAATGGAAGTTCATATTCATGTGTTCTTTCAATTAATTCTCTTAATACTTGAATATGGTCCACTGTACTGAATCCACTTCGAAATCCAGCTTGTTCTCTTGGTTGAGCTGCATCTAATTTTTTCTGCAGGCGATGTGTTAGCACTTTTGTGAAGATTTTATAAATAGCAGGTAACAAGCTAATTGGTCGGTAATTTTTCAAATCCTCTTTATCACCTTTTTTATGCAAAAGAATTACTGTTGCAGAATCCCATTGGTTTGGTATGTTACCGCTGTTAAGACATTTGGTAAAGAATTTTGCAAGTATGTCTTCTACATATTCTCCAGCTTCTTTTAGGATATCTAATGTAATACCATCATCACCAGGGGCTCTTCCTTTCTTCATATTTTTTATTGCAAATGAAACTTCTTCTTTTAAGATTTTAGGAGCTGTTCCTTCGACTATTTCAATGTCTTCGTTTAATTCACTGTTACTTTCGTATAGATTTTTGTAGAATTCTTCAACTCTTCTAAGTATTTCTTCCCTATTTCTTGTTACGGTGCCATCCTCTCCTTTTAATGCAATGATGTGTTTCTTCCCAACAGATAAACTTCCTTTAACAACCCTAAGGCTCTTGTTATTTTCAATGGCTTTCCTTACTAGCTCACAGTTGAATTTTCTTATGTCTTCTTTCATGCTTTTGCGCAGAGTTTTACAAAGTTCTATGTACTCAATCCTGGAACTGGTATTTCGATTGTCCACCTTCATATCTCTTCGCCTTTTCATGAGCTGTTTCGTCTTCTCAGATAATTTGCTATTGTGCTTTTTACAGGTTACACCACCAATTTCCCCAGCAGTTTCAACTATTGTCTTAACAATGTTTTCATTTGCTTCTGAGATATCACTTTCATCAATAAGTCCTTCCAGTGCAGAAAAGCGATTTTTTAATTCCAACTTGAATGCCTCGGTATTTACTTTCAGTTTCATTAGATCCACCCTCTTACTTACTTGTTTCCTAATGAGCTTCTGTCGTTCTAATTTAGTATTTAAGTGCACTTTACATCTCACCATTCGATGATCACTTCCAGTATTAAATCTGTTCAGTACACTGCAATCTTCAATAATTGATTTCTTGTTTGCCAGGATATAGTCAATTTCACTAGTTCCCCCATTTGGGTGTTTCCATGTCCATTTTCTTTGCGGTTTCTTCTTAAAAAATGAATTCATGATGCTAAGATTTTCAGCTTCTGCAAATTCGATGAGTTGATCGCCACGTTCATTCCTTTCCCCATATCCGTATTTACCAACCGATGTCTCTCCTTGTTCCTGTTGTCCAATTCTTGCATTGAAATCCCCCATGATGAGCTTGATATGTTGTTTCCCTTTGGTGTGTAACTCTTTGATTTCTTCATAAAATTCTTCAACCTCTTCGTCGGTATGGCTTGATGTTGGTGCATATGCCTGTACTATCTGAAGTTGGTATCGCTGGGTTAGTTGAACAACGAGCCTCGCTGCTCGATCTGACGTGCTTTCGACTTCAAGAAGGTAGTCTTTAATTCTTTTGTTGATTAAGAAGCCAACACCACTTGTTCTTCCAGTTTCCGTTCCTCTATAATAAAACAAATGTCCACTTTTAAGTTCCACCAACTCTTCACCTTTTCTTCTGACTTCACTGAGTCCTATAATGTCCCATTTGATCTTTTCAAGTTCTTCTTCCAATTCCTGAAGTTTTGCTTCAGAAGCAAGGGATCGTCCATTATACGTTGCCAAGGTCAATAACAAACGGCAGCCTGGGCCATTCCAGTGATTCTTAGCACCCCCTGCTTTCATGCCACGCTGACCGCTGCCTTGATCAGGAGCACTCCAGCACCTGGAGACTAGGGGCCATGGTTTTTGGTGTATTAGCATATTGGAGGAATTAGCCATAATTTCACCACGCTGGCTAGACGGGTTGGTGAATTAGCCCTCCCCTTCCGCCTTTCTATCCGTGCAGCAAATATTAATTTGCCTCATAAATAGAAAGCCCAGCCTGCACCACTTGAAGGCGGGGTAGGACACTAGGTTACTGGCCTGGCCGGTTCCACACATCGTCACATACGTTCAGCGTGTGGGTCTCCTTCCAGTTAGATACCAGCAACCCTTTTGCAGGCCAATATATATATATATATATATGGGTCAAATCATCTTGTGGTGATGAAAAATGAATTAAATAAAACCAAATGGTTACATTAAAGGGAAATTTGAATATCAAAGAACCGAAGTCTTGGAATTAGATTTTTTGGTGATGAAATTTCTTGTTGTTGACGTTCTTTTCGGATGAGAACGGGTTTCAAAAAATTATTTAGTTATTATTTATTTCTACTAAAATTTTAAAATAGTTGCATTTTACATATAGAAATTAAAACCGACAACGTAATAACTTATTATGTTGATGTTATTAAAAAATATTTAAAATTTATGTGTACTGATTAATTTAATTAACTTATATAGTTATTTCTAGCTGCATTATATATATATACTCAAGTGAGAGTTTTACTCAGAGTGGTAGAAAGATGATGTTGCTTTCATAGTCACGGAACTTTTGCTTTTCTAACCCAGCGAATAGATGAGTAATACCATCTTGTGGTAATGGAAAGTGAATTAAATAAAATAAAAAAAAGAACGATCGGAGAATTTGAATATCTAAGAACTGAATTTAAGTAGATTAGATCTTTTAGATAAGGAAGCTTGTCATTGACGTTCGTGGTCTTGGATAAAAATATGTTTGAACAAATTGTCTAACCGGTAAAACGCATTTGAATATTAGTTCGATTTTACTAAATCAAAATGTATTGTACAATGTTCAGCAATGTTATACAGTGGACAGGACCGGCCGTATACTGATTTGATTCAAACGAGTACCCATGACTAGATGATGTCCAGCGTTTGGGATGGAGCTTTTTTTTAAATTGCAAATTAAAACTATTCCTGAGGCTGACGCAAACACCTAAAATATCTGAATTGAGCTTAGAGTGATGTGTATATTTTGGTAATCATCACCCATCATCATCATATTCAACCATTATCTATCCACTGCTGGATGAAGGTCTCTCCAAATGCTTTCCACACAAGTCTATCCTGAGCAATTCGCTTCCACGTCACCCCAACCTGTTTTCTTATTTCATCCACCCATCTAGTTTGAGGACGTTTTCTAGGTCTTCGGTGGTCTCTTGGAATCCAGTTCAGAATTTCTGTTGTCCATCGTTGATCAGTTCTTCTTGCAATATGCCCAGCCCATCGCCATTTCAGCCCTTTTACTTTAACAATGATGTCCTCCACTCTAGTTTGCTCTCTCACCCAAGTGTTCCTTTTCCGATCTCTCCTAGTTATTCCAAGCATGCACCTCTCCATGCTCCTTTGTGTTGTCTGTAACTTTCGTATTGCTCCAACAGTTAGACTCCATGTCTCTGATCCATAAGAGAGGACTGGCAATACACACTGGTTGAAGACCTTTCTTTTTAGACACAAAGGCAATTTCCCCTTCAGGATAAAACTGTTTCTTCCAAATGCACTCCAGCCAAGTTTAATACGTCTGTTGAGTTCTTTCATAATGTTGCCATCCATTGAAATCAGCTGGCCAAGGTAAATATATGAATCAGCAATTTCTAGCTCAATGTTGTCAACTTGTATTTTTGTTTCCTCTACGAAATTATTGAACATGATCTTAGTTTTTTGTAGGTTCATCTTGAGTCCAACTTCTTTACTTCTAGTTGAGAGCTCCTGTACCATGTCTTGGAGTTCTGATGGGTTCGTTGAAAAAATAACAATGTCATCAGCAAACCGCAAATGATTTAAATATTCACCATTTATTTTTATTCCCTTGTTATTCCAATTTATCTGCTGAAAAATCATCTGTAAAGCTGAAGTAAAAAGTTTTGGAGAAATGGTATCTCCCTGCCTCACACCTTTACCAATTTTGATAGTTTTGGTATCTTTATGTAACCGAAATTTTGCACTTGCATTTTTATACACACATTTCACCATGTCAATGTACACATCCTCGATGTCTGCTGATCTTAAAGAGTTGATGACTGCTGATGTTTTAATAGAGTCAAAGGCCTTCTCATAGTCAATAAATGCCACACACAATGGAAGTTCATATTCATGTGTTCTTTCAATTAATTCTCTTAATACTTGAATATGGTCCACTGTACTGAATCCACTTCGAAATCCAGCTTGTTCTCTTGGTTGAGCTGCATCTAATTTTTTCTGCAGGCGATGTGTTAGCACTTTTGTGAAGATTTTATAAATAGCAGGTAACAAGCTAATTGGTCGGTAATTTTTCAAATCCTCTTTATCACCTTTTTTATGCAAAAGAATTACTGCTGAAAAATCCCATTGGTTTGGTATGTTACCGCTGTTAAGACATTTGGTAAAGAATTTTGCAAGTATGTCTTCTACATATTCTCCAGCTTCTTTTAGGATATCTAATGTAATACCATCATCACCAGGGGCTCTTCCTTTCTTCATATTTTTTATTGCAAATGAAACTTCTTCTTTTAAGATTTTAGGAGCTGTTCCTTCGACTATCTCAGAGTCTTCGTTTAATCCACTGTTACTTTCATATAGTTTTCTGTAGAATTCTTCAACTCTTCTAAGTATTTCTTCCCTATTTCTTGTTCCGGTGCCATCCTCTCTTTTGATGTGTTTCTTCACAACAGACAAACTTACTTTAACAACCCTAAGGCTCTTGTTGTTTTCAATGGCTTTCCTTACTAGCTCACAGTTGAATTTTCTTATGTCTTCTTTCATGCTTTTGCGCAGAGTTTTACAAAGTTCTATGTACTCAATCCTGGAACTGGTATTTTGATTGTCCACCTTCATATCTCTTCGCCTTTTCATGAGCTGTTTCGTCTTCTCAGATAATTTGCTATTCTGCTTTTTACAGGTTACACCACCAATTTCCCCAGCAGTTTCAATTATTGTCTTAACAATGTTTTCATTTGCTTCTGAGATGTCAACTTCTTCAATAAGTCCTTCCAGTGCAGAAAAGCGATTTTTTAATTCCAACTTGAATGCCTCGGTATTTTCTTTTAATTTCTTTAAATCCACCCTCTTACATACTTGTTTCCTAATGAGCTTCTGTCTTTCTAATTTAGTATTTAAGTGCATTTTACATCTCACCATTCGATGATCACTTCCAGTATTAAATCTGTTCAGTACGCTGCAATCTTCAATAATTGATTTCTTGTTTGCCAGGATATAGTCAATTTCACTAGTTCCCCCATTTGGGTGTTTCCATGTCCATTTTCTTTGCGGTTTCTTCTTAAAAAATGAATTCATGATGCTAAGGTTTTCAGCTTCTGCAAATTCGATGAGTTGATCGCCACGTTCATTCCTTTCCCCATATCCGTATTTACCAACCGATGTCTCTCCTTGTTCCTGTTGTCCAATTCTTGCATTGAAATCCCCCATGATGAGCTTGATATGTTGTTTCCCTTTGGTGTGTAACTCTTTGATTTCTTCATAAAATTCTTCAACCTCTTCGTCGGTATGGCTTGATGTTGGTGCATATACCTGTACTATTTGAAGTTGGTATCGCTGGGTTAGTTGAACAACAAGCCTCGCTGCTCGATCTGATGTACTTTCAACTTCCAGAAGACAGTCTTTAATTCTTTTGTTGATTAAGAAGCCAACACCACTTGTTCTTCCAGTTTCCGTTCCTCTATAGTAAAACAAATGTCCGCTTTTCAGTTCCACCAACTCTTCACCTTTTCTTCTAACTTCACTGAGTCCTACAATGTCCCATTTGATCTTGTCTAGTTCCTCTTCCAATTCCTGAAGTTTTGCTTCAGAAGCAAGGGATCGTCCATTAAACGTAGCCAAGGTCAATAACAAACGGCAGCCTGGGCCATTCCAGTGATTCTTAGCACCCCCTGCTTTCATGCCACACTGACCGCTGCCTTGATCAGGAGCACTCCAGCACCTGGAGACTAGGGGCCATGGTTTCTGGTGTGTCAACATAATGGAGGAATTAGCCATAATTTCACCACGCTGGCTAAACGGGTTGGTGAATTAGCCCTCCCCTTCCGCCTTTCTATCCGTGTAGCAAATATTAATTTGCCACATAAATAGAAAGCTCAGCCTGCACCACTTGAAGGCGGGGTAGGACACTAGGTTACTGGCCTGGCCGGTTCCACACATCGTCACATACGTTCAGCGTGTGGGTCTCCTTCCAGTTAGATACCAGCAACCCTTTTGCAGGCCATATATATATATATATATATATACACAGAAAGATTTAACGATAGCTTGGACTATGATTAGTTAACAGTTTGGAAACGGATTAATTGATAGTTTGGGCCTGATTAATTTATAGTTTGGACCTGATTAATTTATAGTGTTCGGAACCTGATTAGTTGATAGTTTGGAAACTGATTGCGCAAATTTAAAATTAAATTGCGATTCGCTTACCAATTAAAATACAGAGCGTTTAGATTATTTAGAACGAAACAGTGTTAAGGAAGTTACTATTGCCAGTTGCATTGACCTTCCGTAAAATTTTTAACTCTTATATACGTCACTTGCTTGAAATAAACGATCATACTTATGTACATATGTATTACATTTATACGTATGTATTTTATTTATATACTCATATGCACGACGCTTG
>QLNU02014802.1:114983718-114999665 GCA_006491805.2 Dysdera silvatica | reverse complement strand
TGTGAAGCGGCGATGGAGAAATGAAAAAAAAAATGTGGGCAGAGACATCTGTGGCTTTACGTAAAATATTGAAAGAAGTAGTGAATAAATTTTATGGAAAAAAGTGTGATCTCGTTAGAGAAATGTCAATCTACAGCAGCGCAAAGACATCCTTGTGTTAAGAATGAAGAAAAATACCGGAGACTATAGAAAATACACAGAACGTTCCAGACATTGGATTTTTCTTTGTTTTCATAACTGAAATATGATTCGTTTTCCTAATGATGAACTTTTTTTTTTTTCTCATGGATTTTCTGACTAGTAAAGGGAAAAATGTTCTAATATTTGCTAGAGAAATAACAGAAACACTCTTGAATAACTGTTCAAAGTTTTTCTTCGATGCAACTTTTAAAAACTGTCCAAAAAATTCGTACAATAATATACGATGCATGTAGCTTGAGGCAGGTCAAATTTGGAAATAAATGTATGTCCGTCAATACTAACAACGCCACCCGATAAAGAAGAATCGACATACGATAACCTATTCCATAAAATGAGGACCTTTTATCCATGATGAGGCCCATGATTAATAAAATTAAATTTCAAAATGTCCACCATCAACGTATGAAAGCACGAGTAAAAAGCACATTAATCACTTGTTGTAATTTTATTTAAATCACTATTTATGGAGAAAACTTAGTGGAGAAGACATAGGATTATTTATTATAAGCGAAAATTGGAAATGACCAGTAATGTAGGCTTCTATCTGTCTGCATCTATGTAATATGTATTCTGCATTAGCTTACGTATTTTTAAAGGTAGTTGAAGATGCATGGATGATGATAATAATAAACATTGCAACAAAAGATTGAGAACTCTCAGAATGTATAGATTGTTTGGTAGCGCAGTGACTGTGGAATCTCAAATTTGATATTGCTTTATGAAATGTGACACATCAGCGTCATCGAACAAATGACGCAGATGGAGGAAGGAAATCGAAACTGAACGAAATAATTGGTAAACATCAGCCAAAATTCAACTTTTAGTCAAGTGCTAAAAAAGCGAAACCGTAAGTGTGTCAAGTTTAATAAGAAAATAGTTCGATGAAAGAAAAGAAAACAGAGGGCGAAAATACATTCAATTATATAAAAGGATAATTAACATGTGAGTTATTTATCCTTTAATCTAGTTAGTAAATAATAGATAAGTTATTTTCAAAGTTTGAATGATTTGAAAAAAAAACCTATTTACCTTAAATTATATCTCTAAATTTGACCAAATGAAAATATAGAACATGACAAGTGCATTTACACCTTGAACTAGAAACACAAAAAGGTAAAAGTAAAATCAAATAGAAAACAACACACAGAGGTTCATCTTATGCCAGGTTTTCTCAAAGCAGTCACGTAAAAATAGGCTTTACTCCTACTCAGATTTTCCCTATCCACTTTGAAACTTTTTATTTGATTCAAGCACAGATCTTCAAATAATAAGTGCCCTGTTTGGTAGTTGAAAATCTCCCAAGATTTGAGAAAAATCTAAAATGGCGGGAAGTAATGTTTTTATGAAGACCCTTCATATCATTCCAATCAGTAGAATGTCCTTTCTCCCAAGGGTATCCAGCTAACAGGTTTTACTGCTAATCCTTCCTTACAGCACGATACTATTCCTTTTTAAAATGTATTTTAATTTACTCAACTGCAATCTAAAAGATTTGTTTCTCAGTAAGTTAATTATATGATAAATTCACCGTTTTGTACTTCTTTTGCGAACTATAACGAAATATATATAATTAATGTATATTATAATAATATATAGAATTATATATAACAATATATATATAATTCTATGACGTTAACTAAAACTATAATTAAGAGAGAAATAATTCAAATTCAACCATTTGAACTATATAGTGGAAAAATATCTATGAATAAAACTGAATTGTAAGTTTTCGTTTGCCATGCTAAATTACTGCAGTTTTAAAAGATTTTGTCAATATTTCTCATTAAATTTTCCCATACCAGGTAGCAACATATCTTAAGAGACATTTCCATCCTTGAACTTGCCCTTTAGTTAGATAATAGAAAAATTCCGATGCATTTTGAAAGCATTTCAATTTTCGTCTATAATTGGGTGAATTGGAGTTCCAAATGATGTCGTTGACGGTATCTTCAACGTTCACTTGAAGTAAGTAAAGAGACCATAGCTGTCATTATTTCTTCGCGCGCCAATAATCTTGCCACTAACTTCAACTAGCAGTTGTATGATACGAAGAAAATGTTGATTAGATTTCAATAGGAGGGATTCAGAGTTAATCACAAACCCAACACCACCATTCGATTCCATCTGAGACAATGGGAATCGAACAGTGCGAATTATCCGTCTCAGAACACCGGATGAAATATTAATTACATCTTGTTATGAAGCGGTAATATGTATCGCCATTCTTCTTCGTACGTCATTAGATACTGAGAAAGCATTCTTATATACCTATGGCTATTCTGAAACGAAAGATATTTCTATTTCCCTATATTTCTTTGCAGTTGAACGTTCTTTTAAGATTAAAATTGCTGTCTAACAATTAAACTAACTAAAGTCTAAACTAACAAATTAAACTAACTAAAGTCTCGTAGTTAAAGTTCAACATTTAGACTCAATACATTCGAAACATAGGAAAATAAAATTCAACTGCGCTTCATGCCTTATAAATATATAATTGCATATTTTTATACCTTTGTAATACAATACGTTTCGTTCTCACATTTATGAATTAATTCGCTCCGAGCCCTAGTTCGTAAATGGGAATTCGTAGAGCGAAAACTTACGTATGTTCTATAGACGTAACGTAATAAGTTCGTTTCCTACTCCTGGTAATTCATTTTTCCCGTTGAAAATTTTATTAACATAAAATAGAGATAATAAAACGTTGTCTATTTCGTTAGCAAGGATTTATATACGATACAAAATTTAAACATGGTAAAGAAACATACGTTACAGATTCAGAAATATAGTAATTATTTAAGCCTAATTTAATAAACATTATTTTCAATGTCTAAATATCTTGCATCCGTTAAATATTTTACCCCAATAATCCAGCACTTGTTGAAGATCGCGTCGTTCTTAACTCGTTAGAATTAATAATATTAGTGTGATTATTTCTACAAACTTCTTTAAAAAAAAGCTACAATAATAGTTTACTAAGGTTCTCCCCTTTCTTTGTAAATTTTTCGATAACGGACATAAGCATTTTATAAATCCTTAGTCATTTTTATAATTCTCTCGAAGGATTGTAATCTTCTGACCCGAGGGTTTCAATTTCCTTCCCGAAATGCTTCCTCGAGACAAGTCTTTCAGACTTTAAGAACAAGCAAATGTTTAAGTTGCAATATTTTCGTTTGAAAAAACTTTAGTAGTCCGGATATGGTTTTTTATATCACTTAAAGTAATTCGCAAACGCAAGATCTTGCTTTATGAAAAGCCGGGATTTGCTTTATACGGTTTTAGCGGTGGATGTATTAGTTCTTTGTGTAAACTTGTAAGCTGCTAGTCACTCAAAATATATGTAGCATTTTAGTAATGAAATTACTTGTTGCAAAAAAATATTTCACATGAAATTATATTTTTTACTATTATTTTTATATTTTCAGGTCTCGGCTATATATACTTTACTAGTTTCTATCTTTTCTAAAATATTCTTCTATTATTAGTCCAATTTTTTTACCATGCAGGTTTACCCTTGATCTGCGGCTTCAGCGTGTATGATCTTTAAATGAGAATTTGTACCATCTACTTTAGCTAGTTTATATTTCAAGAGTTCGCCTAGTTATCTTTCAAAATTTTAAACTTAACTGATATTCATCCATTTTCTTTTTTTTTTTGGCTTCTTTATATTAATAAAATAAAAAAAAATCGTTTTTTGGATTCAGCTTTCAACGTTTCCATGCAAAAATCAGCAACTACTCACTCTGAGATTACTAATCTCGTAATATAAGCACGAGTCAAGTATTTAATCACAGAAGGTAATAAATACCTTTTCACGGGACAAATTTTTCTTTAAAAAATTAGCATATAAAGCAAGTTATCAAAACATAAAGTCGCTGGCGTAGACAAGATTCGATTTCGGGGGTGGGGGGCACATGAAATTTATCAGACAGAATATCACGCTAAATATTTGCTGATAAATAACAATTATATAATTGGTAAATATTAAATTATTATCAAATATTATTAATTATATTAATTAGTTTATTTATCTATATAATTTTAAAAGGGCAAAAAATCGTAATGTTTGCGTAAGAGTGTTATATTCAAAGCAGTTGGTTGATTTGAAGATAAGAATGAAACAATATTTTTTAAACATCTAATTAATGTTCAAAATAATAAAGCAATCATGACTGACACAGATGAATGTTGTTTATTTTTAGCTTAAAATATTTTTCTACAGACGTTTTCTCTCTTCTTCATGAAGCTTTTTAAGATAAAAAAAAAATAAATATTTTAATTGCGGCCAAAACATATATTGTTCTATTATTTTGAATGGCGATGCACAGCATTGTCATCGTTCGCCATTAAAATCTAATTAATGGTGCATAATTTATTTAAAATTGAACAGAAAAATAATTATGTATATTGCAAATTTAAACACCGGTTGTTATTTGCAAATGCATTAATTACTTCTTCATCAGATACCCGATTTCCGTGTATATTGACATCAGGACAAGGTCATTTTGACTCTTTTGGCCAGTACTATTTCTTAAATCTGCCTTTATGCGCTTTAGAGGCGAAAAACATTTCCTCTCAACAGAAGCTGTAGACACAGAAAAAGGGGCCAATATTACAAGAAAAATTTAAATATTTGGAAAAGTATAGTTTTTTCGCAATTTAAGAGAGCTATCACTGAATATCCAGGAAGAGTTTCGGACTCCATCCACTTCGTTTTTCATGCAACCCACTCTGTTTCCAAAATCGAAGCATTTGTATTTACTAAATCATCAGAAAAGGACTTAATCGCTGGTTCCATATTGAAGGACTTTGATTTGATGGCATTACCATGGTCTAAGCACTGTAGACTAATAAGAAGTTCTTTGTGCTCAGAAAATCTTTCGTGAAGCGATGAAATTATTTCATGGGGAAAGGGAATGAAAACGTCACGACGGAAGTACTTTTCAGGAGGGGTCGCCAGGATATTCGCTAGGTGTTGTTCCGTCCCAACTATTCCAGGCAGTAAAGGTGAATATTCAAACAATAGAGCCAAATCTGACACTCTTTCAAAAATGGCTTTAAGCTTTTCTTCCGTTTCTTGTCTCATTTTTTTAACAGCTTCACGACTAACTCTATATACTTCAAGGGAATCGCTATATCAACGTATGTACCTCGTAAGTACTGGACTAGAATATAGATCAAACCCAACATTCTGTCACTGACATACAAAGCCACGAAAAAGAAGAAATTGCATAAAGCAGAATGTATCTACTCTGCTTTGGAACTGCTTCAGCGATTTTCTTCTATGATTTCTTCTAGTGAAGATATCACTTCAAAGATATCCAACGGCGATTTTCCTGACGTTTTCAAATTATTTTTAAGGATCGAGCTCCATCGAGCTAATTTCCTGAAAATACTCAACATTCCTTGACTATTCCAAACTCATTCCTCATAGCTAAAACTTTTTAGCAGAGTCAACAAAAGACACCGATTCAATGTATGAGATACGCAGTGAGTATAAACCGCTTTGGAAAATTCTTGACTGATTCGGGTTGACCACTGTGGCAAACCCCACTTCATTGCTCCCGCACCATCGTATTCTTGTATATACGCATATATCCTGGTATATACACACATATATCCTTGTATATACGCACGTGTGATAAATCCAGTCCAAGATTCCGTAACTGCGTCTTAATGTGGTGGCCAAGTCTTTTTCTCGTCACATTGTATAATGTATACAGATACAAATTCCAGAAAACCTTCCAGAAATATATACAATTTTTATTAACAAACCTATTTTTTTCTTTTCTAGCCAAGTTTCCGGTACTCTTCCATTTCATTTTCTATTATATAATCCCAACTACACGGGGGGAAGGGGCCAATTGTCCCCATTGCCCCTCCTTTGTATTCTCAGGTAACAGGCGATCGAAGATTTTGTAGAATAGAAAGCACCACATATATTTTCCAAAATATAAATATTTTAGAGCGCAAAAGACGATTTCAGTAGACAACATTCTTTGAAAAAATTATATTCTTGATGAAATGCAATAAAATGGGGAAAAAATTTAAAGAAAGCGTAAAAAAAATATTTTTTTTTTTCCTTTATCAAAAAATTATCCAAAGATTTGGGGGGTGGCACGTGCCCAGTGTGCCCTCCCTTGGCTACGCCAGTGCATAAGGTGTCAAACTGAAATAAAAATTTCAGTATATTCTACATAGTAAATATATAATAAATTGTTGTAAAATATTTCGATATGTAGTGCGGTAAAACCCCAACAGCAATAAAAGATCGACAACGATGCCCCATGCTGATGACAGTGTTGCCTCTGAGCTCGATAGGTGGCAACAAGCATTTTTCAATTTTTGAAAACTTTGTTTTTCCATAAAATTGACCATGAATATAAAGCTTAAACAACAGTCGTCGCTCTAACACTGCCTTGATTTAAATTTCAGAATTAAGTGATGAGAATATGCTGTGAACAATTTGTTGCTTTTATTGATTTATTAAATAATAAAACGCGCGCTATATTTTATTAAATTATTTAAAGTAATTTAATACGTAGGAAAAGCGCATTAAATAATTTTGTGATATGTGGTTAAAGATTTTAAATCATTGAATTAAGGATTAAACATCATTCAAAGACTGATCAAACACCATTCAGTAAACAAATAAGAACCATTCATTTAAAAACAAGTTAACAGTGAATTAATACTTAAATAACACGTTTCAAGTAATTAAAATTCAGTTGATAAATAGGGAAGGTTTTTAGTTGGTGATTGGATATCGTTCAATGCATAATTAATTATCACTAATTTAAAATGAATTAAATAATTATGGTTAGTAGTTGGATAAGACACTAGTGCCAGAAAATTAATGAAATCCATATATATGCCTAGTATTTATAACTAGTATAGCTATTGATCTCTAGCGGTGTTTCCCAACCTGGAGGTTGCTGCCCCAAAGTGGGATCGCGAAATGATTTTTTGAGGGTAGCCCCAGCTGCTTTTAATTGCAATTATTTTTATAGGGGATTGCATACCAAATGTTTCCAATGCTTTTATATTTCAACAGGAGTATATTTCAGTACTCTAAATTGCTGTTAACATTAAACATTACATTTGTAATATATATTATTAATATATATAATATATTAAAATTTTGTATTTGATGTGCTTTTTTACTTTCTTAAAAATGTTTCGATAAAACAAATATGGCGGCGGCTGACAGAGGGGGTCGCAGACTATTTGGTTACTCTAAAAGGCGGTCCCGGATTACTTGACTACTCTAAAAGATATCGCGGTTTGAAAAAGATTGTGAAACAATGATCTACACTATAGCAATTTATCTATAATATTTGTCTATAGTACGGCTATTTATAGTACAGTTAGCATTTAACTATAGCATAACTAGCATTTACCTATGGTACAGCTAGCATTTATCAATTGCCAGATCTCTATATCAATAATTAATTAAGTAACACCTGTTATCCTTTGTAAATTTACTTCAAAACATTTCTGATTAATTTAAATCATATTTCAATGGCGAATGAGGGGGGTATCAAAGACAGACAACTCCATTTTGCATTTTTTTTCAATAAAGCCGAAAAACTATAACTTATTGTTACCTGCGCCAATAACATAGGCCCATCTTTGAATACAATTTTCTTCACGTTCTGGCCGCTTTTGAATCCAAAGGGCCTCGGATTTGAATTCAGCGTGAAAAATCCTATGTGTGAATAAATATCTCAGTTTCGAAAAAAAAATGGAGTCCATCTTTGATACAAAACTCCTCAAATATCTTAGATATTAAAACTTCGTCATAAACAATTAATAAACATAAGGTTAATGACTAAATAGTCAAACGGCTTGTATTTGTAATAATAATAATATTAATAATTAATAAACAGCATCAAACAATCGAAATAAACAACTCTCTCAATAATCTAATTTTATCACATTGTTTTCGACCCCGTGAATTTTATTTCTCTAAATATATTTAATGCAAATTATTTTTCATTTACAATATTTATTTTTTCAAGCCATACTTGCAATGTAATGTTGCCAAATACACATCTAAAACTATCACTAGATTAATTGCCGAATGCTCCCAGTCGGGTTTGAAATTTCAAACCTTTAGCGAACGCATTAAATTTGATAATATTTATTTCCGATTTTCACAGGAAAAGACGTTCGTCCGCGTTTTAAATGGCTTTTCTAATAAATGAAGCTTGAGTCGTTCCTGACTCATTAATCCTTTCTGAGGACCATTTAAATTGCGTTTTTCAATGCTCTCGTTTGTGCGCTCTAATTTTTCTCCGAGCTAAAATGATAGTCCCGCTTCTCCAGTTCGCTTTAAATATTAGGAAAATTTATCACTAAACAAAAGGATTTTATTTTCCTTCCACTTGTCGGCGGATTCGTTTGAAAGGTGCCATGAATTTTATTAAAGCTATTTGTCTCTTTCAAAAAGACTTATTTTTAGACCTCGTTTCATTGTTTGTCCTAAATTTTTAATGCTATTTTACATAAAAATATACCCGGTGTAAAAGTTTTGAAACTATAATTATAATAATAATAATATCTTTCTTTATTTGCTTCAAACAAGATAGGCAATATCACAGGTAATTCGCTTCTCCATATTATTAAGTACAGCATTACAATGTGCAAAAATTTTTTAAAAGTAACATTATATGTTTGAAGTAGGTCCCGAGTAAATATGCATTAGTATAAAATAACTCCCTTAAGACCTTAACAGCATTTATTTGTTAAAACAATTTATCCTATACTTAAAAGCGCTAATTTGAGCTTAAACGTAGATGTCGAAATTATTGAGTATAATAAATTCCCCACGAAAAATCACAAAAAAAAACCCGCCACGGTGAGTCCGTGCGTTGACCATTATTTGATAATTGTGTTAACCCTGAGAGAGTAATAAAATCTAACAACCTTCAATACAGAAAAAAAGAGCTGCCCCAGCAAGCTAGTTCGTATGTAGACGAATGGTGTAGTGGTGGTGTCAAGTCGCCTACATTGTAGCACTACAGAGAAGCAATTGGCAAAATTTTGTCTTCATCTGATAATGTGACTAAAAGACACTAATATGTTTAATTGCTAACAACGGTGGGCATAAGATTAAAAAAAAAAGATATACGTAAGAGAAATTCAAAAGCCAGCCTGAATTATGAATGTAAAATTTAAACTTTAGTTGATCCACACAATTCAAAATTTGATATATATCAAATTAAACTCTGTACTTGTAAATTTAGGATATAAAGTATTCACATATTAAAGGAATTAAAACGTTTTAATAAAATTAAATTATGAGGTAAAGTATTTAACTTGGTATACAATTTAATATATTTATATTTAATATGTGTATACTTGATGTATGTATATTTAAGGCGACATTATGAAGGAACTGCATAGACGTAGCAAACTTGGCTGGAGTGCATTTGGAAGAAATAGTTTTATCCTAAAGGAAAAAACGCTTTTATGTCTAAAAAGAAAGGTCTTCAACCAGTATGTATTGCCAGTCCTCTCTTATGGGACAGAGGCACATGAAGTCTAACAAATGTAGCAACACGGAAGTTACATAAAAGCCAAACGAGCATGGAGAGGTTCATGCTTGGAATAACCATGAGGGATTGTGAAAGAAGCACTTGGGTGAAAGAGCAAACTAAAGTAGAGGACATCGTTGTTAAAATAAAAGGGCTGACATGGCGATGAGCTGGGCATATCGCGAGAAGAACTGATCAACGATGGACAACTGAAATTCTCAACTGGAGAGCACCGAAGACCTAGGAAACTTTCTCAAACTAGATGGGTGGATGAATAAAAAAAACAGGTTGGGGTGGCACGAAACTGAATTGCTCAGAATAGGCTTGTGTGAAAAGCATTTGAAGAGACCTTCATAAAATATTGGATATATAATGGTTGAATATGAGAATATATATTTAAATTTAACTAAGTTTACTCATTTAAAATTTTATTTTTTTCAAATTATTAAGTTAAAATTTGAGCCGATTCAAAGAAAAGCCATGCCGAGCCCAATACCTCTGATAAAGATAGCGAATATTATAGGAAATATGGTTTCCCATAACCAAAATTTGTTCCAACGCCCGTATAAATGTCGGATGAAATGTAGATATGTGATTCCATAAACCCGTCAATTAAAAATTCCGGATGGTAAATAAATTCGATATTTTATTTGAAAACCACCTCACAATATTCACAACGTCTATTTCCCAGCGACGGCAATGTCCGTCCCCATATTCGCCAAGCAAATAGGCTCGTCCCTCATAAACAAATAGAGATGAACGTCGTTGACTTAAAAATTTTCGAGCAAACCTCCGAAGATGCTCTTCTTTCTCCATATATTTTCTGTCAAGGGTAGCTCGGAAACGAATTCAGCCATCTGCCAGCCCATAAAAGCTTAAATTCGGCAAACAAATGCTTTTCTTCAAATAGTACGACTGAGCCTCGGTAATCTTGTCCTTTTCATGTGTTCCTATAAAAACTCTGAAAGAATACTCAACCATTTTTCAAATGTTCCGTCAGTTACTTGCTTCAACTTAGAAACAATATCGCCTGCAGAATAAGTTATCTAAATCTTATTTACCCTAAAGTTTACCCTTAAGACGTCTTCGAGAACAGAAATACAAAAAAATCGCCTTCCTTGTCGTAAAAAAACCTTATCTATACTAGCCCTGTCACAAAAAATATATGATTCCCCTCTTATGCCACATATAAACAGCTGTCGCCAAACAAATATAGAGGATTCCATAAATTATTTGCCAATAAAAATCTATTACTTTTTTTCCCCAAATAATAAAATTACAAAAGTTTTCTTCTTTAGGAAACCAAAATTCGAAACAAATATACAATTTTTTTAAAAAGTATGTATGTGTCACCCCTGCACACGTTTAGGTGTGTGTTTGGCTGAATTACAAAGTTTTTATTTACGTAGAAAGGGGGCTACTTCATTTAAAATTATTGTATTGAAAGGTTATGTATAAATAAAATGTAAATGCCATCTTAACTATAGAACTATACTAACTAAACGATTGGAAATTAAATTTACGAAAAATGAACCCTGAAATAAAGGTTGTAAGCACATTGATTGTAAATTTAAGTTGTTGAAGACATTACCAGAAGATTTAATAACCTGAAACTATTTAAAGGACATTGGAAAGAAAGTTAATAAAAAAGGTTGATGCGAAAACAGAGAGAGGAGATGGAAATGACAGGGATGTATCAAGATCTAGACTCTATAATGCCAAATCATTTACTTGCGACTTTCTACATGGGAAACAACACATTCACAAATTGAGGTGGGGGTATAAGATATATCAAGAGTAGGAAATTAATAGTAAAATAAACATATATATACATATCCGGCCTAACTAAAAATAAATTGTCTACTAGACAATATTACCATATGTCTTATTACAATACAATAGGCACGGACATTCCTCACAAATATACCCTTGTTAGAGGAAACAGGCATAACCGTAGAAAAACATGTAGAAAATTAACTACAACTGTACTATCTCAAAAACGTCTTTCTATTTACTAATCATTTCTGTTAACGATGATAGTTCTTAGTCCCAGAAAATTCTTCCTAAAATTACACCTGTTTCGAGAGAGAGAGATTAACCTTATTTTTTTGCCCCTTTGAAGACGTTAATAAGGAATTTACTATATTATATCTTGTCTGATTTTGCACAATTCACAGCATATACTAGGAAATATACATATAAGTAAAACTGGATACGAACACGACCTAGACTTTATTTATAAACTCTAAATGGATAGAAAAGGAAAGAGTGGGAGAGAAAGATCGTTGAAGGCTGGGGTTGATTTAGGGTCCTTTCGTTTTGTCTGAATATTTGTTTGTTTGGCTCAGTATAGTTCAGTATAATCTGAGATATACTGGACCAAACATGGCCCAGTATAGTTCAGATTATACTGAACTATACTGGGCCAAACATGGTAAAATCAAAGACTATTGTAAAGACCAGTTCTCTGTAGAAAGTTAGACGTGTGTGCCGTCGGCATGGTCATTTAAAATGATAAAGAGTGATGAAAAATTAGAAGTAGGAGTAGGAGCAACGAAGATTCGGTTCACCGAACTGATGCTAGGCTTGCCGAGTAACTGCATCTTACTACGAACGGTATTTTCTCAGTATGTTAATTCTTGAAATAAACCAATTTGATAATTCATAAATTTCTTATTCAAGTTCAACTTGATTTATGTGTTTTTTTTCTAATTTCTGACTTTTATGCAGTAAAAGGTTCGACTTTGAATTTTTAATCATGTAAGCACTGCAAATTGTATTTAAATGTAATCACATACTACAATCTACATCCTTATAGGAAAAAACAAGGAAATATACAAGAAAAACTTGAATAAAGTAAATTAATAAAACTTCAGCATGACGTTGATAATGAGTATGTACCATCCATGGTAAAAATGGAAGAAAACATGCATGACTAATTTCAAAACAGCTTTCCGTTTCCTAAAATTAATTATTTTTGTTAATTTTAATTTTTTGATAAGTTTTTTAGTCTAGAAATCCTTATCACTGAAATATTATTCTTGCAGACAAACATTTTTTATTAGATGTTCAATATATATTCAGCCCATTTCACAATCTATCCTTTACGAGAAACTGACACAAAAGTTTAGTATTTATTGCTAGTTTTTAGAGTAAATGTTTTGCCTAATTTGAGTTTTCACTTGAAGTTCACAAAATAAATATATAATTATGATATGTAATATGATGTAATATGTAATGAATATTGTTCATTTCTTCTTCCTGTAAGAATTTTTGTGTTTTCTTCTTTTAATCGTTACTCTATTCTGTAATTAGAAAGTTAATCTTTTACTATTCTCTAAGGTTTTAAAGGAATTATACCAA
Organism: Dysdera silvatica; assembly: GCA_006491805.2. NCBI lineage: Eukaryota > Metazoa > Arthropoda > Arachnida > Araneae > Dysderidae > Dysdera > Dysdera silvatica. Next base: position 114,986,562 of record QLNU02014802.1, on the reverse strand, counting down.
GTTTAAAAGCAACTGAAAACAGTTGTTCACAACCATGGTATGAAAACCATGCAGCTTCCCGAATTACCATCAAATGAATTAAACTTTGAAATGTGAAACGCTGAAGATACGATAATGATGCCTGAAATGATCTGGAATTTAATAAAATTTGAAAAAAAAAGGCAGTATTTTAACAAAGAAATAGAAAATAAAGAAAAGAAAGAAAAAATATAAAAAAAATACTTAATTGTACCGTATGTTACATATACAATAATTTTTGCCCCCCACGTATTAATTAGCTCAAACTGGAGTTTATTTGTATGTTACATAGTGAACGTGTTCAAAAAATATCTAGACGTCGGGTGATTTCTCGAGGAGACATCAAGAGGCATGTAATCGATGTTAATTGGTAATCTGTATTTTTGTAGGTTCCTCTTTAACACTCCCTTCCCGTAATAAGGCTGTAATAAGTGTCTATAGTCCGTTCGCGCAGACCTGACGCCTGATACCGTTAGCAGACGGGTTAGTCCATTGCAGTTTAGGGAAGGGCGTCTTGCCGTAACTGGGTTTTCCCGCCACCCGTTCTGGCAAGACGCCCTTCCCTAAACTGCAATGGAACAACCCGTCTGGTATCGGGCGACAACACACTATAACTGCAATAGTTAAGCGTAATAATTCACACACTTTGGAAGCTACCCATAAATCAGTACATACATATTTTATAGCATTTATATACACTTTAAATGAAATTTGATTGAAAGATAATGTTTGTGCAGAAACTAATGGAATATTAATAGTTGTAAATACAATCAACGTTCTATTTATCAAAGAAGTTGTCCAACTTTGGAAACACCAAGGTGTAGACCTTTCAGACAACTCAAAAAACTAGAGAACAATCGAAATTGAGAAACTAAATTAAGAAGAACCTGAAATAATTAACTTGAAAAGCAATTAATTTTTCTCTAATAAACAAATCATTTTCTCCAGGAAGCGTGCTGTCAAACTTCGAAACTTTCTAAATAATTTGTGTTTCTGTACAAATTATCCGAAATTGGATGAAAAGAAATAACCAATTTTAGCCAAACCAATGAAAAGTTTCAAGTTTGCTGCTGTTCTAAACCATTGCTTAATTATTATTTGTCCCTGCTTTGAAAACCAGAGAATTCGTGAAGTGTTTGCAAAGTTTTGCCACCGTGCTTTTGTACAAGAGTTTATCCAATTATTTAAGTTCAATGGATTTTCTTTTGCTATGCTTGGCTTAAGATTTCGTGCATAGAAAGTTGCGTTGCTCATGAAAACTAATTTGGAAAATGTATCCGCGGTTTGACCGATGCTACTTTGCAAATAATCAAATTTAATTATTTAAATTGCATTAAAATTCGCTATTCCATCCTCCTGCATTTCACTGTGAGGTTTTTGCTGCATTTCTGAACACGCTTCAAAGTAGGCGTAATGCACTCTAGATAATATAGGATAATCTTCGTAGAGAATTTGCAATTTTAATTCCTGAATGTAAAAAAAAGTAAAGATTAATAAAATTACGTCAATTATCATGAATTATTTAAACTAAATGCAGATTACAATAATTAAGTTGGAGAACGGATACATTCCTTCTTTCTTCTTTTTCTAAAAACAATTCCCTCCTTTGTGTCTCAGTCTAATTTTTTTTTTTTATATTTTAATGATGGCTTTCTGACACTGCTCTTTTTAAAATTATATTAAATTCGATGAAAATTTTTAAAAAAACCATAAAAATTCTTGAAAGTCTTCAAATTAACAACAGTTTACTAATTTATTAATAAATTAATACCTTTAAAATTTATTTACCTGAAAATAGCAAAAATTATTTTACACTTGCGCCTGCCAAAGATTATATTTTTTTTTTTTTCCTTCCACGGTTTCATTGTTGTTTATTAACAGAAAATGCGTTTTAATTCCATTGTAACGGAACAATATAATTTTTCAGTGCATGTCAGAGCTAATTTCTACCACATAATATTATTATTCTTATTGATATGGAATGCTCAATATATTCAATGCACGAATTAAATTTTTTAGAAGCAGTCCATATCACTCAGAATTCTTCTATCATAGTCAATGAACCAAAATCTACTCCCACTTTCGGTCAAGATTGGAAACGTTTAATAAAATTTTCACATTAATTATTCATCCACAACTGGCAACACAATAGTCACGCAATAACACCATCTCCAGTTTTCTAATATTTATTTTCTCATTTTGTATTCCTGACGAAAGACGGCCAAGTCCGTCAGAAACGTACGTTGAAATAAAACGTTTTAACAACATTACTTATGCTTATAATGTTGTTCTTTGCTTATAAATCTAATCTGCGTAATGCTACGTCAAATTATCGTACATACTTTCATTCAGGCTGACGGATAATCAGACTGACATTCTTTTTCCTTTACATAGCAACCAAAAGGAAAATGTATGTGTAACTACAAGCGTTTGATAACATACTTATCATCAACAAACAACAGTAAAATATTATAATTACATGGAAAAAGTGCTATGGCCGAAACAATAATTATGAAATCTATGCTGCTAGATTGCTCCAGTGGCAAGAGTTCAGGAAGTTCGTAATAAAAAGAGCACGAAAATAAAAATTATACAAATATCGGAAGAATATTTCAACAGAAACTTCCACTGCCAAATTAACAAACAGGATCACACAAAGAAATTCCTTTACCACTCTGTTCACTGTTGTACGAACTTTGATTGCTACCTTGTTTTCATAGCTGTTTCTCCATAGAAATAGCAGCGCCCGACCCTTTTTTTTAAGTTGTTTGATTACGATGGAAAGTCAGTATATCTAACTGCGCATGCGCGCGACTTCGAATATGT
>QLNU02014802.1:114972432-114983618 GCA_006491805.2 Dysdera silvatica | reverse complement strand
CAGACCGTCTGTAAACATGTCTGTGTTATTTTTTGTTCGCGAATGACAAGCTATTTAAGAACGGTGTACGTCAGTCGCTAACAAAGTAACTTACGGAACCACGAGTATATCGTATAAAAGGTGGATGAACGCTCATTTTAAAAGACCGACTTGCCTCTCGTTCACTTGAAAGGTAAACCAAAAAAAATGATTCTTTCCAAAAGTGATTCATCCGGAATGACCGATTCATTCGTGAACGACACACCACTTTTAATAACTTAATAGCTTCGAATCCGTGAATTTGTGCATAAAAAGCCATGAGGGTTAGGCTTCAAACATTGGTTTGAACCTATTTTGAAATTTTCAAGCAAATCGGAGGGGTTGCCATGAGGTACTTTCCTCGTAAGACATAAAAAATAAATTATTTAAAAGAAAGTAAAGAAGAAATTTCCCTCAAATTGTTTTAGTTTGATGTTACTTTAACATTTTTACTTAAGGTTTGATTGTTTTTTCAGTTTTGAGGCACCACGATCATATTTGCTAAATTATTCTTTATTGATAGCAATGACGTAGGAAATAGGGGTTCGATCCACCTATTGAGTTTCAAGAAATTAATTTTCTCTAGGACCCTATCATATGATCTCCTTTAAAGCCACTTGAGCCCCTAAATAATCTTTAAATTTCTACTCTACTGATTAATCTGCATAAAAATCTGCTTAATTTGTAGTTATTTTTCTGACGCCAATAGAATTTCTGAAAATACTATTCAGAAATTATAAAACCTTTCAAGACTTCCTTCACGTCAAAACGTTTGTGCGCTCGGATAGAGTAACAAAATGAGAAACACTACACTCTAACACTGTAAAAACTTACCTGCATTTAAATGTTTTATCGTGGAAAAAAATTTAAAATTTTAATGCTAAGAAATTCTAATTCCTGGCCTTATTTAGTTGTGGAATATTAATAGCATGGAATTTTTCAAAATGAACATTTAAAAAATACGTGTCACAAAATTTACATTCTACCTTTTATATACTCATAATTTCACATAAAATTTATCTGACATGGTATCACATCTCCTCCTCTTCCTTTTATTTGGTTAAACGAAATCTCAGCGAATATTTAATGAATTTTGCTTTGCAAGTTTTCGCAGAAAAAAAAACGCTACTGTGTAACCAAGGTGAAAGCAAATACGCTTTTTTACTTACCTATTTTATCTTATCTATACATAAAACGTAAAAATATTGAAGTTTTTCATATTTGTGTGAAAACTAGCAAATTCTAATATTGCTTAAAATAAAATTCGAAGTTCGGGATGCGAATCGTCGTTTTCAGAAAATATTTACGGTTTTTTAAATAACAGATATTTTAGTCGCAGGATTTAAAGTAACATTTTAGAAAACTCGCGAGCAATAAACGAAATACTCCAACGAGCCTCATCTCTGCTCAAACGTACTTTTTTATTGGAAATTCCATAATTTGTTTAGCCAGAGTAAAGCAATATTTTTCAGATCCATTTCCACGAATAAAAATACGTTTCAGGAGATTTCTGCGGAAACTCAAAATCAGATGGTTTTAGAGATTTTAGTGAGAACTTTGAGAATTTTAAGGAAGAACGTTTCCATGGTCTGGAAATTGCTTCAGGGAGATTTTAAATCTTCTTTTTTTATCGTTATTAAACGGAATGATTTTAAGAATTCCTTTTAACGGAACCGGTGTGTAGTATAATTCGTTCTTAGCCAAGTTTATTTCCTTTCATACGCACTTCGAAACGTTTTTTATTGATGTTTATCTTTATTTTACTTCAATATATGGTGATTGAATAATAGGTATCCGAAATAATGATGTATTTCGTCAAAATGTGATTATTATAGTTAACTTCTGTAATGCAGTTATTCTCATAATTTAAATTAGCCATAATAAAAGTAACATAATAAAAAATATATAAAAAAATAGCCACTTCTTCGATTGTGGTTATTTGCGATAAAATTTCATTTCACTTGCCACCTAAAAAAATATTAATTATTTTAACACGTTGACCGAAATTAATTAGGGAAATATATAATTAAAATTTAAAAAAGTTGAAAAATTAATAAAAACCTTCTGTGGCGGAAACCGAACATTTTTTGAAAAGACTACTAACGCATTTTTTATTCTTCTTTGCCACGTTTTTCAACACTGCTGCCATTGTTTCATAATTAAGTTTTATTTTAATTAGATAAACACGATCACAAAGTTCGAAAAACTTTTCAAAGCAAATTTTTCAGTTCAGCTGTTTCCGCCTTCAATAATTAAAACCTAATATGCTGATTAAAATTTTAAATTTTCGTATTGTTCGAATTAAAAATCCTCTAAGTAATAAAAAAGTTCATATTAATTTTCATAACAAATTTCAAGCGTAAATAGTGTAGGTTATTATTAAATATGCAGGTTGCTGATTTGCTCATTTTTCAAAAACGTCGTCATGTAACTTTTTATTTTATTTCGCTTCTATCATGTATGGATAAATTTGATATGCCTCTGCAAAAAGAAGGACGATTATTATTGAAGTAAGACGCCTGTAATTAAGTAGACGTACTTATGAACTTATTTCAACTTATTTCAACTACAAAGAAAATGGACATGGAAACACCCCAATGGAGGAACCAGCGAAATTGACTATATACTGGCAAACAAGAAATCAATTATTGAAGATTGCAGCGTACTGAACAGATTTAATACTGGAAGTGATCATCGAATGGTGAGATGTAAAATGCACTTAAATACTAAACTAGAAAGGCAGAAGCTCATTAGGAAACAAGTATGTAAGAGGGTGGATTTAAAGAAATTAAAAAGAAATAACGAGACATTCAGAGTTTGGGAGTTAAAATCAGCTTTTCCGCACTTGAAGGACTTATTAGTAGAGCATCTCAAGCAAACGAAAACATTGTTAAGACAATAATTGAAACTGCTGGGGAAATTGGTGGTGTAATATGTAAAAAGCAGAATAGCAAATTATCTGAGAAGACGAAACAACTCATGAAAAGGCGAAGACTTATGAAGGTGGACAATCAAAATACCAGTCGCAAGATCGAGTATGTAGAACTTTGCAAAACTTTGCGCAAAAACATGAAAGAAGATATAAGAAAATTCAATTGTGAGTTAGTAAGGAAGGCCATTGAAAGCAACAAGAGCCTTAGGGTTGTTAAAGGGAGTTTGTCTATTGGGAAGAAACACATCATTGCATTAAAAGGAGAGGATGGCACTGTAACAAGAAATAGGGAAGAAATACTTAGAAGAGTTGAAGAATTCTACAGAAAGCTGTATGAGGGAAACAGTGGATTAAACGAAGACTCTGAGATAGTCGAAGGAACAGCTCCTAAAATCTTAAAAGAAGAAGTAGCATTTGCAATAAAAAGTATGAAGAAAGGAAGATCCCCTGGCGATGATGGCATTACATTAGATATCTTAAAAGAAGCTGGAGAACATGTAGAAGACATACTCGCAAAATTCTTTACCAAATGCCTCAACAGTGGTAACATACCAAACCAATGGGATTCTGCAACAGTAATTCTTTTGCATAAAAAAGGTGATAAAGAGGATTTAAAAAATTACCGACCAATTAGCTTGTTACCTGCTATTTATAAAATCTTCACAAAAGTGCTAACACATCGCCTGCAGAAAAAATTAGATGCAGCTCAACCAAGAGAACAAGCTGGATTTCGAAGTGGATTCAGTGGACCAAATTCAAATATTAAGAGAATTAATTGAAAAGAACACATGAATATGAATTTCCACAGTATTGTGGCATTTATTGACTATGAGAAGACCTTTGACTCTATTAAAACATAATGATTTATCAACTCTTTAAGATCAGCAGACATCGAGGAAGTGTACATTGACATGGTGAAACGTGTGTATAAAAATGCAAGTGCAAAATTTCGGTTACATAAAGATACCGAAGCTATCAAAATTGGTAAAGGTGTGAGGCAGGGAGATACCATTTCTCCAAAACTTTTTACTTCAGCTTTACAGATGATTTTTCAGCAGATAAATTGGAATGACAAGGGAATAAAAATAAATGGTGAATATTTAAATCATTTGCGGTTTGCTGATGACATTGTTATTTTTTCAACGAACCCATCAGAACTCCAAGACATGGTACAGGAGCTCTCAACTAGAAGTAAAGAAGTTGGACTCAAGATGAACCTACAAAAAACTAAGATCATGTTCAATAATTTCGTAGAGGAAACAAAAATACAAGTTGACAACATTGAGCTAGAAATTGCTGATTCATATATTTACCTTGGCCAGCTGATTTCAATGGATGGCAACATTATGAAAGAACTCAACAGACGTATTAAACTTGGCTGGAGTGCATACCGAAAAAACAGTTTTATCCTGCAGAGAAAATTTCCTTTGTGTTTTCCAAAGAAAAGTCTTCAACCAGTGTGTATTGCCAGTCCTCTCTTATGGATCAGAGACATGGAGTCTAACAGTTGGAGCAATACGAAAGTTACAGACAACGCAAAGGAGCATGGAGAGGTGCATGCTTGGAATAACTAGGAGAGATCGAAAAAGAAACACTTGGGTGAGAGAGCAAACTAGAGTAGAGGACATCATTGTTAAAGTAAAAGGACTGAAATGGCGATGGGCTGGGCATATTGCAAGAAGAACTGATCAACGATGGACAACAGAAATTCTGAACTGGATTCCAAGAGACCACCGAAGACCTAGAAAACGTCCTCAAACTAGATGGGTGGATGAAATAAGAAAAGAGGTTGGGGTGACGTGGAAACGAATGGCCCAGGATAGACTTGTGTGGAAAGCATTTGGAGAGACCTTCATCCAGCAGTGGATAGATAATGGTTGAATATGATGATGATGATATATATATGTATTATTGTGTGTATAGTGGTCATAGAAGAAAAGCCGTTATTATAACTTAATATAGAAATATATTTATTAATCTTGAGGAGGAGAAATGCATGCGCTCACATCGAAATCCATCATCATTAATTCAACGACTGATATACTAGAATAGCGGTTCTCACCTTTGCTGCATCACGGAGCATTTTCAAGAAAAAAATATTCGCGGAGCACTAACATTTTTGCATCACGGAGCATTCTTTAAGAAGTAAAATTATTCGCGAAGCACTATCATTTTCGCATCACGGAGCATTTTTCAAGAAAAAAAATATCCGCGGAGCACTATAATTGCCCTTATGCCATAAACACATATATGCATTTTTGCCTGCTTTTAACGAACCGTATTTTTCAAATTGTTAGTCGATATTTTATTGTTTAATAGTAAACGCCCGAATTTGTTTTCGAATTTTAAATTGCTTTAATTTTAATCTATACTTAATTTTCCCAATTAAATTCTTTAAAAACTTGAATTTTAAATATTGTTTTTCAAAGGTATCAATTATGCATATACTTTCTCATGAGCTTCTATTATATTTTTGTACTTTCTTTTCTCATAAGGCCGACGATGTTTTCACCAACATTGGTACTAAACCCAATAACCGGAGTGTTGAACGTGGAAAGTATTTTTAAGCATTTTGGAATATAAAACATTGTTTTACTTTATTCAAAATATGACATTTCTCACAAATTTCATAGAAATAGAGAATTTACATTAACTACATAAGCATAAACCAGTGGTAGGCGCACTTATTAGTCAAAAAAGTCCGATATAATTAGTACAACGACTATTTATTTTTAGAGCTAAATTTCTAAACAAAAGACTGTGTCTTTAGAAGTTAGTTAAAACCATGTACACTAAATATAACTTGATATCATATTTCAACATAATTTTATTTATAGTTAAAAATTATTTAATTATTATTAAAATTAAAGCATCGTCTTGTTTAATGGGAAGAATAAATAGCCTTACACTTCCTTGGAAAGTTTGGGTAAGTCAAGATTGTATGTTGTTTTTAATTTCAAGCACGATTCAAGTTTCTTATAAAGAAAATGATTGCTCAATTTACTTCTGATAATGTTCATGCTTGAAAAAGATTGTTTGCATAAATATGTAGAGTCAAATGGAGAAAGACCAGCAAATGCTAGCTTTTAAATAAATAAAAATAAAAAAATACTTTATAAACAGTTCATTCGTGAAAGAGTCGCACTCCAATAGCCAAAGAGCCAAATTTGGCTCGCGAGCCGCAGATTCCGACCACTGACATAAACGAAAAACAGTAACAAAAAACAACTTGAGGCAAAACGTTTGCGAACAAATTCAAAGCAGATATTTTAAATCCGTTCTGTGTTACCCATGTAGATAGGGTATCTAAAATAATTCTTTCAGTTCTAAAACTAAAACTGTCACTTTGCATCGAAAAAGGATAATGAAGCCCAAAAATCCAGAGATTGTTGTAATTTTTGAGCACTGGAGCACACGGAGCACTTGAAAAGGTTTAGCGGAGCACAGGTGGAGAACCTATGCGTTAGAAAGAAAACTGTAGAACATATTGCGTATATGCTTGAGTGCCATTTATTTTCTGTATTCTTTGCTCTTCTTCTTCGTATAAAATACACCAGGAATTTGTCTTAACCAAAATGTAATACAATGAAGATGAACTTTTGAAGTATCGATCTTAACTCGCTTCTATTTGTTTAAAGTAAAGACAAGCTTTGAAGATTACTTCCATTTTAAGTGAAGAGGATCTGGCTATAACGGCAAACACTTCGAACAAAAGTTTGCCCAAAGAATATGGTGAAAATCCGCCAAAAACGGATCAAAGTATTAGTATCTTCGATAAGCCTCGGTTTGTTTTCCCTCAGATTCCGGTCGGGATTGCAGGGATTATGTGGCACTGTTTCTGACGTGTTTTCATGTTTTTTGTTTTCGTTTCTTCGTGTCGGGATGGGACGGATTGCATGATTTTGTGAAGAATCGTGCTTCCAGGCTACCAATTAGAATTTTAGATTGGGTGTTCTCCTTTGTCAGTAGCTACATACGAGATAAAATGAATTAAAAACTTATGTAAAATAGGAAGTTCTCTTAAACTCACTTGACATGTGTAAACATTTGAAATGCTTGACTCAAAATTGTGTTTGCCACAGCATATTCAAAACTAAAACATCTCAGTTACGTCCATTCGTTTTTTTAATAACATATTTATGTGGGCATGGCCTACATGCACATATGCATCAATCATCATCGTAATTAGGGTTCGAGCCAGCATGGCGACAAAGCGACAATTGTCGCCAACTCATAACCAATGGTTGTTAAATTCATAAACATCGATGACAAATTTGTCATTTGAAACACGCGCGGGCGTTTTCCGTTTATTTCATACGCAAATCGTGAATTTGGTTTTAAGGCTACTGTTCATCAAAGATAAAATGTTTCCTGCCAAAAATTTCGTGATGCAAACTATTTATTTTTGTCTTTCAAAAGTCCACCTGCATGCTCAGTCCGTGCAATATTTTGGTAAGTAAGACACTCGCAAAAAATACAGATCTTGTAGTTCTGGAATTACAGCGCAGTCTTCGGCTGCCACCCTTTCCAATTTCCCCTGTACACAAGCAAGCAAACACATCTTGTGGCGACACCCGACGGCAAAACTTTAAAAGAAACGTTGTAGAATTGTAATCATACCGGGAGATAGTCCCCTCACTTTAAATTCCCCTTGGTTGACCAGCGGTGAAGTGAAGCGATTTCACTGGTATTTATTATTTATGACGTTTTATTTTCTGCGTGCACGTGTTATTTTTTTTAAGCATTTTTGCATCGATTTTTCGTTTTTAGTATGTCGCACTCGCAGACAATGTTAACGTCTTTTTTTCCTTCGACATCGGCTCCGCAATATGTAAAGTCTACGGAGTCGTCTGCCAAATTGCTGATTCCATCGAAAACACACTCCTCCTCTTCAAACTTGGAAGCAGATACTATAAGAAGAAAACGATAATTTTCTAAACAATGGGAAGTTGGATGTATTACCGATTATTAATCAGTAATACATGTTGTAGAAGGATACATATGGTAATTTTAACCTATGTCTAGCAGCTTTGTTTTTTCGACCACCAATTGGTGACCAGGTGGCCTTTTTAGACCACCAAATTTCCTTCGCTGGCTCGGACCCTAACCATGATGATGATAATGTATTATGTTCAATCAATGCTTATCTGCTACGGCAAAGCCGTCTCTCCAAATGCCTTCCATCGTAGAAGTAATTACTGTGTATATGGAGTTGGGAGTGATCAAACTATTTGATGAAATATGCATAACCTCAACTTTGATCTTTCCATCCATATTTGAGGTAATCTGTTCGCAAATAAAATCATGTCCAATCCACTACTACAATGAACGGAATAGAACAGTGAAGTACTGCATCACCTAACTAATGACCATTCAAGCTAAACGCGGATGAATGCTTATAACAAAAATGAAACTTCAGTAAATAATTATAAGTACAACACATTAGAAATTGTATATCAAGGATATTGCTTATAATATCAAACATTTTATATAGTAAATTGATATCCTCAAACTTATAGATAGCCAAAGTACTCCCAAAAATTTCACAATGTTTTACTTCTACCGGTTTTGGTATTTGTGTTGTTTTGATTGATGTTAACTGCATGTGATAAACATTATGATTTAAATATTGGCTTTAAATAATAGAAACGATGACACATTGAGGATATCTACATGTGCTCAATCAAGAGAAACCGCTTGGGAAGAGTACTAAAAGAGATTCCATTGATGTAAATTAAAAATTTATGTTATTATCTTATTTATGGCACAATACAGAAGCGTTGCAAAGAAAAATTTTACAAGTACTATGATGCGAATCTATAATTTGTCTGGTTGGTTTGATGGAGAAATCCTACTTTATGATGATGATTACATGATCCTCACATGAATATGTCGATGTGATAAGTTATTTTTTCAATTTATGTATCGTCATATTCCTATAGAATCTTATGAACATCAATATTTTGTTCTAGGGCTTTCGTTTCTCCACAAGGTTAGTTATTATTATGTATATAATAGTTTTTATTAGACCTTTTGCCCAAATTGCCTACCGTGTTATCATTAACCTACTCAAAAAGCAAATACTAGCGAAATTGATTTTAATATATAGGCATATCTAAGGAGATTAACAATATTAAAGACCACGGAATTTTTCATAATATGGATTCGGCACATCATGGTTCTTACATAAAACTTTTGTGACGAATGTTAACAGGAAACAAATCCACACCAATAACACTTTCTAGGGCTCAGTGTTCCTTAATTAAATTGTGGTCCGTGGAAGCCTATTAAATTGTACAGGGGAATTTAAGGGACTTCAGTAAAAAACGAGAAATGAAATGAAATGTTTTTAATATCACAACGTCAACAAATTCCAGTCTGTACAGAGTAAAAATTCACAGCGAGTAATAACATTTTTTAAATTGATATTCCCGCGGATATCTAAGAATTTTATGAAATCCATATTAGATTGTAAAGACCAGATTTTGATACTTAAATAATGACGCGCAAAGTACATTTCTTTTGCTTTGAAACGGTTAGTTGTGAATAGGGCTCTTTATGATCGATATTTACTAGCTTTTTTCCTTCTAAAGTTTCACCGAACATTTTATAAAGAAAAAACAACAGTTCTTGCCTGAAGTTAACTTGAATTTTTTAAAGTTGAAGTTATTTAATTTAGAATTTAGAAAAATATAATACAAGTTTTCTGATAGATTTTTCTTTACAATCTAAAGGGAATTTTCTCATTTTTGTGGTTATTTTAATAATTTTTAAGTTACCAACATGCGAGTCATAATTATCATCATCATTCCTCGTATCTTGAGTAAGATATCTCGTTAAAACTTCGGTTTTAAAATGGATAAATTCCGATGCATTTTGAAAGCATTCCAATTCCTCGCCTATAATTGGGTAAATTGGAGTACCGAATGATGTCGCTGGCGGTACATTCAACGTTCGCTTGAAGTTAGTAAAGAGGCCATAGCTATCATTAGCTCCTGGCGCGCCAACAACCGTACCATTCCCTTCCACGACCATTTGTATATTACGAAGAGAATGTTGATTAGACTTCAAGAGAAGGAATTCAGTGTTAATCACAAGCCCAACAACATCCTTCGATTCCAACTGAGACAATGGCAGTCGAACAATGAAGATTACCCATCTCAGAACGCGGCGTAAAATATTAATTACATCTTGTCTTGAAGCGGCAATAAGTGTCGTCATCCTTCTTCGAACGTAATTAGTTACTGAGAACGCATCCTTATAAACCTATGGCTACTTTGAATCGAAGGGAATTTCCGATTCCCTATATTCGTTTGCATTTCAACATTCCTTTCAGGTTAAAATTTGTTGCCATCTAGCAGTGAAAATTCGACAGTTAAAAGGAATATATTCTGAACATGTGAAAATATAATTCACCGTTGCTTAACGTCGTAATATAATAGCATAATTTTAATCTTATAATAAAATATATCAACTAATATGTTGTTTGAAGAAGCGGAATCATTAATTAAGGTTTAAATCTGTTATTTAGCAGCTACTTCCTATATATATATAACTTTTTGACAGTGAAATTATTGAACTCTATTTATTTTAATAATTATGACATATTATTCATATACTGAGGTTATTATATCTTTTTGAAGCGTTCTTTTTGCCTAAAATTGTACTTTGATCCTTTTTGTTTTCGCATTGTTTACTACTTATTCCCATTAACAAATTTCATCATTTTATTTAAATGCGCAAATTTGTTAGAATTTTTTTCCTTGATCAGCATATAGAAGACGAAAAAATGACGAAACTTACATCTGCATAAACATCTGTAACATTTCGAGATTTAATGTTGCCTTCATTAAACGAAATATCGGAAAAATGTTAACATCCCCTATTTAACCACTAGATTTTCGAATTCTTCTAATTTTAGTTTTTCACCAAAGTGAATACCACAGTCCGTGATTCTCTAGACTATATCCACACTCGCACATCCTGAATAGTGAATAAATCCTAGGTTCTTCTCATCTATTTTAAAAATTCAGTAAAATTCAGATAAAATTCAGTAAAATTCAGACATCGGTTCTGTTATGCTTTTCACTAGAGTCCGGATTATATGTAAATACTTATAGCCCTTGTTAACGATAGTGCATATAAATGCATAAAAACTACGAATTTTTGGGATAAATGCATATTTCAAGAGTCTAATAATTTTAAGTTAATTTTATTATTCTTATAACAGAAAAAA
>QLNU02014802.1:114960447-114972332 GCA_006491805.2 Dysdera silvatica | reverse complement strand
GTTTCGCTTGTGCCATGATGGAAAACTGGATAGGTTGAGAGCTGAACGAGGAGGGAATAAGCCATCTCGAGGCAAATTCAATCCAAATTGGGTTCGAAATCTTTCCAGCCAACGCCTTAGCACTGATGAAATCTCTGTATTGTCTCGTGGAATGAATTTCGCACCTGCGCCTTCATTTATTCCTATTCCTAAGATTCTTTCGGCAGTCGAGCCGGTTCTAGGAAGAATGGAGGCTGATGCAGCTGCTGAAATACGTTGTGAAATTTCGCAAGTGCTACGTAGAGGACGAGTACCAGAAAGTAATCTTTCGCTTGGCGAGAGGAAGGCGGTAATAGATCTGAAAGGCCGTGATGACATTGTGGTTTTACCAGCTGACAAAGGACGATGTACTGTGGTTATGGATAGATCGACTTACGATGTAAAGGTACTGAACTTACTATCTGATGTTGATGCGTATTGTATAGTGAAGAGAGATCCGACTGGAGGTATAGAGAGGCGCACGAATGGTCTGTTGCTTAAACTATACAGGGAATTGAAAATTGATGGGTCCTTGTACTTGTGACTTCGTTGCAGTTTAGGGAGAATACCCCTCTTTTATGGTCTTCCTGAGATTCACAAAGATGATATACCTCTTCGTCCTATTCTGATTTTTGCAGCTCTCCGATTTACGCATTATCTAAACACCTAGCTGGATTTCTGCATCCTTTGGTTGGACTAACAGCGGCTTCTGTATCCACTACTGAAGATTTTATTTCTTCTGTTAGTGACTTACAAATCGGTACGGAAGACGTTATGATATCATTTGACGTAGTTTCACCATTCACTTGTATACCAACTTCCCTTTCGATTTCAACAGCTCTAGAAAAACTGAAGAACGACGACTCTCTCGCTGCACGTACCAAATTGACAGCTGAAGATATTTGCATTCTTTTGGAATTCTGTTTGGACCTGACGTATTTTAGCTTCAATGGGACCTTCTACAAACAGGGACAGGAGACCGCAATGGGTTCCCCCGTTTCTATTGCTGTAGCTAACCTGTGTATGGAGTCTTTGGAGATGGACATTTTGGACTGCGACGAGTTTAGTGTTAAGATCTGGAGAAGGTATGTCGATGATACTTTTGTCGTTCTTTCGAAGACAGAGGTGGACAGCTTTCACCGTTTCCTTAATGACTTAAACCCCCATATTCAATTTACCTTAGAGGTAGAACATGAGGGATGTTTGCCATTTTTGGACGTGAGGGTCACCAGAGGAGACAATGGAAGCTTGTCAACCTCTGTGTATCGAAAGCCAACTCATACGGACCGGTACTTGGATTTCCGCTCGTATCATCCAACTTACCACAAAGCTTCTGTTGTGAGGTCTCTGACACGTCGGGCCCTCAAACACAACAACAATGTTGAGTTGAAAGATGCTGAGGTATGGAAGGTAAGGAGAGCGCTTGTAGATAATGGCTACCCGAGCAAGTTTATCGCTCGAAGATCTAATAATGGACATAGAGAACTTGTTGAGGAGAGACAGACTAGAGGGACGGTTGTTTTGCCATATGTGGAGAGGACTTCTGAGGAGATTGCGCGTATTCTTAGGAAATCTGACATCAGGACTTACTATAAACCTGCATCGACTTTGCGTGACCTGTTGGTGAGAGTGAAAGATCGAGTTCCAATGGATGAATTGACTGGAACAATTTACCAGATACCCTGCAAAGACTGCGAAAAAGTATACACTGGCGAGACGGGAAGAACTGTTTGTACTCGTAAAAAAGAACATCATCGTGCTGTGGAGAAAGGTGAGATGACTAATCTTCTGGCAGAACATGCCTGGGAGAAAGGTCATGTTCCTGATTGGAAAAGTACAAAAGTTCTTCATAAAAATGTAACTTCTCGCTATTGTAGACTTTTTCTGGAGTCTTGGGAGACTTTTCGAATGCGAAGTAAGGCGATGAACATCGCAAAATCGATGCCTGAACCTTACCGCATTTTTGCTAGGAGATGGGGGAAAACCAGTTTCAGACAGGGGGAATTACCGAGTGCGGGACAGTTCTTAGAAAATCCAGATTCAGACAGGGGGGAAAACCCGAGTGCGGGATAGCTTTGGGGAAAACCAAAGTTGGGGTATAAATACCGAACACCTACACTTCCTTGACACTTTCGCTTGATGAAGGGAACAGTAGTTCTCGAAACGTTGCGAATATTTTTGCAGACGGTAAATATCTTTTACCTTCTTCATTTGTATTTCGTATATTCCGACCAGTGTCAAATTTTACTAGTTATGGTAAGCCCTGGTCAATCTTTGTACGTTGTTGTTAACCTCTATTCTACTGTACCTCTCATTTAATTAATGATAATGCAATTCCATGTGAGTGTATGTATTTCTTCTTCGTTAAGATCAATATTTATATATTTCTATATTTAGTTGTAATAAGCAGTTTTCCTCTCTATGCATTACTTGCTTATATGCATTTCCACTTCTACTTGTATTTTAAGGTGGCGTTATCGAAAATTACTTTCTATGTCACTGCTGAAACTCCGAAGACATTTTTTTGTTTTTTTGTTGGTAGCTTTCTTATAATCTTGCATACATATTCAAGCATGCATGCACACACTTAACTGATATAAGATTCCTTTTGCATTGATAAAATTATTTCTAAAGTATTAAACTTCCACACATTAAGGCATTTTTATAATATTCTCGGGATATATTAAAGTAAAAATAAAAAAAGACGCATCATTAATTTAATCACCGAAGAGTCAAAAAAAAGATAAAATATTGGTATAGATAAAAAACGGGTTAGGGCAATAAGTTCAGAAGTAAGCATATTTATTTATAGGAATCTTACTGCAATAATAGCCGACCTTCTTTTTTTTAGAGGCATATATATATAAAATTTATCCATGCATAGTAAGAAGCGAAATAAAATAAAAAGTTACATGCCGATATTTTCGAAAAATGAGCAAATGAGCTACCTGCATATTTAATAATAACCTACAATATTTACACTTGAAATTTATTATTAAAATTAATATGAACTTTTTATTACTTAAAAGTTTTTTAATGCGAACAGTACGAAAATTTAAAATCTTAATAAGCATATTAAGTGTTAGTACAAATTAGCCCTGTGTACATAGAAATAATAATAATTTTCCATTGTACTGGAATTAAAACGCATTTACTGTTAATTAGACAACAATGCAGTCATGGAAGGAAAACAGGAGTATAATTTTATCATGCACAATTGGGAATGATTTTTGCTATTTTCGGGTAAACAAATTGATAAAATATTAACTTATTAATAAATTATTAAACTGTTGTTAATTTGAAAACTTTTAAGATTTTTTAAATTTGCATAGAATTTAGTATAATTCTAAAAAGAGCTGAGTCAGAAAGCCGTCAATCAAATGTTAAAAAAATTTGGACCGTGGGAAAGAATTTTTTTAAAAAGGGGAAAAAAAAGGAACGAATATGTTCTCTAACTGAATTATTGTAATATGCAGTTAGTTTAAATTCTTCATTCTAATTGACATAATTATAGTGGCCTTTATTTTTTTTACATTCAGGAATTAAAATTGCAAATTCTCTACGAAGATTGTAATCTACTATCTATAATGTACGAGTAATATGCCTACTTTGAAGTGTGCTTAGAAAAAGCTCTCAGTGCAATGCAGACGGAGGAAGAGCGAATTTTAACGCAATTTAAATGATTAAATTTGATCATTTGCAAAGTGGCATCGGTCAAACAGTGGATACATTTTCCAAATTAGTTTTCACGCGCAACGCAACTTTCTATGCACGAAATCTTAAGCCAAGCATACAAAAGAAAATCTATAATAAATAATTGGATAAAGTCTCACACAAAAGCGCGATGGCAAAACTTTGCAAACACTTCACGAATTTTCTTGTTTTCAGAGCAGAGATAGATAATAATTCAGCAACGGTTTAGACCAGGAGCAAACTTGAAACTTTCCATTGTTTTGGCTAAAATTGGTTATTTCTTTTCTTATAATTTCGGATAATTTGTACAGAAACCTTTGGCGTGAAAGTATTTAGAATGTTTTGAAGTTTGACAACACGCTTCCTAGAGAAAATGATTTGTTTATTAGAGAAAAATTAATTGCTTTTCAAGTTAATTATTTCAGGTTCTTCTTAATTTAGTTTGACAATTTGGATTGTTCTCTAGTTTTTTGAGTTGTCTGAAAGGTCCAAACCTTGGTGTTTCCAATGTTGGATAATTTCTTTTATAAATAGAAAGGTGATTGTATTTACAGCCATTAATATTCAATCAATTTCTGCACATACATTATCTTTCAATCAAATTTCATTTAAAGTGTGTATAAATACTATAAAATATGTATGGACTGATTTATGGGTAATTTCTAAAGCGTATGAATTATTACGCTTACCTATTACATACTTATTACAGCTACAAACTTACTACAGCCTTATTACGTCATATATACATTGCTCTTGATGTCTCCTCGAGAAATCAGCCGACGTCTAGATATTTTTTGAACACATGTAGTATGTAACGTACAGTAAAATTAAGTATTTTCTAACGTTCTTTATTTCTTCTCTTTATTTCCCATTTCTTTGTTAAAATATTGTCTTTTTTCAAATTTTTAAATTTTGGACATTTCAGGCATAATTATTCTATCTTTAGCGCTTCACATTTTAAATTTCAGTGCATTCGATGGCAATTTCGGGAAACCGCATGGTTTTTATAAAATGGTTGTGAACAACTGTTTACAGTTGCTATTAAAATTGGTACAATTCCTTTAAAACCTTGGAGAGTAATAAAAGATTAACTTTCTGAATACACACAGAATGGAGTAAGGATTGAAGAAATACAATAATCCGTACAGAAAGAAGAAATGAACAACATAATTCATTTCGTGAATAACAAACGGAATGATAAATTAATCAAAAAATTTACTCTAAAAATTGTCAATAAATTCTAGATTTTTCTATTAGCTTCTCGTAGAAAATAGTTTGTGAAGTAGGCTTAATATGTATTGAACATCTAATAAAAAAAATGATTGTTTTCAAGAATAATATTTCATTAATAAGAATTTCTACAATTAAAAAATTAACAAAAAATTTGATGAATATAGGGGTGTATTTTCTTTGTTCTTTTGCACCCGAAAGACGTCTGTAGGCAAGGATATGTTTTTGGATAAACAAGATCTGTGTGACTTGGTTTGTAGGTTATATTGCTTCTAAGTCAAATCGAATAATGGGCGAAACCTTTGAAAAATCGTCGAGGATTCTTTCGGTGTTTTATAAAGGAACAAATGAAAAAAGACAAGATTGTTGAGAGACTAGCTTGTGCGTTTCGAAAAACAACAACATCTGCTTGACTTTTGCTAGTTTTAAGATCTATGGGCTGGGAGATAGCTCAATTCGCTTCAGAGTTATCTATGATGGAGGAAAGGAAACGCATCGGCCGACGTTTTCTTGAACAATTTGAAGTTAATCGCGTTCATCTCTATTTGCCTCTGCGAAGCGAACGTATTTACTTTGCGGGCCGGACAGTGCCGTTGCTGGGAAATGGACGTCGCAAATGTCGTGGGTTGGTTTGCAAATAAACCACGGAATTTATAGACAGGAGAGACCTGTGTGGAAGCATTTGCAGAGACCTTCATCCAGTAGTGGATCGATAATGGATGAATATGGTGATGATGATACATACAATAGAGCCTGTCTAAAGTGACCACCTTTGGGACGGGACAGCAGTAGTCACCATGGGCATGTGGTCACTATACTATATAATATATCTATACTAAGACAAACTGGTATAGATAAGTTCCTACCAGTTCTCTCTCATAAATGTAGTTATTTGATTCAGTTGGTCAATTTACCAGGTTTCAATGTATTATTGATTATTGAATTTAGATTAATTCAAATTTTGAGTTAATATGCATAATTTACAAATTCACCTTCGACTTATTATATATTCGCGAGAATTTGTTTTTTGTCGTAAGGTTTTGAATGCAAATTATCTAAAACTGATAGTGGAAAAGTGAATTCTAACTATAATGTATAAATGAAAAAAATAGAAATAGAGTAGTATTATTTAGGTAATATATATATAGTTTGTTCGCCAAAAGTTGACCGATGGTACCTTTAGAAATAACGAGAGCTGACGTCACAAACGGGTTGGTTCATTACAACAGAGGGGAAGGCGTCATTTCATAACTGATTTTTTTTGGCACAGATAAACGTGCTCGAAAAGACAGTACTATTTTTTCGTCATCTCATAACGTTATGAAATGACGCCCTCCCCTCTGCTGTAATGAACCAACCCGTTTGTGACGTCATTTCCTGTGAATTTTAACCGTACCATCGGCCATCTTTTGGCGAACGAACTATAGGTCAGTTCCTACACTCGGCTGTAGAATCTTCTGTTTGGTATCTGTAGCAGACAACCCAAGAAGCGTTTTAACAATGTGAGATCAAAAATGTCTACTTCTTCGATGATGCATTCCCCCTTTATTTCATTATTACGTGAATTTTAGAGATTTTCAATTATGGAATTAGATGTCCCGGTATATTATTAATTAAAATATTAATAATTAGGCTGGGCGTGAGCCCCACTAAGTCCAGAAATTCCAGTTTTCATATGCTGTTAACTGGCGCAGTATAGCCCAGATGCTCTTGCGCCATAAAAAAGCCAAACAAACAAACAAACATATACTGTTAAACCGGCAGCATTGTTTCCTACAGTTCCTTTAAATGCTCCTTCATCTGAACTTTAATTTAAACGAGTACTAGTCACAAAACTGGCACTTGGAATCTCAACAATAGCTTAAAAAATTTTACATCTAGCATGTTATTGTAAAACAGTAATAAAACTTAATGCGAGGTACAAAAGGAGCATTAAAAAAAAGCTTTTTGACAATGACAAATAGCCTTAATAAAAATGAAGAGAAAGACGTAACTCTTTCCCAAAGAATCCGCCGACAAGCGGAGGACAAACAAAGTCTCATTGTTTAGTGATGAATTTTCATAATATTTAAAATGAAATGGTAAAGGAGAACCACCATTTTAGCTTAAAGAAAAACTAGAGTATACAAACGAGTGCTTTGAAAAACGCAGTTTAAATGGCCCTCAAAATGGATTAATGAACAAGGAGCAACGCAAGGTCCATTTATTAGAAAATACATTTAAAACTTGAATAAAGATCCTTTTCTCAGAAGTAAGAAATAAAAATTACAAAGTTTAATGCGTTTGCTAAAGATTTGCACATTTCAAATGCGACTGGGGTTTTCTGGAGTTAATTTATTAATAGTGTTAGATGTGATTTTTGACACAATTTCATGGCGATTGGAAATCGTCGAAGTATTTTAAATGCAACGTAATTCGTTTTAAATTCATTTAGAGGAATAACATGTACGAGGTGGAAGCACTAATGACCGAAACAGGTTAAAAACATCATTATATATTTCTGTGGCTTGATGCTAGTTATAGGAATCTCATAGTTATTTTTTCTATCTAAACTAACTGTAACTTAACTGTAATTAAAACATAACATTTTCTGTTTCCCTAATAAGGATAGTGGTTATAATTTCGCTATTACTACATTTTTGGTGTGCTAGGACATGCAACTAAACGTGTATGTTTGCAATTTTTTCCCTTCTATCTAGACAACAAAGTAAGAGAAAATTTAGGTTAGTTATGGAGAAATTTTTTCTGTTATAAGAATAATAAAATTAACTTAAAATTATTAGACTCTTGAAATATGCATTTATCCCAAAAATTCGTAGTTTTTATGCATTTATATGCACTATCGTTAACAAGGGCTATAAGTATTTACATATAATCCGGACTCTAGTGAAAAGCATAACAGAACCGATGTCTGAATTTTACTGAATTTTATCTGAATTTTACTGAATTTTTAAAATAGATGAGAAGAACCTAGGATTTATTCACTATTCAGGATGTGCGAGTGTGGATATAGTCTAGAGAATCACGGACTGTGGTATTCACTTTGGTGAAAAACTAAAATTAGAAGAATTCGAAAATCTAGTGGTTAAATAGGGGATGTTAACATTTTTCCGATATTTCGTTTAATGAAGGCAACATTAAATCTCGAAATGTTACAGATGTTTATGCAGATGTAAGTTTCGTCATTTTTTCGTCTTCTATATGCTGATCAAGGAAAAAAATTCTAACAAATTTGCGCATTTAAATAAAATGATGAAATTTGTTAATGGGAATAAGTAGTAAACAATGCGAAAACAAAAAGGATCAAAGTACAATTTTAGGCAAAAAGAACGCTTCAAAAAGATATAATAACCTCAGTATATGAATAATATGTCATAATTATTAAAATAAATAGAGTTCAATAATTTCACTGTCAAAAAGTTATATATATATAGGAAGTAGCTGCTAAATAACAGATTTAAACCTTAATTAATGATTCCGCTTCTTCAAACAACATATTAGTTGATATATTTTATTATAAGATTAAAATTATGCTATTATATTACGACGTTAAGCAACGGTGAATTATATTTTCACATGTTCAGAATATATTCCTTTTAACTGTCGAATTTTCACTGCTAGATGGCAACAAATTTTAACCTGAAAGGAATGTTGAAATGCAAACGAATATAGGGAATCGGAAATTCCCTTCGATTCAAAGTAGCCATAGGTTTATAAGGATGCGTTCTCAGTAACTAATTACGTTCGAAGAAGGATGACGACACTTATTGCCGCTTCAAGACAAGATGTAATTAATATTTTACGCCGCGTTCTGAGATGGGTAATCTTCATTGTTCGACTGCCATTGTCTCAGTTGGAATCGAAGGATGTTGTTGGGCTTGTGATTAACACTGAATTCCTTCTCTTGAAGTCTAATCAACATTCTCTTCGTAATATACAAATGGTCGTGGAAGGGAATGGTACGGTTGTTGGCGCGCCAGGAGCTAATGATAGCTATGGCCTCTTTACTAACTTCAAGCGAACGTTGAATGTACCGCCAGCGACATCATTCGGTACTCCAATTTACCCAATTATAGGCGAGGAATTGGAATGCTTTCAAAATGCATCGGAATTTATCCATTTTAAAACCGAAGTTTTAACGAGATATCTTACTCAAGATACGAGGAATGATGATGATAATTATGACTCGCATGTTGGTAACTTAAAAATTATTAAAATAACCACAAAAATGAGAAAATTCCCTTTAGATTGTAAAGAAAAATCTATCAGAAAACTTGTATTATATTTTTCTAAATTCTAAATTAAATAACTTCAACTTTAAAAAATTCAAGTTAACTTCAGGCAAGAACTGTTGTTTTTTCTTTATAAAATGTTCGGTGAAACTTTAGAAGGAAAAAAGCTAGTAAATATCGATCATAAAGAGCCCTATTCACAACTAACCGTTTCAAAGCAAAAGAAATGTACTTTGCGCGTCATTATTTAAGTATCAAAATCTGGTCTTTACAATCTAATATGGATTTCATAAAATTCTTAGATATCCGCGGGAATATCAATTTAAAAAATGTTATTACTCGCTGTGAATTTTTACTCTGTACAGACTGGAATTTGTTGACGTTGTGATATTAAAAACATTTCATTTCATTTCTCGTTTTTTACTGAAGTCCCTTAAATTCCCCTGTACAATTTAATAGGCTTCCACGGACCACAATTTAATTAAGGAACACTGAGCCCTAGAAAGTGTTATTGGTGTGGATTTGTTTCCTGTTAACATTCGTCACAAAAGTTTTATGTAAGAACCATGATGTGCCGAATCCATATTATGAAAAATTCCGTGGTCTTTAATATTGTTAATCTCCTTAGATATGCCTATATATTAAAATCAATTTCGCTAGTATTTGCTTTTTGAGTAGGTTAATGATAACACGGTAGGCAATTTGGGCAAAAGGTCTAATAAAAACTATTATATACATAATAATAACTAACCTTGTGGAGAAACGAAAGCCCTAGAACAAAATATTGATGTTCATAAGATTCTATAGGAATATGACGATACATAAATTGAAAAAATAACTTATCACATCGACATATTCATGTGAGGATCATGTAATCATCATCATAAAGTAGGATTTCTCCATCAAACCAACCAGACAAATTATAGATTCGCATCATAGTACTTGTAAAATTTTTCTTTGCAACGCTTCTGTATTGTGCCATAAATAAGATAATAACATAAATTTTTAATTTACATCAATGGAATCTCTTTTAGTACTCTTCCCAAGCGGTTTCTCTTGATTGAGCACATGTAGATATCCTCAATGTGTCATCGTTTCTATTATTTAAAGCCAATATTTAAATCATAATGTTTATCACATGCAGTTAACATCAATCAAAACAACACAAATACCAAAACCGGTAGAAGTAAAACATTGTGAAATTTTTGGGAGTACTTTGGCTATCTATAAGTTTGAGGATATCAATTTACTATATAAAATGTTTGATATTATAAGCAATATCCTTGATATACAATTTCTAATGTGTTGTACTTATAATTATTTACTGAAGTTTCATTTTTGTTATAAGCATTCATCCGCGTTTAGCTTGAATGGTCATTAGTTAGGTGATGCAGTACTTCACTGTTCTATTCCGTTCATTGTAGTAGTGGATTGGACATGATTTTATTTGCGAACAGATTACCTCAAATATGGATGGAAAGATCAAAGTTGAGGTTATGCATATTTCATCAAATAGTTTGATCACTCCCAACTCCATATACACAGTAATTACTTCTACGATGGAAGGCATTTGGAGAGACGGCTTTGCCGTAGCAGATAAGCATTGATTACTTATAATACAGTGGACAAAATTGTGGAAACCTTTTGAAAAAAGTTTATTTTAGAGGTTTGATGGCTAATAACACCACTTTTTTTTGTACCAATACTATAAAATTATATATCATTAGAAAGGTAATTTAATAAAGATTGTAATGCAATAACATTTGTTCAATTATCTGTATTCTATCAAAAGTTATAGCCAAATAACCAGAAAAAAGAAGCACAGCTTGCTTACATTTATATGAAGTAGCTTTCCTTCATTTGAATGTGGCCAATGAGCATGAGTGTTTACAGAGCCAATCAGGTGTCATCTTGTTTTGGCAATGAGCCAATCATGTTTTCTCTTGTTTTGGCAATGAGCCAACAGGTTACAGGACATTTATCAGTGTGTTCTGTAATTGCTATCAAGTTGGTTGTTTTTTTTTTGTGCTCTTTGATTTAGTGTGCTTGTAAAACGTAATAAAATTAAAGAAATGGCGCAAAGAGTTGACTGGTCACCTAGGAAGCGATGTAAAATAGTAATATTAAGTGAACAAGGCTACAGTTATGAAGAAATTAGAAGAAATATTGGGGGAAACTTAACTAAAGGTGGCATTTCTAAATTTTTGAAGAAGTATAAGGAGACTCAGTCATTACAAAACCAGACTGGTAAAGGCAGAAAAAGGTGCACAACAGCAAGTGATGATAGAAGAATTAAAAGACAGTGCCTAGGTGACAGGAAAAAATCATCTCTGTGTATACAAGGTGAAATGGCGCAATGCAATGTGAAGTTAAGTGCAAGGACTGTTCGGCGCAGACTGCATGAATGTGGTCTAAATGCAAGAATTCCACGAAAAAAGCCATTTTTGTCTGTCAAACAGAGGTTGAAAAGATTAAACTGGGCTAAAACCCATGTTAACTGGACAACGGAACAATGGGACAGTGTAATTTGGAGTGATGAGACCAAAATCTCACTGTTTGGTAGTGATGGCGTAAAATACGTATGGAGAAGAATTGGAGAAGATTTCCATCCTGAGTGCATTACACCTACCGTGAAACACCCAGTTAGTGTTATGATTTGGGGTTGTATAACATCAAGAGGTGTGGGCAGAATTTGCGTGATCAATGGGAATA
>QLNU02014802.1:114912045-114960347 GCA_006491805.2 Dysdera silvatica | reverse complement strand
GGGCTTTAAATTCTATCCTTCCTTCAAAACAGAAAGTTCAAAAGAAGGCTAAAATAATGTTATCTTTTAAAGAGAATGTCTTTTGTTCTGAAAGCTCTAGCTGAATAGAGTAACCAGGTTACTTTGACAAGGGTAGAATGATTTTTCATTATTCCATTTCCATCCCCTACCTACTCACACTATGAGCAGGGGAGGACTGCGTCCTCTCAAAGGGAGGGTGTAAGTCCATTGGTCCATAGACTACTAAAAAAAAGTCTAGACTACTGCCCATAATGGCACACCAACACAGTCCGCCCCTGACTATGAGACAGTTCGGAGCCATCTAACCTCCACAATACTTTCTTTTTAAGCATGTATTTTATGGAAAATGGAGTATATATGACGTAATAAGGCTGTAGTAAGTTTGTAGCTGTAATAAGTATGTAATAGGTAAGCGTAATAATTCATACGCTTTAGAAATTACCCATAAATCAGTCCATACATATTTTATAGTACTTATACACACTTTAAATGAAATTTGATTGAAAGATAATGTATGTGCAGAAATTGATTGAATATTAATGGCTGTAAATACAATCACCTTTCTATTTATAAAAGAAATTATCCAACATTGGAAACACCAAGGTTTGGACCTTTCAGACAACTCAAAAAACTAGAGAACAATCCAAATTGTCAAACTAAATTAAGAAGAACCTGAAATAATTAACTTGAAAAGCAATTAATTTTTCTCTAATAAACAAATCATTTTCTCTAGGAAGCGTGTTGTCAAACTTCAAAACATTCTAAATACTTTCACGCCAAAGGTTTCTGTACAAATTATCCGAAATTATAAGAAAAGAAATAACCAATTTTAGCCAAAACAATGGAAAGTTTCAAGTTTGCTCCTGGTCTAAACCGTTGCTGAATTATTATCTATCTCTGCTCTGAAAACAAGAAAATTCGTGAAGTGTTTGCAAAGTTTTGCCATCGCGCTTTTGTGTGAGACTTTATCCAATTATTTATTATAGATTTTCTTTTGTATGCTTGGCTTAAGATTTCGTGCATAGAAAGTTGCGTTGCGCGTGAAAACTAATTTGGAAAATGTATCCACTGTTTGACCGATGCCACTTTGCAAATGATCAAATTTAATCATTTAAATTGCGTTAAAATTCGCTCTTCCTCCGTCTGCATTGCACTGAGAGCTTTTTCTAAGCACACTTCAAAGTAGGCATATTACTCGTACATTATAGATAGTAGATTACAATCTTCGTAGAGAATTTGCAATTTTAATTCCTGAATGTAAAAAAAATAAAGGCCACTATAATTATGTCAATTAGAATGAAGAATTTAAACTAACTGCATATTACAATAATTCAGTTAGAGAACATATTCGTTCCTTTTTTTTCCCCTTTTTAAAAAAATTCTTTCCCACGGTCCAAATTTTTTTAACATTTGATTGACGGCTTTCTGACTCAGCTCTTTTTAGAATTATACTAAATTCTATGCAAATTTAAAAAATCTTAAAAGTTTTCAAATTAACAACAGTTTAATAATTTATTAATAAGTTAATATTTTATCAATTTGTTTACCCGAAAATAGCAAAAATCATTCCCAATTGTGCATGATAAAATTATACTCCTGTTTTCCTTCCATGACTGCATTGTTGTCTAATTAACAGTAAATGCGTTTTAATTCCAGTACAATGGAAAATTATTATTATTTCTATGTACACAGGGCTAATTTGTACTAACACTTAATATGCTTATTAAGATTTTAAATTTTCGTACTGTTCGCATTAAAAAACTTTTAAGTAATAAAAAGTTCATATTAATTTTAATAATAAATTTCAAGTGTAAATATTGTAGGTTATTATTAAATATGCAGGTAGCTCATTTGCTCATTTTTCGAAAATATCGGCATGTAACTTTTTATTTTATTTCGCTTCTTACTATGCATGGATAAATTTTATACACATATGCCTCTAAAAAAAAGAAGGTCAGCTATTATTGCAGTAAGATTCCTATAAATAAATATGCTTACTTCTGAACTTATTGCCCTAACCCGTTTTTTATCTATACCAATATTTTATCTTTTTTTTGACTCTTCGGTGATTAAATTAATGATGCGTCTTTTTTTATTTTTACTTTAATATATCCCGAGAATATTATAAAAATGCCTTAATGTGTGGAAGTTTAATACTTTAGAAATAATTTTATCAATGCAAAAGGAATCTTATATCAGTTAAGTGTGCGTATGCATGCTTGAATATGTATGCAAGATCATAAGAAAGCTACCAACAAAAAAACAAAGAAATATCTTCGGAGTTTCAGCAGTGACATAGAAAGTAATTTTCGATAACGCCACCTTAAAATACAAGTAGATGTAGAAATGCATATAAGCAAGTAATGCATATAGAGGAAAACTGCTTATTACAACTAAATATAGAAATATAATTATTGATCTTAACGAAGAAGAAATACATACACTCACATGGAATTGCATTATCATTAATTAAATGAGAGGTACAGTAGAATAGAGGTTATCAACTTTTTTGCGTCATGGAGCATTTCTCAGGGGAAAAATTATTCGCGGAGCAGTATCGTCCCCTTTAGGCCTATGGAATTTAAAGGTTTCGCACAGGTTGAGAACCTCTGCATTCTGTATTCCTTGCTCTTCTTTGTATAAAACGCCTAGGAATCAGTCTTAATCAAAATGTAACACAATGAAGGTAAATTTTTATACCATCCATCTTAACTCGCTTCTGCTTGTTTAAAGCAGAGCCAAGATTTAAAAACTACTTCCATTTTAACAGAAGAGGATATGGCTATAATCACAAATACTTCGAACAAAAGTTTGTCCAAAGAACATGGTGAAAATCCGCCAAGAACGGATCAAAGTATCAGTGTCTTCGATAAGCCTCGATTTGTTCCGCCCATCAGATCACGTACGTGATTGTAGGGATTATGAGGCACTGTTTTTGACATGTTTTCAAACATTTTGTCTTTGTTTTTTTCACGTCGGAACGAGACGGATTGCATGATTTTGAGAAGAGTCATGCTTCTAGGCTATCAATAAAAATTTTAGATTGGGGGTGCTCCTTCGTTATTAGCAACATACTAGATAAAATGACTGCAGAGCTTATTTAAAATAGGAATTTCCCTTAAACTCACTTGACACACGTAATTATTTAAAATACTTGACTCAAAATTGTGCTTTGCACAGTATATTTAAAGCTAAAGCATCTCAGTTACGTTCATTCGTTTTTAATAATATATTTATGTGTGCACACACGCACACACACACACACTAATCGTCATCATAATAATGATAATTAATAATTATTTTAATTTATAATGATAATTATCATGTTTAGTCAATACTTATCTGCTGCGGCAAAACCTTTTCTCCAAATGCCTTCCATCGTGGGAGTGATTACTATGCATATGAAGGGAGGAGGGGTGACCAAACAGTTTGATGAGATGTGCATACCTCAACTTTGATCTTTCCATCCATATTTCAGGTAAGCAGTTTGCAAATAAAATCATATTCAATCCACTACAACTTGGAAACGGACGGAATAGGACAGTGAGGTAACTGAATCATTTAATTAATAACTCTTCAAGCTGAATGCTCATGTATATTTATAACAAAAATGAGACTTCAGTAAATGATTATAAACATACACACATTAGAAATCGTATTTCAAGGATATTACCTATAATATCCAAAATTTTATATAATAAATTGATTTCCTCTTACTTATAGATAGGAAAAGTACTCCCAAAAATCTCACAGTGCTTTACTTCTACCGGTTTTATTATTTTTGAATGATAGTAATTTCTTATTATAACCTTTATGATTTAAACATTGACCTTAAATATTAGTAGCGATGATATATGAAAGGGTTCTATATCCGCTCAATTAAGATGGAAGTCTTAGCAGAGAGAATTAAAATATATTTCATTTCTATAAATTAAAAATTTATTTTATTATCCTATTTATTGCACGATACCAAAGCGTTGCAAAGAAATACAATTTTACAAGTACTAGGATATTATGCAAATTTGTAATTTATGATTAGTTGGTTTGCTGGAAAAATCTTACTTTATGCTGATGATTACATGATCTTTCACATGAGTATGTCGATATGATAAGTCATGTTTCCAATTTATGTATCGTCATATTCCTATAGAATTTTATGAGCATCAATATTTTGTTCTGGGCTTCCTTTTCTATACAATGTTAGTTATTATTATGTATATAATAGTTTTTATAAGACCTTTTGCCCAGATTGCGTATTAGGATTAAGGTACTCAAGAAGCAACTGTGTTTGTTTGAAATGAATTTTACAGTATAAGCATAGCTAAGGAGATCAACACTATCAAAAACCATCGAATTTTGGATAATATAGATTCAGTTCGTTATGTTTCTTACATAAAATAAATTTGATGAATGTTAACAGGAAACGAAGCCACATCAGTAACACTTTCCACCAACAGCCGTTCTTAAGTTGTGTCCCATAATGGCTTATTAAATGATCTACAGGAATTTCAAGAAACTTCAGCAGAAAACCGATGAAATTTTTAATATCACAGAATCAATAAATGCCTCTCTGCACCGAATAAAAATTCACGAGAACAATGACAATTTTTAAATTGATATTCCCGCGGGTATCTACGAATTTTATGAAACCCATATTATATTGTGAAGACCTGATTTCGGGTGCTTTTAATATTTATATAATGACGCAAAAATCATATTTCTTTCGCTATGAAACTATTAGTTTCCACCAGGGCTTTTTATAACCGATATTTATTAGCTTTATTCCTTCTGAAATTTCATGGAATATTTTATAAAAAAATAACAGTTCTGGTCTAAAATTAACTTGAATGTTTTAAAGTTAAAGTTATTTAATTTATAATTTAGAAAAATATAATACAAGTTTTCTGGTAGATTTTTCTTTATAACCTAAACGGAATTTTTCATTTTTGTAGTTATTTTTAGTAATTTTTCAATTGCCTTCCGAAATTTCATGGAATATTTTATAAAAAAATAACAGTTCTGGTCTAAAATTAACTTGAATTGTTTTAAAGTTGAAGTTACTTAATTTATAATTTAGAAAAATATAATACAAACTTTCTTTAAGATTTTTATTTTCCAGGTTATTTTTAAGAATTTTTCAATTACCACCATCTGAGTCCTAATTATTATCAATCATCGCATCTTGCAGCAAGATATCTCGGGGAAACAATTTTATTCTTGTGTTAAAACTTCGGTTCTATAACGGATAAATTCCGATGCGTTTTGAAAGCATTCCAATTCTTCGTCTATAATTGGGTAAATTGGAGTTCCGAATAATGTCGCTGACCGTATCTTCAACGTTTATTTGAAGTTAGCAAAGAGACCATAGCTATCATTAGCTCCTAGTGCTCCAACAACCATACCGTTCACTTCAACGACCATTTGTATGATACGAAGAGAATGTTGATTAGACTTCAAGAGGAGGATTTCAGAGTTAATCACAAGCCCAACAACATCCTTCGATTCCAACTCAGACAATGGCAGTCGAACAATGAAGATTACCCGTCTCAGAACGCGGGGTAAAATATTAATTACATCTTGTCTTGAAACGGCAATAAGTATCGCCATCCTTCTTCGAACGTAATTAGTTACTGAGAACGCATCCTTATAAACCTATGGCTATTTTGAATCGAAGGGAATTTGTAATTCCCTATATTCGTTTGCATTTCAATATTCCTTCCAGGTTAAACTTTGCTGCTATCTAGCAGTGATAATTCGACATTTTAACGGAATGTATTCTGAACACGTGAGAATATAATTCATCTATATTTGAGGCCGCTATAAAATTACGTATTTTTTAATCCTATAATGAAATATATCAACTAATACGTTGTTGGAAGGAGCGGAATCATTAATTATTGGTTAAAATCTATTATTTACTAGCCACTCCATGTATATAATTTTTTGACAACGAAATTATTGGATTCTATTTGTTTTAATATTTAGGGCATATTATTCGTATACTGAGATTATTATACTTTTCTAAAACGTTCCTTTTGCCTACAATTTTACTTTGATCTCTTTTTTCGCATTGTTTGCTATTTATTCCCATTAAAAAATTTCATCGTTTTCTTTAAATACGCAAATTATTTAGAATTTTTTTTCCTTGGTCAGCAGATAGAAGACGAAACTTATATTTGCACAAACATCTGTAACATTTCGAGAATTAATACTGCATTTATTAAAAAATCTTGACGTCCTCTATATAACCACATGATTTTAAAATTCTGATTTTTTTTTTCACCGAAGTGGCCACCACACTCCCTGTTTCTCTAAAGGAATTCCGCACTCGCAGCTCTCAATAATGACTAAGTTAATAATTAATAACAACTATACTAAGTTAATAATAACTATAGTTAATAGTTAATAATAATTAAGTTCCTGTCATCTTTTTTAAAAATTCAATTTAGTTCAGGCATCGGTTCTGTTATGCTTATCACTAGAGTTCATATGATATGCAAATTCGTTTGCCTATTTTAGCCCTTTTTAGCATTTGTGCATATAAATGCATAAAAGTTAGGTAGTTTCGTTATAAATGCATATTTTAGGGGTTTAATAATTTTAGGTTAATTTTATGATTCTTATATCAGAAAAAATTTCCCCATAAATAAATATAAATTTTCTCTTACTCTTTATCTAAGTAGAAAGGCAGAGGAATTTGTAAACGTACACGCTTTATTATATGTCCTAGGGCGCCAAAAATGCAGTCCTAGGGCGCCAAAAATGCAATCATAGCTACTATCCTCATTTAGGAAACCGAAGATTTGGTTCTTTTATGCTAAACTGGAAGTTAAGGTAAGATTACAAACGCACTTAAAGAGGGCAAAATTCCACATCATTATCCATCGACCGCAGTCGTTGATGACAGTGTATGACGGACGTAAGTTGTCCGTAATGCTCAGTCCGCAAAATTTTATAAATGCTGTGCAATAACCTCTGTAGCTCTGGAGAAGACTGCTTTGGTCATAAAGGCTCTATTGAATGATAGGAAACAAAACTTAATTGTTCAGAATATCGAAAGACACGTTATGATATGCCGTAATAAACATTGTGTTATATAAAACCCATCATTTCGTGTTTATCTGGCAGGTTTACTCAGCAGTTAATAATAAATTTATTTTTAACCGCAAGACATGTGATTTTCAAGTTAAGTTAAAAATATGTAAGTGCATATTTATTCCTTTTACGTGCATATCTATTAATTTTAGGTTATTCATTTTAGGTGCATATTTATTCATGGTAGGTGCATGTTTATTCACTGTAAATGCATATACATGTTTTAAGGTTTGGGGTATTTTTCATATTTGAATGCATACTTTTCTGTTTTCAGTGCATACAATCCGGGCTCTGCTTATTCATCTAATGAGTAGACGAAAGGACTATGAAGACGCCAAAGAATTTTCTGTAAAGAAGAGTAATAACTTTTATGAAGGACTTTAGAATATTTTCAATTAAAAATGATATATATCATGATAAAGTTGTATATATTTATCAAATATTGCTTTCACATTGTTTATTAATTCATATGCTTAGACTACACTATGAATCATCTCATACAATATGCACATAGTGTTGAATTGCCTAAAATAATAAATATCCGAAAAGAGCGTGGTGAGATAGCATACCCTTCCGTAATTGAATCTACTCAACGATAAATAAATGAAATTTTTGTTCAGTAATTACATAAACAGTAGGGTAATTTCGTATATCTGCTATGAGAAATTTCATAAAACATTTAGTCAGTTTTTTTACGTATGGGGCATCTTGAACTTTCTCTCAAACTGCATCGATGTTGATCATCCAACCCTTATTCTAATAGAATGTGGTCATCATGGAATAAAAAACGAAGATCCCTCTAAAACTCTTGAAACTTATAAATTATGCATCTTTGATTAATTAAATGTTACATTAAAAAATTAATCTTTCAAACCTTGCGGCCAACAATTTTCTGGTATGAATTTAATTAAATAATTGAGACGATACACTAAAATAAAAAATGCCAATATTATTCTAATTGTCCTTAGAAATAACTGTATTCTTAGGATTCTTGAAGCGTTCTGTTAAGATATTAGTGTATATATATAGGTTTAGTATTAGTTATTAAATATTTTAATAACCATTCATTTAATGACCTGGTGTGTTTATGCCAATAAATATTATTTGTTGATTAATAGAACGATATATAATATTAAATTTATAATTGAATAATACGTTTCAATAATTAAAATATTTAATAATTAGACAACATTCAGTTCATAAATAGACGGGGTTCTTGCTAAATATCACAGGAGATTAATAATTAAATAATATTAATTAGTAATTTAACAAAGCTCCATTAACATGTGAATTCAGTTGTTAATTAAATGACACTATTATGCTTTTGTTAATTTACATTAATTGATTCTTAGTTACTTCGATTTTGTCCAAGTTATGTCAGTCTTATGTTTTAATTATGAATAGATTAGATAGAAAAAATCAAGCTTATAACTAGCATCAAACCATAGAAATATAAAATAATAATGTTTTTAATCTATTTGAGTCATTAATGTTTCCATTCCGTGCATCTTATTTGTTTAAATAAATTTAAAACAAATTACTTTGAATTTAAAAAATACTTTTACGATTTGAAATCGCGATAAAATTGTGTCAAATACACAGCTAAAACTATTAATAAATTAACTGCAGAAAACTCCAGTCGTGTTTGAAATGTGCAAAGCTTTATCGAACGTATTAAGCTTTGTAAATTTTATTTCTTACTTTCTCAAGAAAAAAGATTTTATTCACGTTTTAAATGGATTTTCTAATAAACGGACCTTGGGTCGCTCCTTACTCATTAACCCTTTTCGAGTGCCATTTAAACTGCGTTTTTCAATGCACTCGTTTTTATACTCTAATTTTCCATTAAGCTAAAATGGTAGTTCTGCTTTACCATTTCATTTTAAATATTAGGAAAATTCATCACTAAACAAAGGGACTTTATTTGTCCTCCACCTGTCGGCGAATTCTTTGGGAAAGAGTTACGTCTTTTTCTTCATTTTTATTAAGGCTATTTGTCATTTTCAAAAAGCCTTTTTTAATCCTCTGTTTATATTAAGTTTTGCATTAAGTTTACACTTACTTGCGTTAAATTCTATTTTTACTGTTACTTGCATTAAGTTTTTATTACTGTTTTATGATAACATGCTAGATGGAAAGTGATTTAAGCTATTCTTGGATCCCAAGTGGCAACTTTATCATTGTTATTCGAGTATTCGTTTAATTTAAAGTTCAGATGCCGAGACATTTAAATGAACTCTACGAAACGAGTCTGGCGGTTTAACAGGGTATGAAAATTGGAATTTCTAGAATTAGTGGGGTTCACGCCCAACCTAATTAATAATATTTTAATTAATATTATACCGAGGCATCGAATTCAATAATTGAAAATCTCTAAAATTCAGGTTATAATGAATTAAAGAGGGGGGATGCATCCCGTAGGAAGTTGACATCTTTGATTCCACATTATTTCAACGCTTCCTCGATTGTCCACCATAGACACCAAACGAGGGATTCTGCAGCCGAATATAGGCACCTGCCTATAATATATTACCTAAATAATGCTTATATAATTCTTTTTTTGTTTATATATATATTATAGTTAGAATTTACTTTCCCACTATTAGTTTTAGACAATTTGCATTCAAATCCTTATAATAAAAAAAAATTCTCGCGAATATATAAGAAGTTAAAGGTGACTTTATCAATTATACATATAAACTCAAAATTTGAATTCATCGAAATTCAATATTTAATAATGCAGCGGAACCAGATAAAGCGACCACCTTGCTAAACTGACCACTTTTTATAAGAGAGAACTGGTAGGGACTCAGCCATGCCTATGTAAAAGTCTGTCGTGTTTAGTGACTACCTGTCAGTGGCGACCACTGCTATCCGGTCACAAAGGTGGTCACTTCAGGCAGGTTCTACTGTATATATCATCATCATCATATTCACCCATTATCTATCCACTGATGGATGAAAGTCTCTCCAAATGCTTTCCACACATGCCTCTCCTTTCTAGAAATTCGGTGATTTATTTGCAAACCACCCCATGATATTTGCAACGTCCATTTCCCAGCGACGGCAATGTCCGACCAGCAAAGTAAATACGCTCGCTTCGCATAAACAAATAGAGATGAAAGCGTTTAACTTAAAACTGTTCGAGAAAATGTCGGCCGATGCGTTTCCTTTCCTCCATCATAGATAACTCTGCAGTGAATTCAGCCATCTGCCAGCCCATAAAAGCTTAAACCTGGCAAAAGTTGAACAAATGCTTTTTTTTTTAATAAACACAAACTGATCACTCAGTAGTCTTGTCTTTTTTCATCTGTTCCTTTACAAAAACTCTGAAAGAATCCTCAACGATTTTTCAAACACTTCGCCCATTATTCGATTCAACTTAGAAACAATACCACACACAGGCCAAGTCACACAAATCTCGTTTATCCTGAAACGTATCCTTATCTACAGACGTCGTTCGAGAACAGAAGAAGAAGGAAAATTCTCCTCTTGTCGTGAAAAACTACCTTATTCACCTCTATCCCCATAAAAATAAATTATGCCCCTTGCATTGCATGAACACAGCTGAAGACGAGCAAATATACAGCCACGTGTAAACTGCTCGTCAAAAACAATATTTTTGAGCATTCTGAAATTATTTCAGGATTTTTTATTTCGTCAAGTAATAAACTCACAAAAGTTCTTTGCTTCAAAAATCAAAATACAGAATATATTTTTTATAATATTATGTATATGTTATATCCTTAGATACGTTTGTGTGTGAATGATTGGGGAACTTTTCGCAGGTTTATGTGTGTGAAGTATGTATCTCCTTTTTGTAGAGATTAGAATAATAAATTATGGATAAATTAAGTATAAACTCGATTATAAAACTATTTCTACAAGCCATGACCTGCAGTTGAAAATATTTATAAAGAAAACCATCTACAAAAACTTTATAAAGAAAACTCATACTCTATATCTATAAAGAACCCTATATCTTTAAAGAAAATTATAAAGAAAACTATGTATATAAAGAAGAGACTATACCTATTGAGAAAACTCAACGCCTATAAAGAATATATATGCAGTGAATTTTTTTTTTATAACGACCTTCAAGGGACCGTGAAAATTCGGTCGTTATAACCGATAGTCGTTATAAACGATATCTTTTTAAAATCATAGTAGCCTATAGCAATGTACTCTAGAGTTTTATACATTATTTTGACAGAAAAAGTAATAAATTTTTGGACTCAAATTGAATAAAAATATACTTAATTATAATGAATTTACTTTCCGTTTATATTATGTTATACCAGCACCAAATATATACTTTCTTTAGTTTGTAAATTGAAAAATTATAGAAAATACTACTAAAGCAGATTAAGTAGAAAAACTACGTAATGAATAGCATTTAT
Source organism: Dysdera silvatica (assembly GCA_006491805.2). Classification (NCBI taxonomy): domain Eukaryota; kingdom Metazoa; phylum Arthropoda; class Arachnida; order Araneae; family Dysderidae; genus Dysdera; species Dysdera silvatica. The sequence goes on along the minus strand of QLNU02014802.1, from coordinate 114,948,831 downwards.
TATATTATACTAATGACTTCAGAACAGTGCCGGTTTAAGAGTTTTATGGGCTCTACACTGAAAAAATAGAATGGGCCCTTTAAGAATATGACCCTCGTGATATTCAATTAATAAATCACTTTTTAAGTTCACTATCTTTAATATTCAGGTTTAGCAGTAATAAAAATTTCTCAGACATTTGTAAATAAACAAGATTAGAATAACGCTTAAATTTTGATAACTAACTTTAAATTTTAATAACTAACCCACGTGGTTCTGCTTTATGACTGTCAAGTCGCGTCGTTATATCCGATACGAATTTCCCTACTTAGAATCTACGTAGACTAAAATATCGCCGTCGTTATAGCAGGTTTCGTCGTTATATACGATGTCGCTATAACCGATATATTTAGTATGGAGTAGAATAGCAAACCAAACTTCTTGTAAAAATTCCGTCGTTATATGCGGTTGGTCGTTATAAACGATTTTCACTGTATATATCTGTAAAGAAAATTTGGCGTAAACATTTTTTTAGACCCTAACTGAGTAGAAAGAAAAGGTGGAAAAGACTAGTTTTGGAGTCGAGTGATTGAGTTAGATTTTTAATGGAACAAGGACAGCGAAAGCCATGCTGCACCAAGAAAGGTGAATAATTTTTATACGTGTGGGTTCTATCTTTCCAGTTTTAAAAAATGGCGCAATTTAATCAGAACGCCTGCAGAAACTCAATAACACGTCGCCATTCCAAAGAGAAACTCCTCTTTATTTTCTTCCATTTGCACGTTCTACTGTACATCACAGTCGCCTTCGGCTATTCAACGACGAACAGGATGCAGCAAACTCAAATTATACATTGTAAACAAGAAAATGGCATTTATGTAACAGTTATTAAAAAGCAGGTTCTCACGAGTTATCACAGCAAATTGGCAACAGTGGAAAAAATAAATTAACAAGACTGTTTTTCCCACATACGATGCATAAAAATTAAAACTTGCAAATAAGCATAAAGAACACTATAATATCTGTTGCTTTTGTGAAAATCAATATCGGATAAACTTGAAAATAGTAGTTTAATCAGAGGAATAGGGTCAAATATCTTTCAGGATAAAATCCTTTCGTCTAACAGCCGACAAACGCTGGCGATAAACATTTTTGCAAACGGAAAAAATAGGTAAAATTTTGTTTCAGGTATAACACGTATAGGCATTCGCTCTCTCTCTTTCTCTCTCCCTCTCTTTCTCTCTCCCCCTCTCTCTCTCTCTCCCTCCCTCTTTTTCTCTCTCTCCCAACAAAAGATGAAATGTGATGTTAACCTATAAAATGCGAAATCTAGTGAGAATAACGTTCTCTTTGTGGTTTTTCCTTAGGTCTGAAAGGTCATTAGTCGAACTGCGAACCGTTTGGTTGAGGGGGTTTGGCACCCTACTATACCTTCCTTTGATCAGAATTTTCTCAGCATTTTAGTTTATATTATTTTTCTGCCTAATAACTCTTAAGTTTCAGGATCAATTTCAACTTGTAGTAAATTCTTATCAATTTGCTATGAAAAAAAAATTTATCTTGAGCCATTAATCATAGATACAGTGATAATTATACTATTATATTTAATCATATGCAGTCCCTCATTAAGGGGCACTTGTCTGACGGGAAAATTTGTCCATAAAAGGGGAATAACCGTTAAAACGGGAAAGTGGGGACAACATTACTACGATGGATTTTTTCCAGGGAATTTTTATCTGACCATAAAAACTAGGTGACCATATCTAAGGGGTGTTCCTTAAAATAACTCATTTCCCTATAAAGTACAGTATATTGATAATAATTAAAAGTGATGATGATAATTAAAAGTGATGATGATAATATATTGTATGTTTAAAGGAAGGCTCGGGCACAACAAATCGAAGATTAAAGGAAAAATAACAAGTAAAATTTATCAGAGTGTTATATAGGAATCAAAATAAGGATTAGAAGAAAATATTAGAGGAAACAGGTATTTTGGCAGTGGAAAAGTTGAACGGTTATTGTGTATTAATTAAAAATTATGGAAAATTAAAAAATGTAAACATAATGGGATAATAGATACAACGCGTAGACAAGGAATGAATGGGGAACAATACTGACGGAATGGGGGAACCTGTGTATGTCGAAAATTATATTAAAGAAAACAAGAAATAGTTTCGATTATAGGGGTCCAAAATTGTAAACAAATGAGAAAAATCAATAATTTTAGTGAATTCAAAAAGGATATTGAAGGAAAAATTGGTTGAAGAATTTAGAGCGGAGTAATGGTCAGAGGCAGAAGTGGTTTTCCTGTTCACTGATTGGGTCCCGAGCTGGTAATACGCTGCATTTGTTCGGGACCCATACATGTATGCATGTATTTAATGGCTGTCTAACATCCTGTATATGAACTGTTATGCAAAAAAAGAAAGAAAATATGAGTAACGTGTAAATAAATATGGGTTGTTTATTATTATTATTATTAAAAAAGAAAATATGTACGAATGATTTTATAAAACGTTTCTACTTACTAAAATTAAAAATGACTTACAGAAAATATTAAAGAAAATTAATCTGGAAAAATGCAGCTTTTAGCTTTTATCCTTGAAAGCAAATATTTTTTATTACACGCTCAATAAATCACTTCCACTCCATTAATTATCTCTTTCGAGGAATTGACAAAAATGTCTTTCATTTATTGTCGTTTCTGAACGCAGTTCTTTCTTTTAACTGACTGGAGGTTCCATTCGAAGTTCAAGAAAAATGGGATCCAATCCATTTCTTGTTTCTTTACGCCTTTGCGTTAATTCTACTCTAATTCCTTCCTTTTTTCTGCTTAGAAAGCTGCATATTCTATTGTTTCTTAGATTTTATTTTTCAATTACGGAATTATGCCAATTTGAGTAAAACGACAAATAATTTGTCATAGTGTTGGTAAAAAAATACGCGGAATTTCCCAAATTCACGACAAAGTCCGTTAAATATTAAAATGGAAAACTCTAAATCTGTGTTAATGATCGTTGCAATGCTCTATAACTTAATGAAATTTGTAATAAAAATGTTAATATTTCAACGTAACACGAACAAAACATGAAATAAGGTGAAGAATGAAAAATATATACAGCGATTCTCTCAACAGCGTCGTTGTAATTGACGACGTTTTTCGTTTTAGGGCTGTATTTTACCAGCAAAGCAAAGTGTACCTCGTAATAATGTACATCAGTTAAAGTTAATAATAACGGATCATAATAAAAAGTTATACATAGATTAAGACTTGGTTAATACATTGCGCTTTATACCATAGCGATTATATTTAAGCCTCCATTATCTCCTCGACACAAGTATGCAAATAGTCTCACTGCAGTTTTCAAACTACTTACGGAAAACCTTTTTGCGCTTCTCATTAAACAAATGATCCATAAATGCTAGTCATAGAGCACGATTATGGATATAAACCAAATATGATTTTTTTTTTTTTTGTAAGATGTGTGAATTTCGTAATTTCCAAAAACTAAATTATGAAATACGTAAATTTCAAAAACCCAAGCTTCTAGTGTAAAATGCTGCCCAATAATGTAGTTGAGCTGTAAAAATACTCAAAACTTTTATGAAATCGTGCTGGTTTTGTAATTTTATATTAAAAGATTTTCATGTGGAATTTATTTTTGGGTCTACACAACACTCCTATTCAAAAAAATCGAAGAAAAATCTGCGTGGAAAATAAATCCTCTTGTACAAATCGAGAACCGTCTCTTTTTAAAACCTTATCTCCACAATAAGATATATTATCCCTGTTTATGCTTAACAACAAACAGATCCGTAATTTGTGTTGAACGGAAAGTTAACAATCAATGCAGGCCCAAAAAATGGATCGTCAACAAATAATAATTACTTTAAACATATGATCACCTTTCTATTTATCAAAGAGATTATCCGAAACTCTGAGGTGTTGACCCTACAATTAATTTAAAGAACTAACGTAACAATCGAAATTCAGAAACTAAATTAAGGCGAAGCTGAAATAATTAATTTGAAAAGCAATTAATTTTGCTCTAATAAACAAATCATTTTCTCTAGGCGGCGTGCTGTCAAACTTTGCTTCAAAACTTTCCAAAGAATTTCACGCAGAAGGTTTCCACGCAAATTAACCTAAATTGCATGAACAGAAGCAACAAATTTTAGAGAAAAACAAAGAAAAGTTTCGATTCGCTCCCGCTCTAAAGCATTGCTTAATTATAATTTCGCCCTGCTTTGAAAACCGGCGAATTCATGAAGTGTTTCCGAAGTTTGTTATTGTCCTTTTGTATAACCGGTTACCCAATTATTTAAGTTCAATCAGCTCTTTCTTTTACTAACTTCGTCTTAAGGCTTCATGCATAGAAAGCTGTTACCCAAGGAAATAACTTCAATTTGGGAAATGTGCCCACAATTTGACCAATACCACTTTGCAAATTCTCTGGTTTAATAATTTTAATTGCGTTTTAATTCTCTCTCTTCCGTCCTTCTCCATTCCCCTTTATGCTTTCTGCTGCACTTTTCAGAGCACTTCGTCTTAAACATAATATATATCCAATACCGTGTAATGACGTTCGTAAGGATTGGATAACATTCTAACACTTAATAATTTTGGCACCCACGTCCGGGATCAAACTTAACCTGTTAACTGGGTATGACGACATTTTTCGTCATGCCCAGAAGACTACCAAAATGTGATTGACGACATTTTTCGTCATGCCCAGAAGACTACCAAAATACGAATGACGACATTTTTCGTCATGCCCAGAAGACCCAAAATGCGAATGAAGACATTTTTCGTCATTCCCAGAATGCTACGCATATTAAACCAAAAGTATCTCAACCTGTTAACTGGGTATGACGACATTTTTCGTCATGCCCGGAAGACTACCAAAATGTCCCCCCAAAAAAAAAGTCCCCAGTGTGAAACGAGTTTCACAAAATTTTATTCCCCGGTTAACAGGTTAAGCTTCTAGGAATCGGAAGAAAAAAATATATCTCCCCCGACCTAGAGTCTCTCCGTTGACCTCGAAGTGCCTTAACCGCTAGGCCATCGAGGATCGGAACGAAGCTCCTTCTCTCCGTGTGCATAAGGTTGTAAGATATTATTAATTTCCTCAGGGCTAACCCAATTGCCAAATAATGGTCAACACACAAAGCCACCGGGGCGAGATTTTTGTGAGTTTTTCGTGGGGAATTTATCATATTTAATAATTTTGACAGCCACGTCCTATCTCAAACTAGCGACAAATAAGGAGAAAGGGCTATGGTCTGAGCTGAAACGTGGCTGTCAAAAATATTAAATATAATAAATTTCTCACGAAAAATCCCAAAACACTCGCCCCGGTGGCTTTGTGTGTTGACCATTATTTGGCAATTGTGTTATCCCTGAGAAGGGTAATAATATCTTACAACCTTATATACGGAGAAAAGGAACATCATTCCTGTCTTCGATAACCTAGAGGTTAAGGAGCTCCCTGCTCAACGGAGAAACCTTAATTCGACTCTATGTCGGGTAAGATGTCTATTTTTCTCCAATTCCTAAAAGCCCTAATTAAAACCCGGGCATGGTGCCAAAATTATTAAGTGTGATAAATTCCATACGAAAAATTACAAACAAGCAAGTAAAAGAAATCACCTATCGTCAATACTTAATTTTAGCGGGTTTCAGTTAACATTAACTCGCGACTCTTTAATCCGTAACTCTGTAGCCCGCCATCTTTAATTCGCCACTCTATAAATCTCCACTCTCTAATTCTCAAGTAACTTGGTAGGTTTTCAATGTTAACGATAGTTATCGTTATAGATAGACAGATGACCAAAAGCAATAACGGGTTCGATATCTATTGAAACCTCCTAAAAACTCGCCGCTGGTGGCTTTGTGTGTTGACCATTTTGGCAGTTGTGTATCCCTGAGAAGGTTAATAATATCTTACGACCTAAACATTCTAAATGTGCAAAAAATGAAAACATAATTGAGTTACATGAATTAGCATGAAAATTTTTAATTATATATACCATTATTTCTTAAATCTGGCTCTGCCAGCAATGTTTAACCCCTTCCTTCTCGCTCCCGTACAAATTACGGAGGTGAGGTTTCGTCCTCTATTTTTCGTGCTCGTGATATTTCCAGGCTGGAGTATTCAAAAGTAACACACCAAAAAAGATTAAAAACAATCCATTTCTTCTACCTGGAAAATATGCTTATATAATATGCTTATATTTTAGATTTCAAGCTAAAAAGAATTCCAAAAATTAAAAATGAATACATATATTTTTCGTACACTTACTTTTATACAATTTTCTTGAATTAAAAATATAGTCACTTTTTTTACACTTGTCTTGAAAATCATGCAATCATTAAGGGGTATCATCATTTTAAAGAAAATCAGTAAATTCTTCAATTCCCCACCCAATAACACCCTATTAGTAAACCAATTAATTATCCCAATACCTCGCAATAATAGAAAATACTGTCTACTTTTTATACTATGATTTATATCGTTTCTTTTTGTGTTTATTTTCCATAGTGATAAATACAGTTAACTCTTTCTCTAACGATACTCAATAACCTAACAAATATACCGTTTTAAATAAAAATGAACATAATGTACTCTACATCTCTCAGGACCAGCAACAGAGTTTTCGAAAAAAAAAATTGGGGGTGGGTCGAACCCAAAGGCCCATATAACTCAACGCCTGTTGTCGGAACTGAGGGAAATATCATTATCGACAAAATTTTACTGTAATGATCTTTTAGGGTTCCTTAAATAATATTTAGAGGAATTCCTTGGCAAAAGACGCATTAAAAAGTGGTTACGCAAGAAAAGTTTTTGAGAATCACTTATCTGTACTTTACAGTGATTAAGTTGAAAAACGTGTATAGTTTATGTTTTGGCCTCTTGATTTTTATTTTCAGATTGTCTGCTTCATATTACATAATCTTCGTGTCGGCAGTGCCTTTTGAGCAAGCCTTGGCCAAAGCTACCTCTTAAATATGCACAAGTAATTAAGTTAAAGTAAGACTACTCTTAATCTTATTTTATGAAAGTATTTATGAACTTCCTGGTCAATATATAGCCTAGAGCATGTCTGTTTCTTTTTTGGACTAATATCGGTCAAGAAACGGGTTCTAACTTACGTACGGTCTGTTCAAATTCCCTATCACATCCTTTTCAAATAAAATAAAATCTTCCCTTAGGCAAAATAGCTACCATTTCTTCTTTTCCTCTTGACGCACATACAGAGATGTTCTCATTTGTGACACTTCGCGTTTACGACACTTTTCAATTGCTGCTCAACGACTTGAGACACTGACTTCTTTATTCCGATATCTTAGTCGCATAACGCTATCGATCGTATCGGCCCATGGTCTCTTTCTCCAATTCATTTACAAACACGTCATCCTTTGCTTCTCATTTACGCTAACTGTATATTCAAGTAAATATTAAACTATTCATAACGTATTATAACGTTTTTCTGTACTTAAATTATAGAATAATTTATTATACAGTAGAGCACAGTATACAGTATAATATCTTAAGCCTAGCATTCGGTATTAGTATGTTTACACCAGGAGTGTAGAAGCGTTTTCATGTTGGAAGATCCACACTTAGCTGTAATCTACAAAAATCGCTTTCAAGAAACTTCAATTAGATATTCTTCAAAATGCAGTATATTGTTTCATAAGAATCTAACCACTATAGTATACTAACTTCCTTCAAAGTAAAACAGTTGTTAAGTCTAAAGTTACTGTTCGTTCACGAAAAGAAGTTCAATAGAACAGTTAGAAATAACAGGAGGTGACGTCACAAACGGGTTAGTTCACTACAACAAAGGAGGACTACAATTTCAGAACTTGTTTTTGGTGAACGTTTGTCGGCGCCAAAATCAAGTTCTGAAATTGGAGCCCTCCTCTACTGTAATGGGATAGGCCGTTTATGACGTCACCTCCCGTTATTTCTAACTGTTCCATTGGACTTCTTTTCGTGAACGAACAGTACCTAACTTTTTAGTAAATTCGTTGTAATTGCTCTTTTTTTTCAAGGCAAACATTGGAATATTTGGTTGTAATGTCAAGGTCCCATTTTTATCTGATCCTCTATATGGATATCTTTTAATTGTGACCTCAAGGTCCCATTTTTATCTGATCCTCTATATGGATATCTTTTAATTGTGACCTCAAGTACATCTTAATTGGATTTAGGTAAGATAAATCGTAGCAATAGGTGGGTGTAAATCAAGAAACTCTTAGGTTGATGTTGCCGAAAAAATATGTATTCTATTTAATTATTTCATAGTTCAGGCGGATTTTTCATATCATTAAATAAGTAATTTAAAATTCTATGGAAGTTCAATCTGTCCCATCTGTAGGTCATTAAGAACCATGGAAGCACCAGCTACATAAAGTTGAAAGACTAGGTATGTGACATCAAAGTTTTTAGTCATTAAACCCTTTATTATATTCTTTAATTAATAAGTATGGTACTGCTAAATATTCTTCAATTAAGGTCTGGTTGCTTTGTGGTATTTTCGTGCCCCAAATACAGCAAGGGTCATTAGTCTAGAAATGCTGAGCATTCTTCAGTTGATAAATCTAGAATTGCTGAGTATATTCTTCAAATGATTCGTTTGAATTTTGCTGCCGTAAATTACATTTGCTGGCTAAGGAAGATGTTCCGAAAAATTTCCTATGAAGATGAATAATTATGAAAACCGGTTATTTTCGAAATGCTTGGCTACATATCAGATAAAGACAGTTTTTCTTGACCTAGAAATATTAGTTTACTCCATTTTCTCGTATTTGTTTGTGACTTAAGCACGTTCCTTTTAAAACCATGATTAAAATGAAAAACAAAATTAATAAAAATATTTGTTCTGAAAAACTTTGAATCATTCAAATTCACCTTTTAAGGCCTAGAATATCGCAAGTTCCCTAGTATTAAATTTATTAAGTATTAATTTATTTATTAAGTATTAATTCCCTAGTATTAAATTTATTAAGCCTAGTATTAAATTTATTAAGCCTGGTATTAAATTTATTAAGCTTAGTATTAAATTTATTTATTATTCCTAATCATAATATTTAGTATGCCATACTTGGTCTATGTATTTAGTAATTAGTGTGTGTACCTGGTTTCCAAAAATAAAGCCTACGGTATTTATTTTAGCTTTAAATAAAATATTTACGTAATCTGTAACCGTATGTGATGATTTCAATACAATAAGTGAACAGACAGATGAAAAATTTCCTTGCTAAAACAATTTTGGAATCGCGACAATCAACCAGAATCTAACATGATGTAAGTGCAGTATATGCTTGTATTTGAAACAAAAAGCAGTTCTCCATATTGTATTTTTTAACAGGGTCATTATACTGTCTATAAAATAGCTTTATTCGTTTCACAGAACCATCACAGAACCATATTTTCGAAAGTTGTGCCGTTGCTAAAAATCACTAAATCTCTTCCAAGAGATTGACTAGAATTACGCGATCCTTTATGGTACGAAGACATTTCTATTTCTTGTCTAATTGCAGTACACTTTACATTTATCTCTGTTTTTGCGTCTCGTGTAGCTGTAAATCTTTGTTTCTTTATATGCTCGGAGTAACAAAATCCATGGAAAAAATAAAAATGGGAAACTGCGTGCCATATGGTATGAAAAGGTGTTCCTTTTTTTTAAATATGACCGTTTCTACACAGAGCTTTGAAGTCTGCGATGATTTAAGCTGTTGTAATTTTTGCGCTTATAGCAATTGGAAAGTCAGTCGGATTTCGGGAAAAAGTCAGATTTCTATTTCAGGAAAAATTCAAGCCTTGACCGAGAATACAAAATTTTCAGGATTATGGAGTTATAAAAATATCCTTTACGATTCTAAAGAAATTGAAGATTCAATCTCATAAAAGAACAATTACAAAATTACCCGTAATTTTTTCCATACCGAGTAAACGAATGTCTATAAATATTGAGTTATCGCGTCTCCCGAACAAGGGATTGAGATGAAAGGGTGATAGCGTCAGATTTCAGAATTGCATGTAAATTTCGTACGAAGGAACAGCCAAATAGATAAATTTCCAGCATTTTGGGTTTGATTTTAAATTTGGAAAAAGCATCCTCTAAAAGCTGATTTTTCATGAAAATATAAACGCAAAGTTGTTTTCTATTTAAAACTTTCTAAAAGGAAACACGTTTTGCAATAACCATTTATTAAGTAATTCGGGAAGTAATAAAAATTCGGTTTTTTTTTTAAGTCAAAAATACATTATTTAATTTTATAAATAAAATGTATGTTTTCCATTTAGTCGCCATAAGAAATTACCGATAACTCACGCTTTTGCTACATATTTCTGTTAGTATTTAAAGTTATTATAAAATCGAAACCATTATCTCTTCAAACTCTATGTTGTTTTATTGTCAAACGAATAATTTAGTAAATTTTTATTAATTTTACTTTTTCCCATTTTCAAACTTATATAAATGATAAAACTGTAGAAATTTGGAAAAATGGATGGTGTTTTTTTTAACTGAAGCTAATATCAATATTTGATATCAAACTTTATGAAAAACATTTCATCACCGCCAATCGTAATAAAATCCTAATTTAATGATTCAGTTACTATATTCATTAGAGAATTAAGCTGCCTGCTGGACACTGACATCACAACAAATAATCAAATTTAGCACCTTTCACTCATTAAATAATCTCGCTGGAATCGATATAAAAATTATCATTTCAAAATATATCGATATGGAATATCGCCTTAAGCTGTTATTCCTGTTGGACACATTCTCTTTAGAATATAATCTTTAACAACATATCAACCAAATTCATTGAAATTTTTCTTGCTTTCCTTAAAGCTTACTCCAATTTTCATATGGAGAAGATGATGATGATGATTTTCATATGGCGAAGACATGTGAAAATTCACAGTGTTTATTATCTGCTATGCTATCGCTCACAGTTTCAAAGCTATTTTAACAGATAATACATTAAAAATAACTGTGCTAAGCAATGATGCAGTCCTATAACAAAAAGTAGCCTAGCATTCTGCTAAATCAGGGGTGTATCTATGAGGGATCAGAGAACCCCCCTAACCAGCTAATAACCCATTAATCTGATGACAGAAATTATTATTTATGGGTTGTTGAGCTGGCATTGCAAGACCCCCCCCCACTCTGGATCCGATGCTGACTTCAGTACATAGTTGGGGTATAATTATAATAATAATAATGTGATACAGACCCATGTGCCCAGCAGAACTAAACCAGGAATGACCTCTGAAGTGAGCTAATAAAATAAAGAAAACAATTGAAAAAATAGCCAAAAGTCCTCCTTTTCGCCCTTGTCGCCTTCATTGTGTCAAAAGACACATTGTGGCCTTTTCTATTTTCGGAACACAGTTTATGGTCCAAGCTGTAATTTCCTTTAAATTCCCACGATTCTTAGTTGATTTATTCAAAATTTTAGGGTCATTGCTCTAAAAAATTTTTTTTCTTAACAGAATTGTAGAATCCACATATTTTTTATTTACAACTTGAACAGAATTTTGTTTTTAAAATGTATGATTTCCTAAAACTTTGCCCTAGTGCCGCTAGGCCTCGACTACACCCCTGATATTAAGAGAATTTCAAGATACTGATCAAATATAAAAGTACGAATAAAAGAGGATTTCGAACGATCATTGTTGATAAACGCCTATGAGAAAGTTAGTAGACTTCATTTAGTAAGATATTTTTTTAAATTACAGAAGTTAGTAACACACTTGAATAAGATATCTTCAAAGTACGTTTGGAAGATTGTTAAGGAGACAAGAAACGCTTGACTTTAAGGTCCTTGTTATTATTATGACTTAATTATTATATTTGTCATAACTGGGATGCACGTGTTTGCAGATATTCTATATAATGTCCTGCATTTTATCTCAAATAAACATAACGTATAGAATTTTATGTTCATCCACATCTACAAAACGAAATTCTGAAATGTCCAGTTTAGTTTGTGGAGTTTAAACTGAACAAATTAAAAAGTTTTAGGACTCAAAATTTAAGGAAGGTTTGTAGCCAACTTGCTATGTCGACTTCGGTATAAAGAGGGAAAAATAATATTCAAATTTTCTTTGGAAACGAGATTTAACCCCTTCAACAGAGAAAAGGAATCTTATTGCAAAAGGCCGTTGTATACTATGTCAATAATGAACAAATCCAGAAAAGGATATTTACTTTCTAGTAGATCATTTCATACAAAAAAAAAGAGTTACTAAGCATAATTTAAAGTCTGTTAACGCCAACATATAGATTTGGCGAAAAACTATCCCTCGGACAGCCCCCGCCAATTTGTTACGTTGTCTTTCTCGAGCCTTCGAAGAGCCTCGCTTCCGCGATAGAGCGGTCCACTACATTATCGAATTAATCTCATAGCATTTACCTAAGAACGCGATGTCGGTTGTTCTCACAGACGCAAGGTCTGTTGTGTATAACATAAATTTGTAAATGTTGTAAATAAAGATAATTACAATCCACTGCAACCACATTTGAAGTGTCAACAATGAACTTCACCATAGCGGATGCGCAACGCGTCTCAAACACCGCCATTAGATACAGTGACCAAACACGAGCAGAAGTGAACGCCGATACAACGACCAAACATTGATCCTTCACACCGGAGCGGCTTAGTGAATCAAAGTAACAAGTGAAGTGTTGTGTTGTGATGGTGAGCCACGATGGCGGAAATTAAAGTGTTAAATAGAAAAAGGGTGAATATGTAGCCAATTAATGAAAAAGGATACACACATCGGTGGAAGAAAGCCAAGCATCGTTGGATACTACAGACGTGGATGTAAAGATGGAAAAAAGAAACAAGCTACTACAGAAGTTCGAGGAGTTGAAGGAATAGTATTATCATATAATTGACGAACGGGAAGTACACATTCATGAGATCTCCTTCGAAGAATTGTGAACAGGCTTCGAAGAACTGCAGGTAAAACTTTCAAAAATTAAATTTAATCTTAAAGCATTGCTCCGATTCAACTAATGAAAATAAACCAGTAACAGTAAACTTGCCTGCAGTTGTTTTGCCAAAATTCAAAGGCAATTTTAAGGACTGGCACCTGTTCAAGACACAATTCAGTGCGTTTTGACGTTTTGCATTTTTCACGCAATTTGATTGCGTTTAACCATTTGTTAGATGATTATCAAAAGCTATAATGATTACATGGAGCACTGTCTAACAGTGCCAAATTAGTACAAAACAAAAACGATAATTTTCTATCATTATTTAGTGCACTGGAAGACAGATTCGAAAACAAGCGATTAATCGTAAATACTCACATTAATCAATTATTTGGAATCGAAAAAATAATACATGTGAGGAGGAGAAGAATTAAGAACGTTGATTGATAAATTAGTAAAACACTTAAGATCCTTAAAATTAATGGAACTAGAACACAAAGACCTAACTGAAGTAATTTTGATTAATATCATGTTAAAGAAATTAGATAAGGAAACTCTAAAATGTTTCGAAATGTCGCTTGGTACAACAGAATTGCCGGAATTATTAGATACGTCCATCGAGTTTCTCGAAAGGCGATGTCAAATTCTGGAAAACCTGCAGGAGAACAGTGCAAATATAACAACACAATTGAAACACAAAGGAGGCATGCATTCTAAACCCAGAAGTTTAGTAGTTAACACAAATTATGATGAAGAAGCATGCGTAATTTGCAAAGGTCAAGATGTAATCTGTAATTGCCCTAAACTTATAGACATGGCAATCGAAAGAAAATATGAATATGTCAAGGGGCGTAATTTATGTTTCAATTGCTTAAGATCCAACCACAAAATAGCTCTGTGTAATTCTAAAGGAAGTTTCTCAGAAAAGCACCATTCTTTTCTTCATAACACCGTTAGGTCAAGGACAGGACATTTCAAAACTAAACCCCCAGCTGAAAGCTCGCATTACAGAGAAGGTCCCCCCTCCCTGTTTCTAAGAGTAAGGAATGTAATGTTCGGTCCCCCCCACGTTACTGAGGAACCACAACTTACAAAACAGTGTAAAAACCCTAGCGATTTAATAATTTGCGAAAAGGGGAGAACAGCATTGTTGCCAACTGCTAATATCTATCTACATTCAAGGTAGAACGGGGAGGTTACTACAACAAAGTACTGCCTTACTTGACAGCGGGTCGCAAGTTAATTTGATCACTAACCAAACCACTAATGTGTTAGTGTTGCCAAGAGAAAGAGCTCATACGAACATTTGCAGTTTGAGCGGGTCTGAAGTAAATACAACAGCAAAGATTGGAAGCAGGATTTCCAACCAGGAAGAAACTTTTAAACGTGAATTAGAGTTTATTATAGTTCCCCACATCACTAAAATTATTGGTTTGAAGGACGTGGACACGACACAAATTAAACTGCCAAGGGAAATAAAACTGGAAAATCTACATTCCAATAACTCGGTAAGGCTTGGCGTTCTATTAGGTGCAGAAGTTTTCTTTGATTTGGTAAGACCACAACAAATCAACTTGGAAGATGGTCAACTTAAACTACAGGATACGGCCTTTGGCTGTATATTCACCGGAATTATGTTCAGCCACAGTGACTGCAGTAATTATTGCGGATTATTGACAAGAGATAATGAATTAAATGAAAATGTAAAACGATTCTGGAAGTTAGAAAACGTGAACGAGCAATATTTAAAGAAGGGAAACGACGAACAAATATGCGAAGAGCATTTTAAGAAAACGTTTCAGAGGGAAAAGGATGGCAGATACGTCATTCAACTTTCGTTTAAGGAAACGAATAGCAAGCTAGGTAACCTGTTGTTTCCTGTCCTCATTCGTCTAGCGGTCCAAGACACTCCGGGCTAAACGGAGGGACCCTGGTTCGAATCCAGGATGGGGAAAGCGTCTCTTTTTCTCCAAAATTACACAAGCTCTAGTTTGAGCTGTAATTAATACGTGGGTGGCAAAAATTATAGTATAATAAATTCCCCCACGAAAACTCACAAAAATCTCGCCCCGGAGGCTTTCTTGTGTTGACCATATTTGGCAATTGTGTTATCCCTGCGGAGGGTAATAATACCTTAACATCTTTACATACGGAGAAAGAGAGCGTTGTTTCCTGTCCTCATTCGTCTAGCGGTCCAAGACACTCCGGGCTAAACGGAGGGACCCTGGTTCGAATCCAGGATGGGGAAAGCGTCTCTTTTTCTCCAAAACGAATAAAGCTCTAGTTTGAGCTAATTAATACGTGGGTGGCAAAAATTATTGTATAAAGCTAGGTAACTCAAGGCAAATGGCCACAAGACGGTTAAAAGCGCTGTGGAGAAGATTATCAAGGAAACCAGAAATGAAACAACTATGCGTACAATTTATGAATGAATACGAAGCACTGGGGCACATGGAATAAAGTAATGAAAGACCGCGAACCTGTTGAATGTTATTACTTACCCTATCATGGAATTTATAGTCCAGATAAATCCATGACAAAAATGAGAGTTGTTTTTGACGCCTCCGCATCGCATTTTGGCATCGCTCTCAATGACATGCTTTTAAATGGGGGATTAACACAAGATACCCTGTTCTCCATCATGATGCGGTTTCGTATGCACAAGTACGTACTTACAGCAATATTTATATACAAAAGATGTATAGACAAATTTTGGTTGACCCCCCACCCAAAGGGACTATCAAAGTATTGTTTGAAAGTCAAACAGTACCGATTGAGTACAGTTACATATGGAACAACCAGTGCTCCATATCGTGCAACTCGAGCGTTGAAACAATTGGCAACAGATGAAGAACGAGATGTTCCGTTAGAAGCGTCGGTTACGAAAACCAACTTTTATATGGACGACATCTTATCAGAAGCACAAGACATAAAATCGGCACTCAACTTAAAAGTCCAGTTGATTGAACTACTTGACCGTGGTGGCATGAAACTGCACAAATGGTGTGCAAACACTCCTCAACTATTCATAGACAACATTATGGAAAGGGAATACACATTTCAAGAAGCAACTGTAGTCCAATCTACAAAGACATTGGGCATACTCTAGAACACTCAGATTGTTTTTCCTTCAGCGGTCATCATCATTCGGAACAGTGTGACACGAAACGAGCCGTACTATCTACGATTAGGCGAATATTTGATCCCCTAGGAATACTTGGACCAGTGATTACAAAGGCGAAAGTATTTATGCAAGCGCTATGGCTCCTTAAATGAATCTGGGAAGAAACACTCACAGGACAACAAAGCTCGACAATGGAAAAAATTCATAAATACGTTACACAGCATAAATCATGTTTACGTTGATCGCTGTATTATAGCAGATAATACTGAAATTTTTGAACTCCATGGCTTCACCGATGCCTCTGAGCAAGCGTACATGCGCAGCTATATATTTAAGATGCATAACAACGTCAATGTCTTTTCAAACGAAGCTGTTGTGCAGCAAATCAAAAGTAGCTCCACTCCAAGATATCTCGATACCCCGCTTAGAACTGGGTGCAGCCCTACTACTATTGCGGCTAGTTACACGCTTCCTATGTCTTCCTATGTTGTAAGATCTCAATAAACAAAGAAAGCCTTGTTTAAATGTATTGATCCGTGTCTTATTTCATCATTAAACACCCATCCGAAGGTTTATTTTTGATTTTAATCTTGAAATTTTTGTTTAAAAAACTTTATCTTAGTTTATAGTTAAGAAAATTTTCCAGTACTCAGATTTTTTTAAAAGACGTGGATTTTTTTCTATTCATTTTCCAAAATAGCACTATTTTTTATTTGTTTTTCAAAAATAAATTTATGGAATTCATTCGTCAAAAAAAACAATTTTTTTTACTAAGTTTCCATAGTTAGTTTACTAAGTTACCACAACTTCATCACTTTTTTGAAATAAGTTCGTTATCAACGTTCTGATTAACTGCTAAATTCGAACCATGATTTCGAATTATACCCAATTATCAAAGATTTCAGCCCTGAACGATGTAGAACGCTTCGAAACGTATAAGAAAAGGGTTAGAATCACGTTTTCGGCTCCAAAATACGGTCTATAATAAGGTAACCCAGCTGATTGGGTAAAACCCCCAGAGACTGATGTCGATGTTACTCTTATTCGACTCAAACCTGTGAGAAAAAATGTATCTTACCTCGTTATTGAGAGTGTTACACTAAGTGAGGTGTATACAACCTCGAGTTCAGGGGGAGACTTGTAAATACACAAAGTGTAACATGAAATCATCAAAAGAAGAAAAAGTGGAAATCGTCAAATTGTGAAACACGTCTTGTTCGGTATAGAAGGTGGTAGGTTCTGTTGATAATCCATACCTCGATTTCATGCTAGATCAGGGAACCACAACGAATGAACAGACGGGAGAACCTAATCAATACCGAATATATGTATGTTTGTTTGTTTTTTGGTTTTACGGCTCAAAGACTACAGTGGTCATGCTGCGCCGGGACCTACTGTTTTCCGAGGAATCCGAACCTCTTAAGGCCTAGGGAACCAAACCCCGGACTACAGTGAGCAGTGCGATCTTTATGAGATCTCTGAGTAAGCGTTCTTTTTGCACTGCTGGGAGTCGAACCCGGATTAGCCGCGCAATAGGAGAACGCGTTACCACACTGCGCCACCGCAGGGCGAATATATGTATGTAAATGCATACAACACCACTTAAAATGAACACTAATCTACAGGGAAATATCATATTCTATTTATAAATACGATAAAAACATGATCATGAACATGGAGAAATATTTCAGTAATCAGAGAAAAAAAATGAAATAAAAGAAGAAACACAAATACGAAAAAAGAAAAAACATAAAAAATTAGAAAAATAACGAGTGTAGAAAAATAGGAAAAAGAAAAAAATGGAAAAAGGAAAAAATTTAGAAAACAGAAAAAAATTATAAAAGTTTTTTAAAAAAATTGTATAAAAAACATCATGGATAAAAAAGTCGCCAAATACTCAAGCGGGTGAAAACACGCGCATTGAATAATGATAAATAATAGTAAATAATAATTATATATCAATATTTCTAGGATTTAAAAATTAACTAATGTTTATAAAATACCATTTTAAAACATAACTGATTTTCGTTTAGATTATTCCAAAATTTAGAAACATATCATTCAAATCAAAATTTTAAATCGTATACGACTCGTGTTGTTTCGCTAACTTCTTTATTAAGATATGTATGTAAAACCATTACATTTTTAAACTAATTATCCTTGTTGATAATTATTTATATGCACTAAGTATAATAGTTATTGTTAAAAGTACCTCTTGCGATAATTTTAAGAAATAAAAAGCACAATAGAAATATACAAAGAGAAATTAAAGGACGGTAAGATGGAGGTAAAAGAAATTAAGTTTGGGTGAATGAATGATGTTTTGAGGCAGAAAAATATTATCTGCTGTAAAGAAATGGAAGAGAACGAGACTAATCAATTCAAGTGTAAATGAAAGACAATTGTCCAATTTCTCTACGATAATTATTGTTAGTATTAGTATTATTATTAAGTGTGGTAATTAACTCATTCAATGACACATATGGCCGGTAACGACTGGATAAAGGCCAAAAGCGGAAGGAGTGTAAATATCGATGCCATACTGCTTACTTCGAATAGGAAAATAGCGATGGAAAAGGAAAAGGAATGATAGTCATCGGCCAGCCCTAAACCAAAAATACAAGAAAAATAGACGTACTAAAATTACTAATAATTATGATTTCTGCTGCAATGGAACTATTTCCATTGTAACCTTTTTTATGCATCAAATGCATTCTTTAATATCTGCTGCATAATTTCATTTCTTAAATAGTTAATTTCTTTTACAGCATTGTGCTTATTTTGCTCATAAGTATTTGTGTTTGTTGCAGCAAGATTTAAAATTATTTTCGGAAAACCTTAAATGAACTAATTCATTTCTCCTCCTAATTTAATTAAAGGTTTATCTGTCCTAATTAAATGTTTGTCGATGTTGTGATTAAAAGTTTGTCTTTCGTAATTAAAGATGGATGTATAATTTAATTAAAGGTTAACCCGTTCAAATTAAAGGAATCTTAATATAAAAAATAAGGAACGTTTTTTGCTTATGTTGTATATCCAAGGATAGAAAATTCCACCCTGTGCAAGAGGTTCTGGAAGTTTTTTAATGGTCCCAAAGCTGTATCCTAAATAATCTAACTACAAACTAAGGGTCAGTAATAAAAAGGGACAAGCTTTTGTAACATTAAAATTCGAGCTCAATTTTTCTGCACAGCAAAACATACTCAACATTAATAATAGAAAGATTAATTGAAGGTATCGGTCAAAGGAGGGTGTAACTCCAAAATTGGAGATTTTGAGTTATAGGTACCATGTGATAGAGAAAATAAGCCTGTATCGTTAGGTAAAAGAACGGTGCAGCTCCCTATCCAACGATACGTATTATAATGATAAAAAAATTTTGTTAATATGCAGTGAATTGAATTTTTATACCTCTTCGTTGAATTTTCTCAAAACCATAAAAATGGAGTTACATCCTTCTTTGACCGATGCCTTCAATTTAGCATCAATTGTTGTCATCGGCTAATATGAAAAAAATTGTTTATTTATTAATTATTTAAGATCTAAGAAATACTCGACTACTACGACAGCTCATGGCTATAATGCCTATGAAAATAGAAAACAATTTAATATTTCGTTTAATATTTATTATTTAAAATTTAATTAATCGTATTATATATTATATTATATTAATTATATTATATTATTATTATATTAATTATATTATAGTAATATATTATTAATTAATTATTTAATTAATTATATTAATTATATTAATTATATAATTATATTATATTAATATATTATATTATATTAATTATATTTAATTATATTATATTAATTATATTATTATATTATGTTATATTAATTTAATTTAATATTTCGTAGAAATCCGGTCAACTTAGCTATAATTAAATACAGGCGCGTGTTCTTTTGTTTCACAAGTATTAAAAACAATGCATTGCACGAACTAAACTTGTGATGTTATATAAGTAAAATGGATACTGAGTACCATTTAAAAAAAACGCAACATACGTATGTACCTTGTTGGAGCAATTTTCTTAAACCAAAACCTTTTGTGTATACTTCTCGAAGTTTCAATGTTTTCATTTTATTCCTTTATATGACCTCCGTAAACGCACTTCTTATTATTATTTACTAGAATTGGCATTTTTAAAAGGAACCCACAGGAGAGATTCGGAAACAACAAAGTAGCTTTTGAAATAATAGATAACCAAAATGTTCGTACATTTCGCAAAGTTGAGATTTGTATGCAAACACGGGAAGGCATTTAGCATATGCAAATAACATCGACACATGTTGAGAACTGATGACCATCGAATCGTTGATACCTGGCAGCGAAAACTGCGCTTCGGTAAAAAGAAACGATTTAGCAAACGTAATTCTATTATCTTTATTCAAACGTGTTTTTACATAAATATACAAAATATAAATTACAAACTCAAAATTATGCATTTCGAAAATCCAACTGAATGGTGAATAAATAAACTCCATCAAAAGAAAGGAACACTTTGTATACTTGCATGTTGCATGTTATTGTATACTTGCTGGATTTTGAAGTTTCAACGTTCACCATTATAATGCCATATGCAGTGAAATCTGTCTATATATGTATCTGCCACGTCCGATAGGTATGTACAGTCATCCCCCGAGTTACATAGGTAATGCGTTCCATAAACCTTTACGTCACTTGAATTTTACGTAAGTCGAATTTGTAAATTGCTGAAGTATAACTTCGTCAGAAACTGCAATATTATTTATTTATAAATTTATCCTTTACTATCATATTCACTCTCTAAATAGGTCGATATATCTCGAGCTCTTGTTGATATGATTTTCCCGTTTTCATACATACGAATTATTTTCAACTTTTCTTCTAAAGTAATTACGAACCCTTGTTTCTCAGATGTATCACCAGCGCATTCAATTTTGCGTTTGGAATGGACTTTAAGGGTAAGTAAACAACGAACGCTAAAGTTGGTAAACAACTAACCGTGCCAGGCGTGGAATATTACTGCCAATGACCTAATACAAGGTCTTTATAATTAAAGTTCCACTTTGAAATGGCCATAAAATGAAAACTACTGGACCAAATGTTACCAAACTTGGTAATAGCTTACAAGTGGTCATGGGATTTTATTTTCCGCAAAAAAAAAATAAATAAATAAAAATAAAAGTTAAAAAATCACCACCAGCGGAAATGGCACTGTATGCAATATTGTTAAACGAAATAAGACATGAAGACATCGTTTTAAAACGTTTTTAATCGTTTCTAAAACGTGTTACAAAGCATGTTGAATGTGGCGTCCACCATTTTCTGAAAGCAAGTTAAATCGCATTACTGCGTTCTCAACAGCAGCTCTTAGCATATGAGGAGGAATGTTGCGGACATGTCGGTGTATCGCATCTTTCAATTCCGCCAAATTGTTTATGTTATCACCATAAACAATTTGCATAACCCCCCAAAAACGGTTTCGTTTTAGAAACGATTAAAAACGTTTTAAACCGATGTCTTCATTTTTTTTATTTCGTTTAACAATATTGCATACAGTGCTATTCCCACTAGTGTTGATTTCTGAACTTTTATTTTATTTTTTTGACTTCATTTATTTATTTTTATTTTATTTATTTGTTTTTATTTATTTATTTGCTCTTTTTTTGCGGAAAATAAAATCCCATGACCTCCTGTAAGCTATTACCAAGTTTGATAACATTTGGTCCAGTAGTTTTCATTTTATGGCCATTTCAAAGTGGAACTTTAATTATAAAGACTCTGTATTACGTATTATGGGCAATCACGAATATTGTTTGAATATAAGAAGTACGGGTCGGTAAAAGAAGGGATTGTTTACAAAGTGCTTATTTCCAAATGATAGGTTTCAATTTGAATGTCTGGAGTTCCCGCTATTCATTCATTGGACACCAAATTTTAATCATTTGCATGTTCAGTCAAAATGCCTTTGCATACGAAATTTTATTACAATCGGACAAGTCCTTCTTGGTGCGTCGATTTTTTGTTATAGTTTGTTTGTTTGTTTTTTGGTTTTACGGCTCAAAGACTACAGTGGTCATGCTGCGCCGGGACCTACTGTTTTCCGAGGAATCCGAACCTCTTAAGGCCTAGGGAACCAAACCCCGGACTACAGTGAGCAGTGCGATCTTTATGAGATCTCTGAGTAAGCGTTCTTTTTGCACTGCTGGGAGTCGAACCCGGATTAGCCGCGCAATAGGAGAACGCGTTACCACACTGCGCCACCGCAGGGCCCCTTTTTGTTATACAGTGCATAATACGTCTATGAAGCACCTATGTTTGGTTTTATTCATTTTAATATTTTTCGAGATACATCTACTTTTCTTCAGGGTATGTTAACTATGCTCTTTACGTTTTGTAATATGGCGGTTCATTCTCACGCCCATAGCAACTCAATGTTCTCACGATCATCTGACCATCAAACACACGCTCAACTAATTTCTGCAAAATTCTACCAAAAGCACAGGGTATAATAACACAAAAATTATTATCTAACTTCAAACCCTCTCCCAGACATTTCAATTTAAGGAAGACAGTTCAATCTTTACTTCAGACGCACCACTTTCACCCTCTGCGGAATCAAACTGACCGATGGAAATAAACACAAACTATTATGTCAGCATTGGATTATCCAATCGCGGTCCTATAATTCCAAGAAAATTTTCAGACAAACAGCTCATCACTCGAGCTCTGAATTTCAAACCCTAAATACAATCGACGCTAATCGCAAAAAATGTCAACTTCAATGTAACAATGGATGCCCGACATCGAGTCGTAACCTGATTAAAGCTTAATGTGTCTAAGTGAATTCAATACCTATGTCCCCTTACTCTACAGCCTCTAACCTCTAAATAAGTATCATGTTTTTGTGCTTCATCTCCAGTCTACCTGCATTTATCATCACCAAACCTAAATTTAATATTTTGATAGATGGAAATTGCAATAATCTGCAGCGGGCGATCTTTTCACACAGAACCAGTAATTCAGCCTAAACTACCGAACGCCTCTGCGCAGCAGTAGAACTAGATTTTATAGAGACGATCATTTGCGTTTCATAGATGCATTAAGTTTAGTAAACAAACAATCCCTTTCTGAGAAACCTACCGATTAGCTTCGATTTCCGTTAGTTTAGAAAATCTTTAACGCAGTAATAATGGCGATTGTTTCCCCATAATCATTAATGCTAAATCTATGTAAATTTCTATGTAAATTTCGATGAATATATTTACCTGTATCCGAAATTTATATGTCAATTTCATCCAATATTCTACTGCAATTTCCGATTTATTGACCTCGTTAGATAAGGGAATCACAGGAAATGGGGCATAGGAAGGGAAACTTCTCGGTTTCAGTTCAACTGTGTTCAATCAACCTTCAGTTCAGTAACTTTCAGTTGCAGTTCAATTCATTGATGAATTAAGAGAGGATTTTTAAAGCGCATTTCACAGATATTAAAACATGAAGCTTTATTTTCTTTAAATCAATTACATCCTTATAAACACCTTGTACATTGTATTGTTTGCAAAAAGATTTCAGATGTATTAACAATGTGGAAATTGGAACATGTGCTGATATTTACAAAAACTAACTTCAATACTCTGAAGCCAAAAGACACAAACTGCTATCTGGCAAAAAAGCAGCGAGGAATCACAGAACGTGAAAAGAAGTCGTAATCCGATTAGAAACAGAACTAACACTGTAGATAGCGAAGAGCATTAATCTCTTAAAGAGAACTGGCTTGATCACATGGCAAAAATGAAAGATGAGGGAGGAAAGAGAAGTCATAGGTTCGTCGTCAGGGCAAATAAAGAAACCGAGGAATGAAAAGGATAAGTAGCTTAGTTGTTTGATTGCAATAGAAGTAAGTTAAATATTTTTTACCCAAGAATTTGAACTTTAGTTGTAGTATTTTATTTTTATTTTTAATGCTCTTGTTTTGTCCCCTAAATATCGATATAGACGTAGCTTCACACTGAAGCATTATTGAAACAATAACTAAAAAGAATTCAAATATAAAATGATATTATTATACCAAGTCAGAACATTTACTCCTGATGAAGGACTGCTGCTGATGCGTCCGAAAGCTTGAGTGATCTTTTTCATTGCTATTTTACCAGTGTTTAACCTTTTTATGTAATTTCCTCCCTGGTACCCTGTATTTTATTTCTATTTTGTTCTTAATTAAAAATGTAAAAGCAAATCATTCGCATGACACCTACTCTTGAAAGTTTGCTACTTAAAAAATATACGTTTCACCAAAGAGGTAGACTTGTAATAAAAGAGTTCTTCTGGACAGCTAACACGTGCAAAAGGTATAGTCTCCATGCTGCTAGTATTGACCAAATATACTCAAAGTTTTTTTTTTCTATTATTTTTATTACATAATTTCCTCTTATTTTTTTAATATAATATAGTTATTAGAGACCATGAAATGTATAAACTAATCAAATGTTAATTAAAAGAAAAGAAATAAAGTCGATATAAAAAGAACGAACTAATTTAAAGAAATTTTCTTCCGCTTATTTCTCCCTTTAATCCCTAGGGCAATGTTTCTAAAACTTTGGTCACTCACGAACCAAACGCTGACTTCAAGCATTCCTTTGTTCCCCGCGGACCACTGGGGGTTGTTATCCCCCCCCCTCACACTCCCGTTGAGAAAATATACTGTCTGAAATTAAGGTTGACAACTATAGTTAAAAATATTAAGCCCTACTTAGCCAGCGTCATACTAATCCCCACCCCATCTTTCCCAAGGACAGACATAACCAAAATAACCGTCGATTTATATGGTTTATTGGTAGGCTTATATATATATATCACGATCAAGTAGCGAAAATAGTCCACCAGAAATTGGCAGCGAATGCTGGCTTTCTGACAGAAAAATGCCCGTACTACAAATATGAGCCAGAGACCGTGCATGAGAACGAAACACACAAGCTTTACTGGGATAGAGCAATCATAACAGACAAGACAGTCCCACATAACCGTCCTGACATAACCCTCGTCGATAAATCGAATAAGACCACGTACTTAATCGACATAGCAGTACCCAACACCAATAACATACAGACAACCTACACAACGAAAATCACCAAGTACCAAGATCTCAGACATGAAGTACGAGATATATGGGGTATGGAAAAGATCCTCATCATCCCGTTAGTCATCTCAGCAACAGGGATAGTACCAAAAACGCTTGCGACGAATTTGGAGATACTCAACATTGACCCAAACACCTACATTGAAATACAAAAAGCCACAATCCTAAACACGTGTCACATTGTCAGGAAGTTTCTAGACATGGCACATTAAGAAGTGATGTAAAAAGAGGCTTGGGAACATGGTGCTCTGCCCGTCCCAAAGCCTGTTTCCGCCAAGAATGGGCGAGGAAAACTTTTTTTTTATAAGAGCTCCGGTAGGAGAGACTTATTCATTCATTGAAATATAATTTGTAGTTAATCTTAGCTCGTTTTGTGGTAAATTTTTTAAGCTTTTTGGGTTTTTTACTTTAAAAAAGCACTAACTTTTGGCAAAAAATCTCTAAAATCTCCAACCAAGTTCTTAAAAAAATATGGGTTGGTTGTCAAACCCACCTGGAACAAAATAATTTTTAGAGTAATGCTATTTGATAAAGAGAATGAGTTACGATCTTATTTTGTCAAATTTACAATGAAAATGACATCATCAACATGATTATTATTCATAAATATTGCTGATGCTTTCTAACGTTGTTATAAAAGTTCCCTGCATCATTAATTTAATTAAATGATCATAGGCAATGTAGAAAGCATGGGTGCATTCAAAAGATTCAAAGCTTTCATGAAACGCTGAAAAGTAAGGTTTATGACGTGCAATATTTTTGAAAAATTTCTAAAATTTCGCCCAAACCTAAATTCCAGCTACGCCGGCGACTTCTAGTTCATTTTTTTTTTTTTTTCTGAAATTAAGTAACGGTCCCGCGACCGCTTGATAAGCCGTCACGAAAGGTTTCCATTTGCTTCAATTTTCTGCTGGTTCTCTTTTTTTTTTTTTTTCATTCTCTTTCCCTTATGTTTTTACATTTTCTTAATTTCATCAATTCTACAATTCTACTTTGTGTCTTCCCATCTCTCTTTCTTTTCTCCTTGGTGATACCAGTCTAGGGATGACTACGAATATCGTGCTGTCTCTTCCTGTGTAAATGTTCCTTAGTCAGCTACATTTTCTTTTCTTTATTATTTTTAACATGAGATTTGGCCAAAAATATATTCGCCAAGTTCTATATCAGTTATATGTGTAATTGTTATATGTGTAAGTCATTGTTATATGTGTAAATCATTGTTATATGTGTCAATTATATGTGTAATAGAAATATGTGTAATTGGTCAATTATATGTGTAATTGTTGTATGTGTCAGTTATATGTGTAATTGTTGTATGTGTCAGTTATATGTGTAATTTTTGTATGTGTCAGTTATATGTATAATTGTTGTATGTGTCAGTTATATGTGTAATTGTTGTATGTGTCAGTTATATGTGTAATTTTTGTATGTGTCAGTTATATGTATAATTGTTGTATGTGTCAGTTATATGTGTAATTGTTGTATGTGTCAGTTATATGTGTAATTTTTGTATGTGTCAGTTATATGTATAATTGTTGTATGTGTCAGTTATATGTGTAATTTCTGTATGTGTCAGTTATATGTGTAATTGTTGTATGTGTCAGTTATATGTGTAATTGTTGTATGTGTCAGTTACATGTGTAATTGATCAATTATATGTGTAATTGTTATATGTGTAAGTCATTGTTATATGTGTAATTGAAATATGTGTATTTGATCAGTTATATGTGTAATTTATCAGTTATATGTGTAATTTATCAGTTATATGTGTAATTTATCAGTTATATGTGTAATTGTTATGTGTGTAAATCATTGTTATATGTGTAAGCTATATGTGTAATTGAAATATGCGTAATTGACACAAATGGTTGTATATATACAGCCGTATTATTATCAGGCATTGATATCTTTTCAGCTCTCTGCAATCTTACGTATTAAAAAGCACTACTGAATCCATCCCAAACTAATCGTCTGTTGCTGTACAATTTAAAGATGCTTGCAGTTTTAAAGGTTAGTTTGAAATCATCCACAGCACACATTTTGCTGTATGAAAGCAGCGTCGCACTAAATGTCCGTATTAAGTATAATTATATACCTTGTAGTGAATGAAATTCCATACATTTCAAACTCTTATTCGAGGCCGGATTGGCTCCTCTCAAAGGGCGCATAGCTTGGACTTTCGGAGGGCGCGGGTCCTATCGCCCATAAGGGCGCAGCGACCCAAGGGAAGATGGGCCGGCCACCCAGTCCGCCCCTGCTCTTATTACTTATGGCCTGTCTATACGTTGCAGTTAAGAGTCGTTATCTAAACGCGATTTAAACTAAACGTTTCGTGCTTCGATCGGCATGTTCGTGTAAGTTTTGAAAATATCGGTTCGCATATCACGTTGAACAGTCGCTCCCGTCTCGCCATAGTTAACACTACGAGCACTCGAAAGACGCTAAGCCATAGATTTAGCTTGCAGCTTAATGTCTTTAGAGGCAATCCCCCGTGAGGTAATTACCGTCGTTTATAAACAAGTTACCCGTCATTTGGTGATCAACCTTTAACAATTTCCATGCATTTTCGATTGTGCGAAATTAGCGTAATCGAATTAATTGTTCCAAAACTAATTCGATCGAATTAACCTAATTGGCGGCATTATTGACCTACTCATGTCTTGTTCAGGTGACCAGTTTTGAAGGACAAATTCATGATCAGAATGTTGCCATTGACTGTTTCCGCACAAGATCGTAGAAACCCTATTCTTGATCACTTAAGTACTTGTCAAATAATGACGAGAATTGCTTTAGAGAGTTAATGAGAACATAAACGACAGTGATGTGGCGAAATTTACTTTAATGATTTGAAAGATCTGCTGGGAAATCTTCGTATTTTGTCGCTATGATTTTAATACGTGATTTTATGATCGCGGAATTATGGTTTGTTTGTCGTTTTACTGCGCAAGGACATATTGCGTCCATGTTGCGCCGAGACATACAGCTTTGTGAGAAATCCGAACCCCGTTGGGCAAGAAAACAGTAGACGTTCTACAATATAATTAGGATTGTTGATTGTGTTTTTATGGCGCAAGGATAATTTTGCGCCATAATATCATTAGGAGTCGAACCAAGATTAATGATATCATAGACGAATGCATTATTATTACGTCACCGTGGAGCAATGCCCCTACATTTTTCTGACGAATCCGAACCCCTTAAAACCCGGGACTACAGTGAGGAGTTTGAATTTTTCTGTAACTGGAAATCAGGCCCGTGCTAACTATTTACGGTAGACATGCGCGTTACCAATGCCACCGCAGAGAAGGAGGGGTTCAAATTTATTGTTTAATAACATTTTGAATTGCGAATATATTAAGCAATTCCGACCTATTATTCCTTATAACTTCGAATTCAATAACTCGTTCGTATGTTTTGAGTACAAATCTTTTGAACTTAAAAACAAATGTTATTATCCTCAGCTATTATCCACCAGAACTGCCAAATAATCAACAATTAATTTAATTAAGAACACTGAGAAGCAGCAACATAAAATGGCGAAATGCCAATTACTACATTTGCTTTTTAAGCCTAAATGGGCGAAACTTTAACCGGGGATTGGGTGACCTACGCCGAGGCCGCCGGTGACCTTTTGGACTCGTGAGCCAACTTTGAATAAATCCGAATTTACCGACCAAGTCCGTTAATATGATTTTGTTAATCTTATATTTTTATTTATTTTATTTTTATTATTTTATTTATTACTAAAGGCCAAATACATTGACTATTGATCATTAACCAATATCTTGGTACATTTAAAGATATAAAGATAAAGAATTATAGTACCGGATAATCTAAAACACAATATTTTTATACATCATGGAATAAAAGTGCAAAGAAATTAAATATTTACCAAAATCACGCTCAATTACATATTACCAAACAACTATATTGATAGTAAAGAATGCCACAAAGTACATGCATGTGTTAATTAAGATATTAACTGTTTTATAAGTAGTCTGATATCTATGTATATATATATAATATACACATCCTTTTGTATGTCCAATACGAACCATTTATTATAGTGGTTTCTCTCTTTTGGCCGGAGTATATATGAACGCTTTTGCCGAAAGCATTAAAGGAGTATCATCTAAAATAATAATAAATACAGTTGGCTGTTTCGGATAAAAATATTCGAATAACCGGGATTCTGCTGTATATGGCGTAAGAAATGCGGGCTCAGAAGTCTCAAGCGCCATATAGTATGTAGCAAAATATATTGTTCCGTTTAACGACAAATCACAGAATTTGTTAAAAAGCTACTTAAGATCCACCCATAGGTTGTGAACCTCTACTCCTCTTATCTCACTGAAAGTTCTTGAATGTAGCTTTCTTCGATTCTATCTAACTTAATACGGCCTTTGAGCATGAAAGGTTCCCAGCCCGCTTTCTTCTATTCTAACTTAATACGGCCTTCCAGCATGAAAATATTCTCTAGCCCGCTTTCTTCGATTCTATCTAACTTAATACGGCCTTCCAGCATGAAAAGGTTTCCCAGCCCGCTTTCTTCGATTCTATCTAACTTAATACGGCCTTCCAGCATGAAAAGGTTCTCCAGCCCACTTTTCTTCTATTTTATCTGGCAATACGGCCTTCAGCATGAAAAATTACTGGCCGCTGTGCTGATTCTATCTAACATGCGGCCTTCTGGCATGAAAGGTTCCACCTTTCTTCGATTCTATCTAACTTAATACGGCCTTCCAGCATGAAAAGGTTTCCCAGCCCGCTTTCTTCGATTCTATCTAACTTAATACGGCCTTCCAGCATGAAAAGGTTCTCCAGCCCGCTTTCTTCGATTCTATCTAACTTAATACGGCCTTCCAGCATGAAAAGGTTCTCCAGCCCAGGATTTAATTATGTCTTCTATAAAATTCAAAGTCGGTTCTGTAATCCGCGCCGACGACTGACACATAGCCACGTGATCGCAAAATTTTCCTACGGCCTGCCTACGTAGATTTTATGACAGTAAAACCTGGCTTAACGACTACATCCCCTAACGACCACTTTTTCTAGAAACAGGCTTCCGCCCACCCAATGCTAAATTTACCTCCATTTAGAGACCACCTCCCTGAGAGACAGCTTTTTCACAGGACAGACGGTGGTCACCGATGATTGCTAAATTTTGTTAACCCATGCACTAATGTTTATAAAATATAACTAAATTGCTTAGTGCAACTATTTATAGCCAGAATTGCATTTTGGACGTTGCATGTAATTAATTAATGTAAATTGAAATAAGTGAATTAAAATTTCAAGCATGAAAATATCGAGGTTGCAGTGAATTAAATAATCATCTCATAATTTGTAATCGTAATTTCCTATTACAAGTGAAATAATTAACCAACTGGGCATTCCGAGACGCACCCTGCCGAGACGTGCTGCTGTGCTTAGAGTGATAAGTACTTTGTTTTTCCAATTTAGCTTTTGTAATGTGGATTACTGACGATCTGTGTTTATTACAAGTATCCTAGTGTTTAGTAATTTGAGTGGCGCGATTTATAATAGTAATTTTGTAATATACATATTAATTGGAAATATGAAGTTATGTAATTAATATGTGTTTTTAGAAATCTTATTGACTAATCTTAATTTATAGTTACGTACGTTGAGGCTAAAGTATATTGAGGAAGGGGTTTCTTAAATACGTTTAACTGATCTTGTTTTAAGAAGATACGTAGCGTAATTATAGATGGTCGTTGTGAGCTGTTTGTGGCTTGATACGTAGAGGGTTAACTTGTAAGGGTTAAGCAAATGGCTTAACCGTTACAAGTGACCTCTACGTATTTACCTGATTAGATATGGGCCTAGGAGCCCAGGTTAGGAAATTTGCTTAACTTTTAACTAATCGTGATATTTGTTTAGATATTACTACTTTTTGAAAGTTCTAAGAGAATTTGGTAATCGTTTCAGCCACGTCTCAGCCACTCTCGAAGGGACTCCGCTCTTTGAAAACCCGAAACGTTCTTGAGAAAAAAACTCTTATTAGAAATTATGACTGCTGATGAAAGTTACCTTGAGGTACTTAGGAAACTTGCCTTAATAGAAGTTGATGAATTTGCCAATGTTGATTTGTGTTCGATCAGCGACCTGTAATTGATTAGATTTGTGTCATGTTTTATGACTTAATTGAATGCTAAAGTGGAAATAGGAAAGCATTACAAATTATAACTTCATAAGTATAATCATAATTATGCTAATATTTATCATGTTATGTCTCCATAAATGTATTTTTGAGAAGATAGTTTTGGCTGTGATTTTCTCATGAAAATGCATGTTAAAGTGAAGCAATTAATAGCCGTAGGACATAGTGTCATTTTCAAAAAGTTTACAATTTGCATGATTTTATTAAAATATATTTTGAATCAGTTAGCCATGAATCTTGAAACATTTTTAATGGGGGGGGTATTCTGACTCCCAAGTTGAATGTGGAATTCTGACATCGCTCTTTCTTGTAAAGTAATTCTCGTCTATCCATGCGAACAAAACTAATGAAAACAACGTTGTAAGATAAAATTTTTGCTCAGAAAAGTATTTGGAAACTGACATTATGCTTTCAGGACACCGTCATGGCACGAATGTTTAACGAGTATCTCGGCGTTTAAAAAGACGTTGAGTATTAAAATCGAATTCCAGCCATAACGATTGCAACCGGTTGTTCAAGAAGCTCACGTGCTTCATTAGCTAGAATTTTCCCTATTACTTTTCTCAAGATTTGTTTTCAAAAGCAAGTCAATTTCGTCAAGGTTTATTTCAAAGAAACTGACAACATTTTCATTTATTTCGTTCATTGACAAAAACTGAGGGCGCATTTATGCAAACTCAAGTTTCAGCGCTTGTGATTGGTTCTTCAAATAATTTACATAAGAAATTAGTTCAATTCCTCCTTTCAGGCTGTAAGATTTATTTTAGAAAATAGTTAAATATCCACCGCCTAAAAACCGAGGCTGATTTAAATTTCTGGTCAAAGAAGTACTTTAAACACATTGCTCTGAAAATAAATGGCAATTTTAAGGACATTGAAATTTAGTGAAATAGCAAAGCTTATTGACATACGAATGAATGAATGATCGAATAAGCAAAGCAAGTCAACTATACACATTAAGTAAACAAGTAAATTAGTACCAAATAAACAGGTAAATATGCAAACAAGGAATCAAACAAATATTAAAGTAAGGAAAGAAGGAAGACATGGAAAGAGTAAGTAAACAGACTTTGTGGAAAGATCAACGATCTAACATTTACTCATTTACACTGAAGGATCAAAAGACATTACTCTAGAATTCTAAATACCCTGGAGTTACCCTAAAGTTCTAAATAAATTAGAAATTTAATACTAAACTAAATTAACACAAATGCGCTTAATTATAAGCTTGTTAGCACTGTAATTTTGAAATAGGAAGTAAGTTACGAAAAACTATAATTATAGAAGCGATTGCAATTTAAAAATAACCAATAATTTTTTTAACTAAAATCCCTGTACTTTTAATTTAAAAACATATTGCGTGACATTTTGTCCTTTTTGATTTATATAAAATTTGTATAACGTCTTAAGTAGGATTTTATCAGGTCTTCAAGAAAAAATTAACCTTTATCGATATTACCACTATCGATATTAATCGATATGTATGTTTACACTACATTCGCCAATCAATATTCTCCGGAGTATCGATATTTTGCGTTTTAATTATTTCATTCAAATTACTACTTCTAGTTAAGCATCAAACACACTCATAAAAGTTTACGTGAGGGACAAAATCAAAATAACTAATAACGTAGGAATCATAACTATCCTATCATGGAATTAAGGTAAAAAAATTGAACCTTTAAAATTAAACCTTTAAAATTGATTTATTGGTGAATCATCATCATCATATTTATCATTGAATTATCAGTCGTACTAAAAACCATGGAACGAATAAAAAAAAGTATTGCTTAAAAAAATCTCTCGAGTTACTTAATTATTTCATTCTGAAGAAAACCATGGACGAAGGGAATTTAATAATTACATTTCTATCCATTATTAACTTTTTTCTTGATACTTCTTCCAACGCACGGCGAAAACAACCGTGCTTGGAAACTAATCAAAATATTTTATCCAAACCTTAATTGAATTAACACTCAATTCCATTTTCTTCGTGGTTATTTCGAGCCTCCACTTTCCATCTTCCTCCTCTTTATCTCCAGATGTTTTCTTTTTCTTTCATCCGATATCTCCCATGTTTTTATTTATTTTTCGAAAATGATTATATATCTAATTATGTAAGGGCCACATGCTGATCTCCATAATCCCTTCGATTTAGAAATATCTTATTCGCTTCTTTTCATCATATAAAAAAATTTTTTGAATTTTAATAAAGGATAAAGGGATTGTGAAGCGGTAGACTTTGGGTTAATGTCTTAATGTTTTATATGAACTCTATAAAAAAATCGACGCACCAAGAAGGAGTTGTCCGATTGTAATGAAATTTCGTATGCAAAGACATTTTGACCGAACATGCAAATGATTAAAATTTGGTGTCCAATTAGTGGCGGATTTTTAAATAGACACACAAAGCACAGGCCTAGGGCCGGCACTTATCGGCGGGGCGGCATCAAATTGCTTAAACATAAAATTGTCCAATGTTGAAAAAATAATGTTTCTTTTAATTATTGCCCTGTTTCCCCAATAGCGATGACATATAAGCGATTACTTTAACTTGCCTGCAAATACAAACTACAGAATCGAAAGACAAAGGGCCCTAAAAATTTTGAGCCCCGGGCATTTGCCCAGCGTACCCATTTATAAATCCAGGCTTAACACGCTTTTTATATATATTAATAGTAAATGAATGAATAATGAAAAACTTGAACTGATAATGAAAAAATTCATGCAAGGATGCATACGTGTATTTTTCCCAAATACGCGAAATACGCGCAAAAACATGAGATGTTCCTAGAATCCATACTAAAATTATTGTGGATTCAAAAAGTGTCTCAAATCCACGAAGTTGGCGATTATGGTAGCAATAATTTCGAGTTGTATCTTATTAGTTTGAATAATTATATGAAATATCTCCTTTACATATCAAATGTTAAGAGTATGATATGCGTTTTTTTTAAACAAATATTCCTTTCTTTGTAAAGGAGGGAGGGGGCGGCAGTACAGGCTGTGCCTAAGGGCGGCAATTTTATAAATCCGCCACTGTATCCAATAAATGAATAGCAGGAACTCCAGCGCATCGTAACTGCGCATTCAGCAGGTGTATATAAGGAGCGATTCTCAATATGTGGTCAAAATTTCTGTTGCATTTTGACTGCGGATATCTTACGTCGACTGTAACAATGCCTCGCCGAAAGATTCGTGCTCATTACGAGCATATGTCAGAGTTTGAAAGAGGTCGTGCTATCGGATTGAAAAAGGCTGATTGGACGAATCAAATAATCGCTGGAAATGTGGGTCAAAGCGATGCAGCAATTGGACGGTGCTGGAAAAAGTGGGGGAACAACAGCAGGTGTCGGGACGGCAGCTGTCGATTTAGGGCCACAACAGAACGGGAAGACAGAGCAGCTGTCACAGCATTGGATTCGTTGTTATCAACTATCCAACGCGTGGCCCGCAAATGTGTGTCCAACATAACCCTCTGCAGGCAGCTGACAGAGCGGAATTTACGCGCGCCGACCGTTACGTCGCTTACCTCTCACGCCTTTACACCGTCAAGTCCGATTACAGTGGTGCCGGGCTCGATCAACTTGGAACTGCGCTGACTGGGGACGTATAGTCTTTAGTGACGAGTCCCGTTTCCAACTGTGTCCTGACGACAACCGCAGACGTGTCTGGAGACGTCCAGGGCAGCGTGGGGATCCTGCCCTTACTATCGCACGCCACACATGCCCACAACAGGGTGTTATAGTCTGGGATGCCATCTCCTTTGATAGCCGGACCCCTTTGGTGGTCATTTCTGGCACACTTACAGCACAGCGGTACGTAGACGACATTCTACGACCGGTTGTGTTACCGTTCCTTTTGCGACAATCTGGACGCGTTTCAACAAGACAATTCCCGGCCGCACACGGTAAGTGTTGCTATAAATTTTCTTCAAGCTTGCCCAACACTTCCTTGGCAAGCTAAGTCTCGTGATGTCTCTCTCCCATAGAGCAGGTGAATCTGGCAACAGAATCGAGATAATATTGTAATACTGTGCTATCGTTTATAAGTGGTTAAATTAGCATAGAGTAATACGTCAATGATGATGTGTAGTACGCGCATGACCGTTGCCGCCTATGCGAAGTTGAAGTGAAAGTATGTGAAACTCATTCACTTACTTCTAGACGTTCGATGTTTTGTTTTTAGTTGCAGTTCGCACTGTTGCTATAACATTATCTAATAAGTTCTTAATCATGTGATATTCGTTAAAGAGTTGTGCAATTGAGTCTGTAACTAATCTAGTCAAGTTTGCAATATGTATGTGCTTGGAATGTTGTTCGAATGAGTTGTAAACGTTGTCGAATAAAAAAGCATCGAACGTAGGCATGCTTCGGATGTTTCATTTCACCGTCAATTGAACATTACCGTATCTTTCATTAGACGTCTTACGACTATAGCCATTAGAAATCACGCGTCAATACTGGATACTCGTGTTGGCTGACGACTAGCCTTGCTCCGGTGCTTGCGCCACAAGATACTCGAGGTATGAACTTTATGTATAACACGGTATTCAGAAACTGTTAGATGGCAGAAAGACAAACAGTTCTAGAATCTAAACAAATGGTGACAATCTTAATACCGAACTCCTGATTTTTAATCATTCATAAACTTTAATGTGACACAAAAGAACATTAACACACCCCGTCACAAGCACATTTGGAATGCTATGGGAAGGCGATTGCAACCATCCCGGAATGTTGACGATTTAGCCCGACAGTTGGAGACAATTTGGCAAGAAATTCCGCAGGACACCATCCGGGATCTTTATCAGTCTATGCCACGCCGGGTGACAGCTTGCATCCAGGCCAGAGGTGGACCAACGCCTTATTGACTTCCTCCCTTTGTAACGGTCAAACTCTGCAATAAATCATTCAATTGTTCTGAAATTTTAATCGTTTCTTTTTCTATGTATGTTCTTCATATCCACCAATTTTTATCGCAATCGGATAATTCCTTCTTGGTGCGTCGATTTTTTTTTGTTATAGAGTGTATAATCCGAACTAAATGCTTATTCATTTGCGTCGGTAAAGAGTTTGAAGCAATATCATGAACACACGACGTCGAAAAATAAAACAAATCACCAAAAAATATATAAAACGAAACATGAAGAAAACTTGTTTTAAAGCTACTATATTCCCATTTCTACAACAGCAGAACCCAGTAATATGAGTTCTACAGCTCCCATATTAGTGGGCGTTATTTAGTATAGTTGAAAAAATCGTGAGTTTATCAGCAAATAGTATTTAGGTCAGGGGTCTTCAACACGCGGCCCGCGAGACGATTTCGGCCCGCAAATCTGCTTTATATGGACCGCAGACATACATAAAAATACAAATTGCTTCTCACACAAAAATAACTTT
>QLNU02014802.1:114900221-114911945 GCA_006491805.2 Dysdera silvatica | reverse complement strand
TTTTTATTTATTTGCAGTGCAACATTGATTAAAAACAAAAATTCAATTTAGAACTCATTGACTTCTATTCTAATCCCATATGTGGCGAGTGGGGGGGGGAGGGGGGCTCTCCCTGCACTGCTGGATTCACCTTTGTTCAGTCCTAATATTGCTGATACAGTAGTGCGGCCCGCGGGCCAACAAGAATAAGCAAAATTGGCCCTTGGACTGGTGCTATGGGGAAATTTCTGAAATGTTTATATGAGTTTTTGTTAGTAAAACATAATAATAATTTTGGGTGAGTTTATTAAAAATTTAAAACCGTTGTGCTTAAAACATGGTACATTGCGTTGTGTTAAACCTATATAAGCAGAATAATAAAAACCCATAACCCAAAATAATAATAATGATAATAATAACACCAGGTTATTTAAAACAAACATGAAACCGTTTCTGGTAATTATGTTCTTTTTATTAAATTTATGGTAAACAAGATAATATATATTTTTTTAATTCTTAAGCCTTCACAGTGCCATTTAAAATTTAGCGCATGGAACAATTAACATACTATCAATTATCGCTGAACAATTTATACACTTACCCAGTATTTAAACCGGATATACAAAGTAAACATCAAAACAAACATAACCTTTAAAACAATCAATTTCTTGATTTCTTATAACGGGGGTATTACCGCCCAGCAGAGAAATTAC
This sequence comes from Dysdera silvatica, assembly GCA_006491805.2. Taxonomy (NCBI): domain Eukaryota; kingdom Metazoa; phylum Arthropoda; class Arachnida; order Araneae; family Dysderidae; genus Dysdera; species Dysdera silvatica. Next base: position 114,911,253 of record QLNU02014802.1, on the reverse strand, counting down.
ATTATAGGTTTAAGGGGGGAGAAGGAGGCACTTATTATTGCAGGTTAAATGAAAGGAAAGAAAGGAATGTTACTCACATGTTACTTCGAGATCATCTTAGGTACGGAGGGTGTCCCCAGTGGGAAAGGAACCTCTTCAAATGTTTTTTCATCTAGTGTTTACACCCCAGTTTAGCAAAGAAGGCACCTCTTTGGCCCTTAAGTTTACATCGCTGATGCCAGATGGGTCGGGATCTCTCTTTCTCTCTGGTCTTAACGCTTGTGCTCGACCTCTTATCACTTCCCATCGAGGATTGTGATTGGCCAATTGAATTCTGACGTAAAATTTTTCCTAATTTTCAATTGGCCAGATTGACCCCACAGAGGGGAGAGCTGGCCTGGCTCTCGTTAAACTTCGAGCTGTCTTTCTAGACAGCTTTTGCCCATAAAACTGTGAGTTTATGAGACGTTCTTGGTGGCATTTCCAAGAAACTGGTTGTAGTATTAGACTTTTCTTATTGCCGGAGGTGACTGGGGAAGAACTTTAGCGTTGAGAGATCCCGAAAGTATTGCGGGTGGCCTAGCTTATTTGCGCTGTGTGAGTCATACAACTTCCCCTCGACCAGGGATTTCTTTGAAGTTGTTTTGATTTTTTTTCTGTTCACTGGTCCTGAGAAGTTCAGTTTTATGACTTGAAAGGTCACAGGCGAAAAAAGGGTCCAGTGCTCCCACGGTATCGTTTAGTTGTTGAGAAGAAAATGGTGCAAGCTGGTATGGACTGTTTATCAGAAATAAGGGGAATGTTTAGGTTATATTGTAACGGCCTTATGGCCCAGCTGCACCTTGGAAATATTGGGAAATGGCGGTTAAGGAGGGTAACATGCATGAGAAAAAGGAACGTTACACTTTTAAAGGTTTAGCGGGTAAACAGGGAATTTTCAGATATGATCGCATAATATTATACCCCAAAAATGCATACATACTTTCAATTACTATAATTTTTAACTAACGAATATTTCTGAAATTGAAATCAATTTTACAAGTAATCATCTGATGTGACAATGATATAGACACTTTACTTATAGAAATAATTAATTTAATCAAACTCCGATTTTTATAAAAAAAAACTATACTGTTCCATTGATAGTCCGTTTAATAAAGTTCTGTTGGTGATGTCTGATGATTACTTGAGGTTATATGATGATGTTTCACTGGACTCGGGTTGTAGAGATTAAGTTTCTGCCACAGTAGTTGTCGATGAACGAAGGGGAACATTAGATGAGGAACATTAATTGATATGGACGTCTTGAAGGGAATATACAATCACAATCTCGTCTGAAAAATTTAAAAAACAAGAGCGGCAGAATCTCGAAAAAATAAACACAACACTTAATGACATTGACACATATATTTATACAATAGTGAGAGAGAGAGTGTGTGTTGGTTTTTTTTTTTGGTTTTTTTTATATTTATTAATTTAATTGTCCACTTATGTGCTCATGGGTGTTTAAATTTAATTAGTTAATTTAAAAAGAGAATTTTGAATTTTCACCATAACAGAACTGAAAAAGGATGAAGACCCCTGATTTAGATTTTTGTCAAAACGAGTGAAGCATAAATTTAAAAATCGAATTTACTTCCAAAGTCGTTTTAACAAGCCACGTCGGTGCGAAATCTGCATTCGCATTATTAAGAGCAAGCTCATCATGTATTCAACGAAATTACTGGATCTCGCGTCAGGAGAAGAGGAGGAGATATCTAGCTTGGATATCTTATTACTTTATGCAAATTTGTTGGCCTGGCGTAATAATTCCATTAAAAATCCTATTTCTTTCACAAAATAAGAATATAGTATTAAACTCACTTAATAAATTAAGCTTCAGGTTTTGTGATGAATGCGTCCTTCTGGATATTTAATTCTCTAAAGAGAAAACAGTAAAAGAATTCCTAACAAACAATTCCATTTTAAACGTAAAAAATACGAAGTCAGCATCATTAACATGCACAGAATAAAATTACAACATTGGACAAAACAAAAAATATTTTTAAGACCTTTTTAGAAGGCTTTAATAAATGCATCTAATGATGTACACAAAAAAATTTACCGAAATTCTTATTTCCTTCCGTTCTTTCCCACTCTGTCAAATGACTTTTTGTCCTTTAAAAAATTTTAAAACGTAAGGTTTCAAAATGTATTTTCCTCAAAACAGCTTTTTTAAAACCTCTTAAAGGCTTCAGCGCTACAAAGCATGCACTATTGTTTTGTAGTTTTATATATTGCTTCACTTTTTTCATCGACTCGTATTTTCGCAACATATAGTTTCCGAAGACATCCACAATTACGTCCACTGTTGCTCTCAGAAAAAATTACCGCTGTTTCAAAAAAGAAACTTGAAAACTTGAAAAAAGTCATAGATGACTTTTTTTTTCTGTTTTCGTGGAGCAAAGAAAGCAAAATCATGCTGCTCAAGAACCTGCAGTTAATAAGGGAAACAAACTCCGAACTATGTGGGCAGAAAACCAGCACCCTTTCCACCATACCATTGTCCCCTACCAATGATATGGCGGAACTAGAGCCCCCTAGAATTCTAGGCTGACGCATCAGCCGCCATTTTGTTGTACACTTCCGGTTTCATAACACAACGTTTACCATTGGAAAATTAATAATTTATTTTCTCCTCCTTACAGGATCTCTTGCAAACCTGAACTGTCTATGCTTGTTCTTCAAGTTATCCAAACAATTTACAGCGGCACATCCACCCATTTCACCCTACTTTATTAAAAATAGCACACCTATAAATCCCCTAACTTTAACTTCAGCAGTGAATGAGATTACGTGATACGATGGCAAGAAAATGGCGGATATGCCATCTTTCTTTTTTAGGAGCCTTAGGTGGAACCTATGGTGCCATTTTTGGGGGTGGGGACGTGTGCCGTCGAATTCGAGTTAGTACCACGCCACCGTACGGTACTAGGTCTACAGTGGACCAGTGAGCAGTTAGTCGGTAAACGTAGTTTTTCATTTTTTAATTTATTAAAGTTTTATGGCACAGTTGAAAGTCGAACCCGCATTAAATGCAAGCTGGATGGATGCATTGTTATTAATATACAAGACAATCTTGGGTAATTTTTCCTGACGACTATAAGACAATGATATTGAATTTGAAAAGCTGTTTTGGTAATTTATTTAGCTTTCCACAACAAGCAAAGTTAATTTTTTATTCTTTCCATTTATTTAGCAAAATGCTGTGGAAAAACAGTTTTCTTTACGAAAATTTAAAAGAATAAAATCAACTTTATGCTTTTGCTTTCAAATAAATTATCTTGCGAAAACGTTGCTTTCAACTTTAAGGTATCCGACCACGTTTAAAAAGGCATTTTTGACAAAAAAAGTTCTTGATTTTTTTATAATTTTTGAAAGCTGCAACTATTAACTTTATAAAACAGTTGGAATTTTGTTTCTAGGATCATCAGAATTCAAATTATCGCCATTTTATTATCATATAGTAGCTCATTAAAGAATGGTAAGTGGGTGGGACCCTAACCCATATATACAGACAGCTTGACAACAGGCGAATCAATGATCCCCGATGACATTCTGTTCCAGATGCAAAAAAAACATAGAAACATTTTAAGAGCAGTGAGGGGAAAAAAACTACCAAAAATGATGAGAAAGAAGATTTAGTTTATAAACCTGGAGCATTTTAAGGTGCTAGCTTATATTTAACTGCTGCAAATTAGATCAAAAATCTTTATCTTAAGTTTCCTTAAAACTGTTTTTCGTGCTGCGACTTTCCACGGAAAACGTGGTTTGTTTTTTTTTAATAAATTCTTCATCAAAATGGTGGACCTTTAATAAAAGGTTTAGTTGAATATTTCCTGAAATATGCTAATATAAAATTGTAAATGTGTCTCAATTTATGGTATTCCATTGAATAATGGTGCTCAAATTTATTTTATATTGTTATAAATGGAAATTTGAAAAAATTCAAGGTCTATTCTATAGATATTAAAGTCATTTATGAACAAAACAAATTTAAATAGAATACTTTATTTTTTAGTGATCGTGTGTTTCGTAAGCGTAAAATTTCGTACTTTTTTTGCTTATGTTTGGCATTTTAAAAAAATATATGAACATGGAAATTTATTTTTTTTGCAATTATTATCAACATATTATGCATAATGAATGTAAAAAAATGTTAGTAAAAAAATAATTAGTTTTTCAATATTTAAAAAAAATGTCTCCGAACGTGTTTGGATTTAAAAATAAATTTTAAATCATGACGACTAACTTATTGGAATGTTTCCCGAATGAAATTGATCTGTAAATTTTCAACCTGTTTGGTGTATTACTCTATCATCCTTTTCATCGCTTTACTTAATTCGGAAAATAAGATAGCCTATATTTTACAGATGTCTGTTTCCTCGGTAGTAAAAAAATGATGGGCAATTTTAAGTTTTTGTTGCGTGAAATAGATTTTTCACTTTCTTTTAACATCGTTGAGGATATTTTTATAGCACAATCGTTCTGGCGAATTTGTATTTTTGAATTTCAAGGCTTGGATTTCCCTCGAAATAGAAATCCAACCTTTTTGCGAAACCCGATCGACTTTCCAATTGCCTTAAGCGCAAGAATTACGACGATTTAAATCATCTCAAACTTCAAAGATCTGCGTAGTAGCGGCCATATTTCAAGAATAAAAAAAAACAAAAACTTTTTCATACTATGTGACATGCAGTTTCGCATTTCTATTCTTTCGATGGATTTTGTTACTCCAAGAATATAAAGAAACAAAGATTTACAGCTACACGAAGCACAAAAAACAGAGATAAATATAAAGTATACAGCAATTGGACAAGAAATAGAACCGTCTTCGTATTATAAAGGATCGCGTAATTCTCGTCGATCGCTCGGAAGTGATTCAGTGATTTTTGGCGCATAAGTTATAGCGGCGCAATTTTTTACGAAATAGGATTCTACGATGGTTCTCTGAAATGAATAAAGGTTCTTTATTTGCAGTTAAATAACGTCGTTCAAAATTTATATACAGATAACGCGTTTTTTCTTCTTAACCATATATAACGCCACACTTACCACATGTTAGAATCCACACTGCTGCCGTAATTCGAATAACATTAAAACTCAAAGAAAAGCAGCTTTTTCACTCATTAATGCATGCACTGATTTGCAATTGACATATGTAGGTAAAACTTACGTAAATAGAGCATTTAAAACAAAAATAAATACTGTGTGCTTTGTTTTAAGAAATGAAGTATTGTTTGTTGTTGCTATACAGGGCGAGTTCATTCCACCGCACCTCCGATACATTTTTGAAATCCTTATGTTATTATAAGCCCATTTGCAAATCATTGTTGGATCGGAAAATGGAATTTTATATTTTTTTGTTTTTTTAATTTTTTCGAGCGGACTATATTTGCTGATTCAGCCAATCATGGGTTAGGGGAGGCCAACCTTCTTTTCAAGATTTCACGCCCATTTGACGAGACATTCGACATGTTCAGCCAAATTAGTATAAGATTTATTACGGCAGTATTTCGTTCCAAGAAAATAAGTTTAATTATTGGTTTTATGACTATTCAACACAGAATAGACTGAACGGAATGATTTCATATTTTTGCTAGAAACTGATTACGCATATAATAAATTAGAGAACTGTAATAAAAGTGTAATCTGCAGCATTCGTCAAAAAAAAGCTCGCTAAATTCTTAAATGCAATTTTCAAAAAAAAAAAAAAAAAAAAGTTTGGCTGACATTATTTCGCGAAAACATTCACGCGCGGGATTCAAAATAAAATGAATGCTTCTCTTATGCACGAACTGAATTGCAACTTGCAATGCGATTATAAAAATTAAAGTAATTTGTTTTCTGCTATGACTTTCAGAAATAAAATAAAAAGAATATAGAACTTCAATTTAACGAATAGAGAAAAAAATAACTTTACAGCTACTTCAAAATCTAATACGTTTAAATTTAACAAGTTAACGCCAGCTCTGTATTACTGGACGTATTCTAAACTTTTAGAACTTTTTGACTTTCTTTTAACATCGTTGAGGATATTTTTACATTCATTCATTTCAACGCACAATTCAGAACGTTATATGAAAAAAATGCGCGTTAAAACTTAGGCGATTGAGGTCAAACCCCCCTTTATCGCTTTGGGAATTGCTTGGTTGTAGTTTTATGGCGCAAGGACAGCAATGGCCATTCTGCGCCAATCAAGGTTAGACCGTGCAGCTTGGGGAGTTGTACACCTTATAAAATATCTGTAAAAAAATAAAAGGGCGAGTTTGATTTGTGAATACTAACTTGAAATTTAAATAATCCATTAATTCAGAGATTGAAATCTGTCTCTGAATTTGAAGTTAACTTCATAATCGAATAAATTGAAGATTGAAATTATTTTTAGGCTAAAAGAAATGAAGAGTTTCTGTCGATTCAAACTTTCAAAGAGTTGGGTAACTGAATAGTTTTAAATAGATTGAATAGCTTGAAATTGATGAAAATACGTTAGTCCCGCATTCACGTATGTTTAATAATATCAACCCTGAATTTCTGTTCAGACAACCAAACAGGATTGAATTCAAATTTCAAATGTTGTAGCTAAATCCTATATCATTCCTATCCACAGCAATGCTTTGAGAAACGAAATAAACCTGATCACCGAATACTGACGTAAGATAAAGTGATATAACATTTAGCATTTAGTGAAGTACTACTGCAGCGTACATTATAATAAATTATATTTTTAATCATGACGAATATTAACATGAAATTACAACCAATGGCATAGTTAGACTCCAGGCTTTGGAGAGCTATGAGCACTACCACAATTTGCATTCATTTGGAATTTTCACTTTTCTATGAAATTTAAATTTCATTAGAAATTTAGGTGGGGCAAAACTTTTATTAAAAAACAAGAAATAAACGGGATAAAACATTTTTCTACAGTGTGCTAAGCTACACTTGAACGCTTTTTGGTGACGGCAATGGTTAAAATCAGTTCAATATTCGCAAAAACACAGCTGGTGTGAACAAAATGAAAAAAAAAATCGAATTTTTTTAAACGAAATCGTAATAGCTTTCCTCGGCCGATACAAGTGGCAAAGTCATGTGGTTAAGATGAAGAGATTGTGAAGTGTATCAAGTCAAGGCAGAGGCATATCCGAGAGAGAGGTGTAGGGAACGCTTATAAGTGTAACAAATTTATACATTTTACAGCTCTCTGGGAATGAGTTCATATTAATTTTCAAGCTTTGAACCCTTCCAACGACAATATTGCCTGAACCCGCCCTGGAATCGTGGCAATAGAAAAATTTCCTTGAATGAAAAGCGTCGCTAGTCGGTATATAGCTGCATAAATGTCCGAACCAAAATAAGTAATGCTAGATTTTCTGTGTAGGGCGGTGGGAGCTCTATTATTCGAAGGGAAGATTAATAGGAGAAGGTGGGGATTAAATCAAATCCTTCTATCTTCTCACTATCAAATTATGACTTTTTTTTTCCTTAACATGTGTTTTGTTCAAACAGAATATAATCCAATTCCAGTTTGGAAATTAAACAAGAGTTTACAAGTACTTTTAAAAATAAGATTCAATTTACTGCACGCATATGCTCCATGGAAACGGGTTTGTTCAAGGGTTATTCAACAGGCCTTTTTGGCGCAATAACCAGAACTAACGAAGATTGAAACTTAAAAAGAAAACATAAATAGAAAGGTGAAGCAACATTATGTTTGTTTTCCAAAGATTTTTTCCGTTACCTATGTCTTTTAAAATCATTCGTCAAACTGTGTTATTTAAGTGGCCTTTACATTTTTGCACATTCAGGATATAAAAGTATAATTCGTTCACGAAAAGTAGTCCGATGGTACCGTTAGAAATAACGGGAGCTGAAGTCACAAACGGCCTAGTTTATTACAGCAGAGGGGAGGACGTCATTTCCGAACTGGTTTTTGGCGCAGGCAAACGTTCGGTAAGAATCAGTTCTGAAATGACGTCCTCCCATCTGCTATAATCGTCTAGGCCGTTTGTAACGTCAGCTGCCGCTAATTCTAACGGTACCATCGGACGGCTTTTCGTGAACGAGCTATACTTATGCTCCTTGAATATTACCCTGTATTGTTAATATGTTGCATTGAACAAGAGATGCGGCTTTAAAATGAAGTAAAAGGTTTACAATTTAGTACGAAAGAGCGGAAGTGAGGATTTTAAAGCTTGAATAATTAAACAAAAGCATTTGCAAAGTGGCATCGGTCAAACTGAGGGTACACTTTCTAAATTAAAGTAATTTCCATGCGAAACGCAATTTTCGGAGCACGAAGCTTTTATCTGAGTCGTGAAAAAGAAAATGTCGATTGAACAAATAATTGGATAAACGGTTAAACAGAAGGACAATGGCAAAACTTCGGAAACACTTCATGAATTCGCCAGCTTTCAAAGCAGGGCTAAACTATAATTAAGCAATGCATTAAAGTAGAAGTTAACTTGAAACTTTGACTCATATTTCGCTAAAATTTGGTGCTCTTCTTTTCAGCCAATTTAGGATAATTTGTAAAGAAACCTTCGGCGTGAAATACTTTGGAAAGTTTTGAAGTAAAGTCTGACAGAACGCTACCTGGAGAAAATGATTTGTTTATTAGAACAAAATTAATTGCTTTTCAAATTAATTATTTCAGGTTTGCGTTTAGTTTCTGAATGTCGATTGTTACGTCAGTTATATAAATTAATTAAAATTGCAACACCTCGGAGTTTATGAAGTTGGACAGTCTCTTTAATAAACAGAAAGGTGATTATATTCAGATTCATTATTCCTTGCCGATCCCTGCCCGGATACCACCACCAGTCAGTCAACTATCATTTTAAAAACTTTCAATATATGAAGGGGATCGATTTATTGTAAAACTTCTAAAAGGCGAAGGACCAGACTTGCAAAGAAGTGGATGTTTATAATGCTCGCTCTCAAATCTAAAAATTATTAATAATTATGCGGTCATTGGTTTCTTATCTAGCAATTATTTCAAGTGTCGACTTTGTTTCCTTTGAAATTATGTGCTGTATAAAATTAAATGTAAATTTCGAATCACTCCATACATTGTTCGACGACATCAATTTATAGTGGAAGCATGGATATTGTTTTTGCAATATGCATAGCTTATTTTTCAGAACTATGAAATCCAACCACATTAGACGAACATAAATTTATCGATTGTAATTCAAATACTCTAACTAGAAGTTCAAAAGTCTCGGCTACTGTAGGTGTCTGATACACAATTCTCCATAGAAAAAAGCAACACGATGAAGTAGCGCTTCGAATGAGAAAACTTGGCACACAAATAAAAAAGTCTTCTAATCAAACCTCTAATAAAATTTTCCATTAAACCCAACTGTCATTGGCTGTAACTTACAGGTATTTTCATTCAATAAGTTCAATTCTTGCACAAATAACAGCACAAAAAATACTTTACATGACCGTGAGAAACTTTTCAATTTTATCTTGAACTGGTTTTTCCCTTTTATCTTCTTTAACGATCATGCGATCAACTCGAAATTGGCAGATCATTGGCAGAAGGTGTTTAAGTACGTATTTTCTATGAGTTTCACAGCTCTGCAACAAAATATTCATATTTCATAGTGTTACATTTCTCCATGGAGCAGTGTATAACTGCTCTGTAGGTTTTATTCAAAACAATAGTAATATATGACGTTATATATTTATTTATTATATATATATATATTCATTGTTTCAGGTCCGGAGCAGGTTATAGTCGTGTATTTTCTCTAGACCTTCTACATCATGTTACTCGTTATGCTCTTATCTTTGTTATCGTTATGCATTGAAATAAATTACTGTGGACTAATCTGTATAATCAAAAAGTTAATATACATACTTCCGATTGAATATTGTAGAAAATAAATAAAATAAAAAATCCTAATAATATATTTCTTTTGCAATAATCATGTGGCTCTTATTGGCTTCACAAGAAGCACGACGGGGTTTTTTGTACACAATTTCGAAATTCAGATCAGTGTAAGTGATTTCACCGCAATTGTAGACTGGAGAATATTGCAATGGGCGTAAATTACAATCCCTGCATTTATAGCAAGAATATTATAAAGGCTTAATCCTAGACACGGGTAGACGTTCATGAAGGTTTGTGAGGTCCCAGTCGTTCTTAAGGTCCCAGGTGTGTTATATTCTTGCTGATATTTTCTTGAGACCTTTCATTGTAGAATCTAATGTGATGTGCTTTTAATATATAGTCTGTATTATTGTCTATAGTTACGTAGTATATTGTTATTAAGACTTTACAAATAAAGAATGAATGAAGCAATGATTAATTAATAATCATTAATAAAAATTACGAATAGGCTACATTTGATTAGTGTCTTGCAGGTAGTGATTGTAGGGGGCAAAACTAGCTTACAGCGAGTAAAATAAAGGCCCCCCGTCTCTCAAACCTTTTTTAAAATTATTTTATTTTATTGAGATTAAAACGAAGAATTCAAAAATGAATAAAATATTGATTTTGTTTATCGCTACAAAATAATGACCTTTTATTGTAGTCGTAATATGTACGTGCGTCTGCCTTTATTCGGTATAGATTTACATCTACCCGTCTAGGGTTAAATACATTCGCTGTGACATAAAGCACAATAGATTAGCGTATAATTTTTAATTTTATGGAATTTTTCATTATTCTTTTTATCCTCACTTTTAACGTAGAATTATGAGGGATTTTACTTCTAATGGGGAAGCATTTTATGATATTTTGAGTTTACAAATCATGTCTATTGCAGTTGTCCTGAAAACAGTTTTACTAAATACGATGCTAAATGTACTGTGAATATTAATTAATAAATTACTGAAAGAAAATATAGGGGTATGTTTAATATAGTAATACCTTTTCCTTTTTTCTCATCTCTGATTCTTTGATATAAGAATATTTAATCTTATATCGTTTAATTCTTAAATATTTCATTAGTATATCCTTAATTCTTAAATATTTAATTCGTATATCATTAATTATTATATT
>QLNU02014802.1:114834910-114889509 GCA_006491805.2 Dysdera silvatica | reverse complement strand
ACAAAATTGAAAGACAGATGGGAAAAGGATGGGCATAGGTTCGTCCTCAAGACGGATACAGAAATTGAGGGGTGTTTAAGATGAGGAGAAGGCCAGAGCAGCGCATCTGTTGATGATCTTACAAAGATAGCAGGCGTGAACTAAAGAAAGAACCCTGGGGGCCTCCTCTGCTGCTATTATTCGGTGCAAGATCTCAAACGTTTGGTGTTTTCATTGATTGGGTTAAACTTCAAGATTAAACTCAACGAACTCTTTCATTACTTCTGCGTCCGCATATAAATCACTTTGTGTTCATTCAAGAATAAACAACTTCGGTGTTCATTAGTATAGGCTTTTTTTTTAAGACATCTGAAGCCTTATTGTTAATGCTGTGTTCGCCTTTAGTGTCCTGATAACAAAGCCTAAATTTCAGAATAGACATTTTCATGCACTGAAATACTGTTAAGAAGTAATGTTTAAAAAATTATGAAATAAAATTTTATAAATTATTCTCATTGAATTTCAGCAATTCGCTTTTAATTAAAAAAAATGAAAATCACATGAACATGTAGGTAAGTCTCACTCCTAGAAAATTTGTACTTTGGAATTGCACACTCTAAAAAAAACCTGTAAATTAACAGAAAAAGTCCTGGCAGCTGAGTTACCAGAACTTTTCTGTTTTTTCTACAAATTTTCTGTTTAATAAAAGTTACGTAATATAACTGATTTTGATCCTTTTTTTTTTTTACAAATTTTCCGTTTAACAGTAGTATACGGAACATTATAGTGCCAACAGAGAAGCAGGGAGAATTCCTGACCTCTGACCCTAAAAGGGGGGGACCATCGGCCTTATCAAGTAAGTACGCCGCCTGGTTATATGAATTGGTATATTTTGTTTTTGATAGGTAAGTCTTTAATTAGATACGCCAGATAGGGGTGTAAGTTGGTACATTATCATTACAGCACTTTTCATGTTAATACAAAGGAGTCTTTTTTTTTTTGTTGTTCTCTCTCTCCATTCCGAGAGCAGAACCCAAGATCTGTTGGTTCGAAAGCTGCGCCTCTAACCGTTCGACCGATGATTAGCTGATAAAATTCACCTAAAGTCCCTATGTAAATCGATATACAAAGTCCAGACGTTTCCCGCCCAATACGCATGCGTCCAACGGAGTGTTGCCAAGAGAGCATTTGTAAAGCAGACTAAATGCATTTTCAATGAAAGACAGATTTCGTCCTTCGAGAAAAACCGAAAAAGAGTAAATTAACAGATTTTTTGTAGTGCAGCTTTTTTTTTTTTTTTTTTCTAGAATATTCTATCTCGTCCTGGATGGATAATCTGCAGTAAGATATTCCCAATGGTTAGTAAATATCGAAAGTTCCCGAAATCGACATATTCGTATATATCAAAATATTCGTATATTCGTATATATCGAAATATTCGATATATAGTTCGCACGCTGACACTTGTTGATGCCCCAGCATTGAAATCCGCGGCAATTTGAAGAAGTGTTGCACGTCTATCTCGTTTAACGATTCTCGTCAGTCGTCGAAGGTCCCGTTCTTTCAAGGTCTTTTTCCGGCCGCACCGCTGTCGGAGATTTGATGTTTTACCGGATTCCTGATATTCACGGTATACCCGTGAAATGGTCGTACGCGAAAATCCAAATTTTGTCGCTATCTCGGAGATGCTATGTCCCATCTCTCTTGTGCCGACTATAACGCCACGTTCAAAATCACTTAAATCTTGATAACCTGCCATTGTAGCGGCAAGAACCGATCTAACAGCTTTGCCAGACATCTCTTGTCTTATATAGGCGCTGCCGACCGCATCGCGTTACGCTGATTGGTTGCAAAGCTCCGTTATTTGCATACGCACGCCTGTACCGGTTTTTCTGGCACCTCCGTGTAAAAGACCACGACTTCCATTAAAAGACCCACCTTTCAAACGCGGACAAGTCAACAGCTTCGATGTTCTTGTTGAAGAGAAAAAACGTCGAAGTGAATAATTCTATATAAACCTTTATAATTCTTCTTTATCTTGGAAAATCTTCAATATTTAGGTTTAGTTAAATATGTTTTTTATACCGAAATTTTCAAAACCTAAATAAATTTTTCAAATTTGCATCTTAAAGTGATTTATTCATCAATTTCACGACACTGAAAGTGAATAATTAATTTAAAAATGAAAGTTGCAAGATCATCTTTACATCAGAATAACTTTTGACATTAATTAAAACTACATAAAAAAAAACATTTGCATGGAGAGATACACCCACACTTTCAAGTTGGTATAGCTCGTATTTTACTCAAATTTCAAACTTATATTAATAATGGCTTATTTGTATGTTTCACTCAGACTTCTTTTCTCAAACACGTCGTAAAATATCCGTTTCCTACTTCAATCCGCATTTTTATAAAATACATGGAATTTTAAAGTATATTTATCTGCTCAAACATTACGTTAAACAGTCGTTGCCGTCTAGTCTTAGGTAACCTTACGAACAATCATATGGTTAAATTCAGAGTTCAATTACGTCATTACTAGGGTTAAATTAGGTTAATCCTTAAGCCATGAACTTATACTATGCACCCTTTACTCCATATTCATTTGCGAGAAAATAACAGTATTTGTGCCACTTATTTTCCACTATTTAATTACCGTCACTTAAACACTATATCCGTCACTTGGCTTCTAATCTTCAGCAATTTTCGTGAATTTTCAATCGCATAAAATTGCGCGGTAATCGAATTGGTAATCATAAAACTAATTCTATCGAGTTAATCTAATTTAATGGCATTAATAGGCTACTCGTACTACGTCCAGGTCGCCGATTTTGAAGGACAAGTTCATTAGCAGAAATGTCGCCATTGACTCCAGCTCCGAAGCACGTAAAGCCTATCCACGATCCCTTAATAAGTTGTCTAATATTGATGAACCGCTACTGCTTTGGTAAGCAATGAAAGTGTGATAAATGACAGTGATGTGATGAAATTATCGTGAAATTTACGTTAATGATTTAAAAGGTCTACTGGGAAATCTCGTTTTATCACCATAAAGTCATGGTAATTAATACGTTAAAACGTAGTTTTATATTTGCACAATTATTAATAGAAACGTGTTCGGGTTTAAATGTTTTAACCAATTCGTAATAGTGTTCTTCGTAAATGCAAAGTACCATAATTCAAGCCAAAGTAATGTTTCAACTGTATTTTGGGTACTGAATCTTTGAACTTGAAAAACCAAAGGTTTCCGATAACTATTACTGCTCAAATTGAGTTAAGCAACTATTATTTCTAATCTGTGAAATGCTGGATTCTCGGTCTGCATACGAAATACATGTAAGCGCATAATATATGTGAAAGTTTTAAATTCTAAAAGGTTAAGCTGTATCTTTAGTGAAATCTAAACTCGATTATGCAACCTGCACACGAACTACAATGCGATAGAATAATGCGGAATTTCAAAATTTGCTTATAGCTTGTGTATACGGATTTCATATATATGAATAATACGAGCTGGTGACGTGTAGAATCTTGATTCATGAATTACAAGATGAAGTGATAAAATATATCATTTGAAGAATTTTGATGATTTATTGTAAAAAACTTTAAAAGAGTGGCCAGGTTCAAACTTAAGTAAGTCAGGTCAGTAAATCTTCTAGTTTAATTTTCTTGTTGATCGTCCGTAGAGACGGTTTCAGTATACATCTCAAGAAAGCTTGGATGAGGGCGTCAAAGGGTTAAAGGTAAAATTCCACTCAATTCAGGGCCGGATTCATCACATAGACAAACAAGACAAAATTTTAGGGCCCCCCCTTTTTTTTTTTTTTGAGGGGGCCGGACGCTGTGAAATCATCTCAACGCTACTTCAAAATCGTTACCAATAGGACCTTATCCCAGGGCAGTAATTTTATAGCGGCGCGAATTTCCGCGAAATTTTAGAGTTTTTTTGTATGTACGTTACATGTAAATATGTTGACATATTTACATGTAACGTACATGTATGTACGTTACATGTAAATATGTCAACTGTACCGACTTTAATTTCGAAGTTTAAAATTTAAATTCCAAAATGAATTTAGCGAACCATCGGATAGAGCGAGAATTTTCATTGGTCCCTAGATCCTCGTTATATACGGGTTCTACTGTAATTACACGAGCGTAATTTATTAGGGGCCCGGAAAATTTGTCTTGGGCCCCACAAAACATTAATCTGGCTCAATGAGTTCTCTCATTAATCTTAATTGCTAAACGTAACCAAAGCAGCACGATACAAATCTTGTCATTAAGTGAACGAAATATATTCCGACATGCAGAACTTAGAGAATACCGCATAACAATGATCCTGAAGCAAAGCAGCCTTGTAGAGAGGCATGTTTCCTTGAATATCTCCCAGAAAACTTAATCTTTTCCAAAATTTTAAATTGTATTTGATATAGAAAGCTTAAATTATGTCTTCCGTAAAGTTTAAAGTAAATTCTGTAATCTGTGAGCGAAGTGCGGTAAAAAAAGTCAGGAGATCGAAAAAAATTTTCTGACGCCGTGTATCCGTATGTCACCTCCGCGTAAGAGTTACGGACGTTAAACATGACGTACCTTACAAATATAGAGAAAAGACATGAATAAATTTTAGCAAACTCACTGCCCTCAAAATATTGAAGCCAATTGGCGTCAAAAAGCACAACATAATAAGAAGGCAGAATAAAACTGCGTCATAAAAAGGAAAAGTCAAAGCGGCACAAATAAACGAAACACATGTCAACTTCAATTTTTAAATTATCCGCAATTGTCCGATTTCTACCATAGAAATGATATCGACCGAATTTTAAAATTTTGCAAGAAAAGAGTACCGAGCTGTAGTAAAATATATTTATTTAAAGGGCTTACCCGCGACAGGAAAACATGAAGCAAATAATTAAGAACTCTTGTCCTTCATATGCAACTGTGAAGAAATGGGCAGCTTCTTTCAAAAGAGAAAAAAATGACTTTGAAAATGATCCAAGTTCAGGGTGATCAATTTCGGCCACAACCCCAGAAGTCATTGAAAAAGTGCATGAGATGGTTCTTGAAAATAGGGAAGGTTCTATGAGAAATATTTCTGAGACCTCAAATATATCTCTGGGACGTTTTGGAAAGATAAATCACAAATATTTAGACATAAAGATGTCCGCTGCCAATGGATCCCCAAATGGTTGAATGTTGATCAGAAGCGAAGAAGAAGAAGAATGAAGACATCAAGATCATTCTATCCCATTTTGAGAAAAATAAAATTTCAGTAGCCAAATCCTGACTGTAGATGAAACATGGCTATATTTCTATGATCTTGAGTCAAAGCAACAGTCCATGAAGTAGAGGAATTCCGGAACCCTACGACCCAAACAATTCAGACTACAAAAGTTTGGGAGGAAGGTCTTGGCCACCGTTTTTTGGGATAGAGAAGGAATCGTGACGATTCCTTCCCTAGAATTCCTAGATTCGCCTAGAAAAGGGGAAACTGTTACTTCTGTGGTTTAGTCCTAAAAGAAAAAGTGGCCCAGCACTCTTCTAAATCAGGCTTGAATCCACGAAGGCGGGATTATGGAACCCCTAACCTGTCAATAACACATTAATCTGATAGGGACAGAAACTATCATCATGTATGGGTTGTTGAGCTGGCGATGCAAGAACCCCACCCCATGTCTCCCTGGGTCCAACACTGCCTACGGCACATAGCTTTATGCATGTAAGCGTAAAATAATGATAATATTGTAATACAAACGTATGTTCCCAAGCCGAACTAAACCAGGAATGACCTCTAAAGTGAGCTAATAAAATAAAGAAAACAATTGAACGAAATAGCAAAAAGATCGCCTTTCGCCTTTGTTATGTCAAACAATGCATTGTAGCTTTTTCTATTTTCGGAACACAGTTTGTGATACGTGTTCCAAGCTGTAATTTCATTTTAATTCCCACGATTCTTAGTTGATTTATTCAAAATTTTAGGGTCATTGCTCTAAAAAATTTTTTTTCTTAACAGAATTGTAGAATCCACATATTTTTTATTTACAACTTGAACAGAATTTTGTTTGTAAAATGTATGATTTCCTAAAACTTTTCCCCTAGTGCCGCTAGACTACGCTAGGCCTCGACTACACTCCTGCTTCTGGCTATTATTCATCATTATTGACCAAGGAGATTTCAAAAGAAAAATGGCGTAGAAAGTTAACAAATGGTGTTCACTTTCTTCAGGACAATGGTCGAACGCACACTACCTACCAGACCATGGCAAAAATTCATGAGCCAGGGTTCCAGATTTTGGAATACCCAGCTTATTCGCCAAATTTGGCACCTTCAAACTATTTTTTATTTCCAAATTTTAAAACAAAAGTTTAAAATATAGGAATTTTGACTCCACTAATATCATTATCGCAGCAGTGACCTGGTTTGAGACAAAATTTTAACACCTTTTTATGAGGACATAGCCTCATTTTGAAAAAAGATCTCAAAAGTATATTGATACTAAGGAGGAATATATTGAATGAAAATGTTTTAATTTTTCAATAACTTTTTTCTTCATGGATCAAGCTAAAAGCTTTTCAGTCTACCCTCGTAACAGATACGTCTTAACTGTTGTGTAATTCCTTGAAGGAAAAATAACAGATTTCCTTTACAAACAAAAATAGTCTTTTAGAATAAGGAAGCCAATATCAGGGACATTGCATCAGACATCCATTAATAAAATTAGACGTTTCACAAGGCGTCAAAAAAAAGTATATTTCCCCATTTAAGTCGGTTTTAAAACGTTCCCATGAAGGCTTAAATGCATTTAATGATATATACGAAAAAAAAAATTTTTTTCATTTCCACCAAATTCCATTTTTACTTCTGCAAAAATATTTAAGAAATCACTTCAATGTATAATTTTATGAAAAGGGCTTTTTTAAATCCTATTAATAAATTCAACTCTAAAAAACGTACACCATTTCTTTGCCAAGGTTTTATTTTGTTCCTCCGTTCTTATCTGTTACTTGCTATTTTTCAGCATATAATTCTACGAAGAAATAGACACCCAATATTTGTTCGCTGTGGTGCAAAGAAAGCAAATACTGTCCTCAAAAGGGCCAATCTAATTTTCCCCGGAAAGTTTATAACCAATATTTTCCAAGTTCTTCAAACGTTAGATCCAGTTGAACTGATTCACGGCATGTTTGTCAGCTCACAAGCGTTTCAATTTCCATTGTATAACTGGTATTCGAACACTTTTCAATATTTTCGTGCACTAAAAAAGCCGATTCTCTAAACAACAGGCCATGAATCTACGCCTCAGAAACTACAGTTTGGATTCATGCATTTAAGCAACGAATCAATGGAACTGTTAGCGTTTTTATGGCGCAAGGACAACAAAGGTCATGCTACGCAAGGAACTATAGTTTTTCGAGGAATCCGAACCTCTGGTGCCACTGGAACCAACCCCCGGTCTACGGTGGGAAAAATGGCACGCGTTCCACAATACCATAAAGAGTCGAGCCCAGGTGGATGGCACGCTAAGGAACTATTTTGCCATTATGCCACCATAGGACAGTGTGTCTGCATTTTTCCGGAGAATCTGGATCTTTTAATGCTTTGGAAACCATCCCCGGGACCATAGTAAACAGCTAAACGGTAAATGTTATTTTTTGTGACACCATTGGGAGTCAAACCCGGATTAGTGGCACGCTAGGTGAACGCGTAACCACTGTGCCACCAACCCTGAAGAAAGCAATCAACTAAACAGTAAGAAAGAGTTCAAGTATTACGTAAGCACCTTTGGGGGAGTTGCCGTTGTGCTTATTTTTCTATGTTAGCCAATGTTATGTTTTTGTAATGTTTTCCAATGTTAATTTTTCGTACCGGGGGGGAAGGGTATAAAATGGCCAGAATATTTCTTACGTAATATTTAAACTTTCCCTAAGGACTAATTTATCTTTGTCTTAACATACATTTCACCGCCAAAAATGGCTGAATGCACTATTGCTGCCTAATTTAAGTAAAATCTTGGAAATTTAGCTATATTTATATATATAAAATTCTTAAGCCTATGTTTTTATGGTTTAAAATTTGTTGGAATATCAAAACACGGGAAACTTGTGAAACTTACCTTTGATAACAAAATTATGCAAATTTATAACTACTACACTATTTAAGAAAGCAAAAAGAGTGCTTTAACAAATTAAATAAAATTCGTATTGCGGTCTCTCCATTCATAAATTACATTTTCGACGAGGAATAATACGATATTAAAACTTCTAAACTCCGTGGTGTATTGTTCGCTGTCGAAAGAGATTTAGTAAGTGCTTGAATTCTTACATCTTAATGAAAAACCAAAAACAGCTCGTGTTTAACATTGAATTCAATTCAAATTTATCTTTCATATTAGAAATTTAAACTGTGCTCATGACATCTGTGCAAAAACATGCCTCATCTGACTGATACATGGACTAAGAAGTCTACATATGAAATGCTATCACGGGGCCGAAAAGGCAAAAATACGCTTAAAACCAATATCGCTATAGCAAAAGTGTTGCGTCATCCCTGTGTGACGCACACGTGTCATCAGCAGTAAGCGTATTAAACTTAGAAAGCATATCGTAGTGTATGTCATCCGCAGTAAGCGTGTTGCTTAATGAGCATATCGTAGTATATGCCCTCCGCAATAAGCGTGTTAAGCTTATGGAGTATAACGTAGTATATGTCATCCGCAGTAAGCGTGTTAAGCTTTGGGAGCATATCGTGGTGTATGACACCCGCATTAACCGTGTTAAGCTTAGGGAGAATATCGTAATCTGGCTTCGAACCAGCAAGCTTTGACACGCGCTTTAAAGTAGATGTTTAGTTTTGTTTAAATCAATCGGATCTTCATGCGAATTCTGTATCTTATATCGTCTCTAAGGGAATGTTTTAACGTATCATTGATACGTAAATCGCAACCTATACTGATATGTTCAAGGCAATAAATACTATAACCGGAAGATGAAATCTAGCTGTCAGAAAAGCAATTGCGAAATGAGCAATCACAGAACATGAAAAAAAAAATCCTAAGCCGATTAGAAGCGCAGCTGGCTGGCACTATGAACAGCAAAGTCCATTAAGCCTCTTAAAGTGGAATAGCTTAGTCACAAAGCGAAAACATTAAAGATAAGACAGGAAAGTGGACAGAGGTTCATCGCCGAAACTAAATAAAGAACGGGATGAAAGATGGGAAGAAGCGAAGAGCTTTGAGAACGTATCTACGAGACATCGCAAGCAAGCAACAAATGCAGGATAGTAATGATTCCCGCGCAATTTTTAGCCTCGTTTTTAGTGCTGTCTTGGCTTTTATTGACTTAGTTTTAGCGTTTAAATGTCGAGATGGGCATTGTTTTCCGCTCTAGCATTCTTAAGAGATGTTCTTGAAATTTGTAATACAAAGTAAAATTAATAATTATCATTAAGTAATTTGCTCTTGACTGAAAACGTAAAAGAAAATTAACATAAGCACACACTCCTACACTTGCTAGTTTAGTACTTCAGAAATATAGGTTTCATTTAAAAACGTAACGCAGTTCGATGAAGAGATCTTTATTCAATTTTCCAGTATACGTTTTTCAGTCATGTTACCTCCAATGTGGGATCAAATATTTAAAGTTATTGAACAAAAACTTTTCTCAGGGAAATCATTTCAGGTGTGGATTGCCCCTTTACTGTAAAGTTAATCACGAATATAACAGCATGCCATACAATTTTGAAGAAATTCTAATGTAAAGAAAGGCTTTTTTACCTGCTAATTGGTTTCAAAACTGAAAAATTTTTCCAAAATTCATTTTAATCATTTTTTGAATGTATTCGAAACTTTGGTAATATATTACCATATTATAGGACTTTTTACCTTTCGCAAGAATAGAACAATTTCCGAGTGGTGGTCTCAGAAAGCCACTTGGGCCGTGTTTTATAAATTTGTGTGGAATTTATTGATATGGAAGGTTTTGGAAAACCCACTTTCTTTAGCACAAACCGAAGTTTGAGATTTATTGCCATATTATAGTAAATGAAGCGTTCCTTCATTAAAAGCGAATTTACATTGTTTGTATACCACAGTTTACATTGTTTGAACACCACAGTTTACATTGCTTGTATACCACAGTTTACATTGTTTGTATACCACAGTTTACATTGTTATAACACACTTTACATTGTTTGTGTACCACAGTTTGCATTGTTTGTGTACCACAGTTTACATTGTTTGTATACCACAGTTTACATTGTTTGTATACCACAGTTTACATTGTTTGTATACCACAGTTTACATTGTTTATACACCACATTTTACATTTTTTGTACACCACAGTTTACATTGTTTGTATACCACAGTTTACATTGTTTTTATACCACAGTTTACATTGTTTGTGTACCACAGTTTACATTGTTTGTATACCACAGTTTACATTGTTTGTATACCACAGCTTACATTGTTTGTATACCACAGTTTACATTGTTTGTAAACAGTTGCTCCCATCTCGTCTTCAGTAGGACAAGGAACATCCTAAAGCGGCATGGATAAAGACATGGATTTATCCATGTCACCATCCTCGCATTGCGCTTGTCACAGCCTTCCTCCCACGTCCACTAAGTAGCGGAATGACTACTTGCCGCTTACTTTCTGCTGTTTAATTATCATTTAAACGCGTTATCTGTCATTTGGCCTCTAATCTTCAACAATTTTCAGAAATTTTGAGATGCATAAAATTAATAATGGAATTGGTAATCGCGAAACTAATTCGATCGAGCTAATTTAATTGATGACATTATTAAGCTGCTCGCATCTTGTCCGGGTGGCCGATTTTGAAGGACAAGTTCATTACCTGAATGTCGCCATTGACTCCAACTCAAAGGCGTGTAAATCCCTTTCCTTAATATGTTGTCAAATATTGACGAGCTGCTTCTGCTTTAGGAAGTCACTAAGAGTATGGTAAATGACAACGATGTGATGAAATTGTCGCGCAATTTATGTTGATGACCTGAAAAGTCCGTTGGGAAATCTTTGTATCTTATGGCCCTATGGTTCTTACAATTAATACATGAAAATGTAATTTCATACTCGCAAAATTATAATTAGTTATACATTGAAGTACACATGTTTTAAATAATATATGATTACTCCCCTTTCCATTTCTGTAGAATTCCCAGTGGCAAGATCCAAACGCAATGGGGCAGAATCTGTGGCTACATTTAAGAGTATGCAAACATATCCTAGATTGACTTTAAAAGCTCTTCAATGGTTCGAAAGTAAAATGATAAAAAAAATAATGGATGTTGGATGAGACAGGTTCAACTCCTTCTCTCCACAGATATCTACGCAACCTGCAGGAGCTACGAATATTTTTCTTACACCGCTTTATTCTGTATTGACTGATTTCTCTGCATCCACCAATAGTTTAATAAACAATGATTTCCAAGACTTAACTGTCTGATCCTCCTCTTCCTTTTAAACATGCAACAACACATGTCAAAGTTCTAATTATCCAATCATTCCCATATATTATTGATTAATTATTTTGCTAATTATTCGTCCCTGCTAAATTTATATGTTATTACTAAAGTGTTGTAGATGTACCATGCAAGGTATATTTTCAAGTTTAAATAAATTATTACCATGTACTTTGAATAATTTGTAATGGTCCCCCTGTCCGATGAATCTAAAATACATAAAACTAAAATAAAAAATAAAAATAAATTCGAACTAAGTTTACGGTTCCTTCAGCTTGAAATTAACCAAACTGTACTATATTATTACCAGTTGGGAGCATTTTTGCACACGTATTACATCTTTTGTGTTGATAAATATAACACCTTATACCAAAAACATGTATATATTTCATTTCAATACATTCATTGTTTATCTGTGAATTGAGGTTCCGTATTTGCTAAATTTTGAGCAACGGTGAAGTAAAGTAAATCGATTAATATTTCAAGTTCGGGAAAATTTATGTATTATTTAGTAATATTGACGGAGGAGGGGGGAGATGAAATGGAGATGTATTAAATAATAACACGCAAGGCCGGATTATTGCATAGACAAAAAAGACAAATGTCTAGGGCTTGCATTTTTTTAGGGTATTGGAGCGGTAAAGATTCAACGCTATTTCAAAATCGTCGCCAATCAGACCTTATCACTAAGCAGTAATTTTATCGCTGCACAAATTTCCGCAACGTTTTCCGCGAATTTACAGTTTTTTGTATGTACGTTGCATGCAAATGTGTTACCTGTACTGATTTTCTCTTGATGCTCTTCTACTATCCGCTCTTTAAAAAACAACGTACTGTCAGTTTTTTTTAAACCTCATTTTGAAGCAAAAAGTTGATGATTACTACTTATGATTAATATTTTGTGGATCAATCAAAATTATACCTATTTTTTATTTATTTATTGTTATTTATCTATTTTGTTGTTGTTGTTGCCAGATCGGCGAAAAATATATTTTGTGATGTGTCGCAGAATTTCAGTAATTAGTGTCCTCGTGTCATGAGATAAAAAGGTTGAAATCGCTGCTCCAATCCATTCATATCTTTCTGGTAAGCGCATGAAGCTACACAAAACGGCATAGGAAGGTAAATTACGTCTGAAAGAGTTATTTATAAAACTGTAGAATTTTCTCGAGAGACGATGCGTTTGAGTGGTCCCATTCTAAAAGTTTAAAAAGGCGTCAACAATTGGAAACGAGCTCTTCTTTGAATGACTGCAACCAATCCTTTAAAAAAGAACCATACTCCATTAGCCGCAATCCTTTCAGGCGATCGCGGTTTATTTCACAGCTAAATATTTACCGATTGGCAAATGAGGGCTCGTTTAATCTTCCTATTGCGAAAATGCCTTGAACATATTGGTTTTAAAATAAATGGCAAGTATAAAAGACCTGAAAATGAGTTTCAATACTCTTGTGGCAAAAGGCATTGACACATCAAATTAATGGACGAAAATGAGCAAACAAATCAACGTAATTCGTGCCAAGTGAGCAAGTAATTAATGAAACAGGATAGCAATCGTAGAAATAAGCAAAAGAGTAAACAAAACAAATTAAAAGTGCATAATCATATGATATACTTTACCACTTTATAGGATCAAAAAAAAAATCTTACCGGTTATGACCCCAGCCTATGCGAGGACAAATTGTAACTTCTTCGGGTCCCTTTATAAGAACCCCATGCATGCTGCGATCCATGGCTTGCAAACGTCGCCCCTTTATAAGAACCCCATGCATGCTGCGATCCATAACTTGCAAACGTCGCCCCTTTATAAGAACCCCATGCATGCTGCGATCCATAGCTTGCAAACGTCGCCCTTTTATGAGAACCCCATGCATACTGCGATCCATGGTTTGCAAACGTCGCCCCTTTATAAGAACCCCATGCATGCTGCAATCCATGGCTTGCAAACGTCGCCACTTTTTTCCTTAAAAAGAAGTTTTATCACAGCAAATGAAACCGTTCACCAGACCTGTAGCCAAGGCGGGGCCAGCAGGAGCGCGGCCACAATTGCCCCTTCAAGTTATTTATATATAGAGAACAATCCCCGGGTCCCTTGTTCCCCATATGCCTCTTATCTTACCCCTTTATCCTGGTTACAGGCCTGTCGTTCACCATAAAATAAATAAGAACATAATTTAACTTAGAAACCGCCGAAGGGTGCATAAGAAACCCCTAAAATAATTAAACAAATCTTAATAGCAACAGTTTTATGATCCTTAACTGTAAAGAAGGATCTTTCGTTGTTATAAAGTATCATGAGCTCGGTCTCCGACTTGCGAGCATTGTCCATTTCTAACCTCGTCTGTACATTTCAAATGAAACAACATATTGAAAAGAAAAAACAGTTTAATAGCTGGCAATTTAATGGTCATGAACGATGTAAGCAAGTTTTCGTCACTATACTGAGTTCCGAGTTTGAGCCCGAGATTGCAAACATCTTCATTTTTTCTTTTTCTCTCCTAAAAAACTCATTTGGCCCTTCCAAGGAAACTATTCGCCATAAAAGGTTTTGTTTGTTTGTAGTTTTACGGCTCAAGGACTATAATGGTCATGCTACGCCGGGACCTACTGTTTTCCGAGGACTCGGAAACAAGGCCTAGGGAACCAAACCCAGACTACAGTGAGCAGTGCGATCTTTATGAGATCTCTGAGTAAGCGTTCTTTGCACTGTTGGGAGTCGAACCCGGATTAACAGCGCACTAGGCGAACGCGTTACCACACTACGCCACCGCAAGACTCGCCATAAAAGGAAAGCAGAAAATATATTACTCCGAAAGATTACAATGAGCGGAAAAGGCGCCAAATCGCAGGCAGGTTTTATGGTCCTTAAAAAAGGATGTGGCCTTTTGTCAATATGTGTGTATAAGAGTGCTTCTCAACCTCTTTTGTCCGTGCACCATTTCCACTATATTCCACCATTTACACTATTACCCATCAAAATGATAGTCCCTACTTTTTTCTTTTAACTAACAGCACCAGTATTACTACGTTTTGTGTTCGCAATTTCCCCTTGAAACCCCGAAATTTTCCGTTACGGACATTTCATCCTGGTGACGAATCCTTGCTGTTTAGTGTACCGAGTTCTATATCGGACTTGCAAACGTCATTTTTGTTTATTCTTAGAGAAACTTGTTTACTTCTGCCAAATAACTGAAGCGATTACATTGAGAGAAGAGGAGGGTTGTTTATCACAGAGCCGACGAGAAGGGGAAACAGGAGTTGCAGGGCGGGGGTCCCGCTTTGGCTCTCGGAGCACCTAGTTTAGCAGGAGGTTGTTTAATGGTCATAAACGATATAAGTAGCTTCTCAGCACTGCATTCGCTGCCCTATTGCGCGCGGAAGCCCTTTTTTTCCATAAAAAAATGGATTGGCCCTACCAAATGAAATTAATTGCCAAAAAAGAAAGAATCTGGAATTGACTGGAAAAAAAACTATAAGGAGAAAAGACATTTAATAGCTGGCACATGCCCTCACCCAAAGGGTGGGATCTTATGGACCGCCCCCTTCCCGAAACTAAATTTTTAATGGGACTTGGCTACAGCCTTGCATGCTTTGATTGTATCGATACATGCTTTAAAATTGTTGACCCCCCCCCTAAATTAAAACCTGGCTACGATCCTTGAGCTGATAGTTTGGTCATTAGCGATAAAATTGTCGTTTCTTCACGAAAATAGGTCCCGAGCACGATACCTGACGACTGAGCGTGTTTTCGTTTTTCAAACCTAGTTTAGGCATGCCAAATGACAAATAAAAACACATTGGAAGGAGGCAGAAAATTCTAATAGCTGGCAGTTTATTGGTCATAAACATTGCTCTAGCTCTTCATCACTATTTAGAGTCGAAGTTCAATCCCGCAGCTATCTCCTATTACTTTTTTTTTAACTAATAGTTGGACCGTGCTAAAAGAAGTAACACACTGAAAAGGAGGCGATTGAAACGGTCTGAAGTCGATTTAAAGTTTTTGGGTTGTCTGTTTGCCCCCCCAAAAGAAAAATAAAAAAATTATAAAAAAGAAAGTCTGAACTTTAAAAAAAAAAAATAAAAATAAAATTAGTACCCTTCTACAAAGCACTACCCACCCACCCCCACTTCTAGCGCAAGACTCCATTCAGACACATTCGCTCTAAATCGTCATAATGCGGCCCGGATTCTGAGTTTCTGGTTCTAACAGAAAAAAAGAAATTCAATAACAAAATCAACTATAAAACGTTTCATAAGTATCTATTTATAGCACTTCTTTAACTCTGAAAACCGAATTGGATTACAAAAAAAAGGAGAGGGAACTAACAAAATAATAAGCGAATTTTTATTTAGTCTCATAAATATACAACTGCACTTAAATTTTTTATAGTTACAAGCGTACTTCAGAACATTTACCTCTTTCCTTATTTATGAAAAATTAGTACGCTTTCAGTACGACTTAATTATGCTTACTGCACAAATATAGTTCCACCACATTGTAAAATGTACATTAATTTACATCGTCATACTACGTAATTAATCTATATCATTTTACTACATTGGTAACTCGATATTCCTCAATATACCAATATTTCGTATTTTGACCACTCAACTGGGTTTTTTAATTGGGTTATAAAATGATCAGTTGCTTTAAATCCATATTATGACTTTATGTATAGTTAGATATAAAATTATGCAGTTTAATTTTATCTAATTTCTATATTTATTTAGTTTTGATAAGGTAAGAACTTCATATTTGTCTTTTAATGTTTGTTTCACCTTTCACACGAGACATAAATCTAACTTATTTTGACCCAACAGAGCAAGAAACGGATTGATTGACATGACCAGGTCGTAGCCAAGTGGGGTCGAATCGTGCATTCGCTCTGTTCATCAAATTTTTAGGGACGGCGAAATGGATTATTTTAAAAAATGAAGTCAATCTGGAGCAGCAAAACCTTCACCTCGAGCAGACCAGCGCCGGCCCTAATCATTGGCATATATAATCCCATTCGAATCATCACTTTCGTTAGAGAGCATAGCAAAGGAAAGAAAATATGCTGTCAGAAAAAATAATTTTAACAAATAATATGAACAAAAACACAAAAATTACCCTCAATTCTCTCTTCAAATATTTGGTTGGTATGTTTGTTTTTTTACAATAAATAAACACATTAGAAAATAGGCCACTAGCGCCATCTGATGACTGAAATAGGCAATAACGTCAACAATCAATAATTTAATTTTAAAAAATGTACCCAGGCTGCGTTCGCCACTAACAGAAATCAGTTCATTAGCTCTGCACGAGCACAGCTCGGAATTCAGAAGTTAGAAGGGTAATTGTTATAGATCTGCATTATTTCGCCCACTTCTACCTAAGTACAAAATATATTTACAAAAAATATTTAAGTTTATTTTATTATTTAAAAATATTTTATTATAAACTTATTTAAGGAATTAAAATTACCAAATTCAGAAACTAAAAATGAACCGTAACAATTGAAAAATAACTTTCCAAGATACTTAAAGAAACTATTAGTCTTCCACAAGAAAATAATCCAATTAGACGGAGAAAAGATACACACACTGTATTAAAAAAAAATCTTAAGATGCCTATAATTATTTTCTTCTGAAAATAATGACTCGTAATGGGAATGTAATGATTATTTTTTCATCCGTGAACAAAGCTTTTTTCCGTGACAATTTTACCAAAGCCCGAAGAAAATAAACGTCTTGGAAAATTAATCAAAATATTTGAACCAGATATTGATTAAATTAGCAAGCAATCCCAATTCCCTTAATAGTTATTTTGTCTCCACATGCCTCATTCTTCGTCCCCTCTGGGTTTTTTCTTTTTATTCTGAGGTATCTTTAACATTATCGATCGTCCTTCAGAAAGAAAATGGTATAGCCAATTATGTAATCACTACATGTCTATTCTCATTTATGATGTATCCAATTTAGAAATTATTTGCGTGCTTTGTTAGCAATTAATACAGACAAATAATATGAGTGTTCTTTTTTTCTGAAAAGATTTTAGCTTTCGAAAAACGTTTTATTAGATCACTAGAACTACGTTTCTGAATATAGCAAATTTTAAAGCACATCGCATGAAATCGTCATAAAAAAGGGGAAAAATTAAAAATTCGCTGCAATGAAAACTTTCATGAAAAGAGTAATTCTAAATGTCAAATAGTGTATGATTGAAATCCCAAATGAACTTAATAACATAAACTCTTTAAAAATTAGTTTTCTGTGCATGTTTCAAAATTTAAAATGTTTTTATAATTAGGACGCAAGAGAAAAAAGTAAGGAAAAAAATCTGCCACCATATTTTAAAATCATGAATTTAAAAACGCTTTTAATTACGTTTTCATTAATTATCATGTTAAGAATAAAGTAAATATAATATAAAAGTAAATAATTGAAGTGCGCTAAAAAGTAATTTATATATTTGTACATCTCTCTTTTTCGTACAAACCTTTAAGTTCCAAAAAAATTGTACCATGTTTACTTCGTTCATTAAATTAATTTTATTCTTTCCTGTTTGCAAAAAGTTTAATAACAATTAGTAGGTGATATTCAGTATAGTGAATTAATGAATATCGCAAACTCACGTAAAGTTAATGTTGAGAAAGGACCATTTTTACAGGTTATTTAAACAACTTGTTTAGTGGTTGATAAATTCTGGCTGTACACGTAGCTGATATATTTTAAGTTCTAACAATTTATAGCATCCATTATCTTTATTTATATACATATATATAATTTTAAATTTTATATACATTTTAAGCATCCTTTATCTTTATTTATATATATATAATTTTAAATATATTATGATTGAAAAATAATACATGCGTGTGTTTAAGTTGGTTATTAATTTAAAATATTATATAATGAAAATGTTCTTGTTTTTTAAGATTTATAATTTTTAAAATCTTCCTCAGAACGGAACTATATCATTTGCCTAACTGATCTTTAAATACAAAATTATCTTGTCTTCTCTGAAAATGTTTCCATTAAGTTTTTCAATTATTTTTATTACCCGTGAATATAGGGAAATCCGTAGAATTGTCCTACCGAATGTAGGATAATTCTACGTCATTGATTCTAATATTATTTGAACATACATATCCTACATGAAGATGTCAAACATGAATCATAATTGCAACAAAAATAGGACTGTCAATTTAAGGAAATTAAAATAATTAAAAATTTATTTATAGTTAGTTAATTAAACGATAAAATAATTGTAATTTTTTCACATATAAAAAGTAAAGTTCTCCTTTGATAATTCACCAAAGGCAACGCAAATTACGTTTCAACACAAATCCTGTTATTCGACCATGTTTTACAATAAAATTAACATTATTTAATGTTGTCTGCCGTCATAGTCCAAATTATTGAAATTAATAAAAATTATTTTAACATTTTATGTGTAAGTAAGGGAGGGTGCAAGTATTACACAAGCAACATTTTGGCTATTTTATACCCCTCCCCGGTAGGCAAAAATTAACATTAGCTAACGTAGTAAAATATGCACAGCAGCAACCCCCCCCCCTCCCCAAATGTGCTTACGTAATACTTGAAACTCCCTAATATACAAAAATACAAATGATAAGTACAAATACATATAACTTCACATTGTCGCACAGTGTGTGCTTTCTTTCCTATATATACTAATTTTTTAAAAATTCCCTGGATGGGGAAATTTTCCAAACACCACTTCTTATCAGTGGCGTCGGAAAAGTAGGGGCTGAAGTATCCCTATTATATAACAAATTAAATTTTTCTTCTTAACGCTGAATCACTTATCTTTCTTAAAACTACTTGAGCCCCCCACTATAGTTTTTGGATTACAACGCCCTTGCTCCTTATTAGGACTTTGAAACCTTTAAACTTACTTTTAAAAAAAAGGTGATAGTGACTCCTGTTCGATAGCTTTTTTGCAGTGCACAATTCCTCTGTATTGTGAACCCATGCGTGCGCAATAGCTTTCTTCCAAACGCCGAAAAGCCTAGGATTTCTAAAAGCATTTTCTATGTATTCGTAAATGAGAGCTTTTACTGGGTTTCCACATCAATTAGCTATTATTCCGATAATTGGCGGGAAAAGACGACAATTCGTTTTTTAACTGGTTTCCATTAATTAGCCATTATTCTCATAATTAGCTGGAAAAGAGAACGATTTGTTTACTTTCGATAGAAAATTTTGCGAATAAATTGCGAAATGGTTGCTGGAATTGTTAGAAAACAGTTACTGCATAAAATTATTAAAAAAAAGCAAAAAAACAACTGGTCCATTTGAGATTTCCTGGATTCACTGGAATATACGCTAGTGGTGTTATTGAAAGAAATTATTAATGAAACAAAAGGGCGAATCCCTTCCGGGGAATTAATTATATGCAATAAATTTAGAAAGTCAAGTTCTTCTGCCATTACAAATGTCTTTCACGAATTCTCAAAACAAAATGTGTAAAACAAGAAAAATGTGGAAAACTGAAATATGGAAGAAAAATATACACCTGTGGTACAAGAAATTTACCTTACACCGCAGTTAACTGTGTCTACAGTAATTACTGACTGCATATTGAAAATAGTGGTATTGTCGATATATGGGCGATGGCTGTGACAGAACGTAAATGAATCAAGAAAACAAGTAACGTAACCAACGATTATATGTCACAGCTTCTATAAAGAAAACGAACTTAAATCAACATAACACTAACAATAACACTAATAATTTAAATTAAAGAAACATAATACAGTAAAACCTCTTCAAACTGTCACCTCTAAACAATGGTAACCTCCGAAGACCTGCCACATATCAATGGAACAGAATGCGTTCCATGGAATTAACATTAGTACTAACCTCCAAACAACGAATTCCGAACAGCGGCGACCGGCTAGGCATCACGGCAAAATTTTTTTGTTCGAATTTTTCAAATATATCTGCAAGCCAAATTATCAGTAATATAGGTAAAGTAAAATTTACTGAACGGTACTTTCCTTCAAGGTATTCCGTTGAAACATATATGTTCATTTTGTAGCTTTGCACCTTTTTTTTTGTGAATACGATGCCACTATTTATGACAAACAACCACCGTCTACTGAAAATTGGTTTTTGGTAGTTCCGGTTCTAATTAAAGCAATTAGAATATTCTTGAATTGCAGAATTTTTCCACATCTGATTAACTCGAAAATATAGGCAGAGATGATGGTGGGAAAGTGTTGGATGGCATTATCAGAATACAGGAGTAACAAATATGAAAGCCAGCAAGTTTGTTGAGTGAATGAAGATTTAAAAATGTGTGCTACGTTCACTGCTATGTTATTCCTGCAATGCAGGAATTATTAGAAAATATGATAGAAGGGGGGGGATGTGATAACGAAATGGAAGCGGAAAGGAGTATGCAACTGACACAAAATTCTAATATCAAAACACATTCTTATGTTTTGGCAACTTTGCGAGAGGTCCAAAACTTTGAACAAAAATGATGACGAGTTAGAAAAATAGCTACAAACAGAAGAAAATCCAGAGTGAAATTTGGGGGGATGTAAAAAAGACCCACTTAATAATGCGCCCGCATTTAGCGAGTTTCCGGATACAGCGAGAAAAATATGGATTTTGTTTGGTATAATGATTAAGCGCAATACAATTTAACCGCTTTTAGCGAACAAGTATCTTTCGAAACAATTATTTTCACGTTGTGATATATAAATTCACATTCGCACAAGAACCAATGTTTTGCGTTTAAATTATTATATATAAATTCGCATAACCATCATTGGCGTAACCAGGGTGGGGGCTTGTCCCTATCCAGAATTTGAGGCTAGATGCGATCAATGATAAAAATTTCCAGCTAATTATAACATCCATTCATTCCAACTCTTTCTTCTTTCGCATGGAATTAAACTTACTCAAGTTTCGGAATCTGACGAATCTACGAAATTCAATCCTAACGCACATCCAAAAAACATCAACAAAACATTAATATCAATCTTACTAAGAAAACAATGCTATAAAGTGAGAAAAAAAAAGATGCACTGCATTAGAAAATCGCGAACTGCTTAATCATTGATTCTTAACCTTTCTTCAAAAAATTATCTCACTAGTAATCGGGATGTAATCAGTGAAACCGACTTCGCG
Source organism: Dysdera silvatica (assembly GCA_006491805.2). Classification (NCBI taxonomy): domain Eukaryota; kingdom Metazoa; phylum Arthropoda; class Arachnida; order Araneae; family Dysderidae; genus Dysdera; species Dysdera silvatica. The sequence goes on along the minus strand of QLNU02014802.1, from coordinate 114,867,900 downwards.
GGTTCGAGACATTTTTTGAACCCTCAACAATCTTATTGTGGGTTCCTCGAATCCCCAATATTTTTACACGTGAGGAAACTATGCGTACGCAAATATATTCTTAAAGATTTTCGTCATCAATTCTTCAATATTTTCATTATTTATACCCTGTTCACTGCACCTTTTATAAAAGCAAATTTTTCGTTTTGTCTGGGTTCACAGAAAATACAAAAGTCTTGTCCCTAGTTCTACATACAAAGACGAGAACCTTTTGTGATGATAGTGATAAAGTCGAAAGTATGTTGTCCAATAAGTTGACTCACCCTATCTTTCAACAGATCTAGGATACACACTTTTCTTTACTTTTTACTTCCTTTGTCTCCCGAGCATCTCTGGAGCACCTGGGGAATCTATCTTTTATTTCAGGCAACTTCTTTTTAAAGAGGAACGAAAGGGGGGCTGGGCACATCTGAGTATTTTGGCAGCAATCGTAAAACTATAAATGGTGTATACATTTAAAACGACATTAAATAATTATCAGCTTGGGGATCAGCACTTTTCTTTACTTTTTACTTTGTTTTGCCTTCCAAACAACACCTGGGAAATATAGCTTTTATTTCAGTCAACTTCTTTTTAAAAAGAGACGGAGGGGGGTGGTGGAACGGGATACAGCTGAGTATTTTGGTATCAATTGAAAAAACAGAACATAGTTATAATACAAGAGATAAAAGCGAACTAAAAAATGCAAATTAGAATAAACATAAGTAAAAATAATATAAATCATTATGGAATCGAATTCTGGAACACAATACCCACTGAAATTAAAGAAATAAAACTGAAAAATAAATTCAAAACTACCACAAAATTTTTTTTATTGGAGCATCAAGTAAATTAGTCGCCACGGTTGCGAGTGTTTTTAAATCTTCGGTTTTAACTTGTTGTCCTTTGTATGCCATTGTGTCAATGATGTGCAAAAACAAAACTTGATTAATTGATTGATATCAAGGGTGTATACATTTAGGAGAACATGAAATAATTATCTAGAGAAAAAATATTTTTCTATAATTTGCTTCATTTTAATATTTCAAGTATCTTATTGTATATACCAGATAATCTGATAATGAAATTTAAATTACACTTACATCCTTTTAAAAAGGGCGTGGGTCAATCGATTTAAAATTTTTGGAACCCACAATAATTTTTCAAGTCGGCACCTATGGATGTAATGATTATTATTTTTCATTCATACGAGAAATTCTTTCCAGACCATTTTACCCAAATCCGAAGAAAACAAACGTCTTAGGAAATTGATCAAAACGTTTGTACCAAACCTCGATTAAATAAACCTCGAAAAATCACAATTCCATTACCCGTATGATAATATTTTTCCACACAACCTTTATCCTCCGCCTCCCAGAGATAGGTTCCTTCCACAACTTTATCCTCCGTCTCCTATGTTCCCTTTTGTATTGGTATCATTTGTATTTTCATTTGTTATCATGAAAAAATGACACAACTGATCGTATAATCAACACATGTTCGTTCACAAATTTTCCAGTTTAGAGAAGTTTCTTTTTTTTTCTGTTCTGTTATCAGTTCCAACATAGAATTTTGTTTCAGAATGATGCGAATTTTGTTTGAGAATAACGTGACTTTTGTGCCTTTTCTGCAGAGAGCTTTCAACTTTAAAAATAATTTTTAATACATTACTAAACAAGAAGTATTAAAACGCCTTATTTAAATTTTTTGTAAATAAGGAAAAAAAAAGAGAAAATTTTCTGAGTTGGAAACTTAAATGAAAAAATTAGTCAGCTAATATTGTATAATTGAAATTGCAAATTGACAATAAATACTTTAAAATACTTGTTTATATTATCGTGTTAGAAATGTTGGAAAAGAATGTGTAATTAGAAAGTTATTTGGTTGGTTAAAGTTTACAGCACAGGGGCAATTACTGTCATTCCTAAACTAATAATTAAAAGAAAAAACTAAATATTTAATTACTTTTTCTAAAAGCAGATTGTGGATTTTTTACGTTGCGCTATCTACAGAGCAGGTGATTAAAGGAAAATAATATGAAGGAAAAATTAATAGCAAATAAAATTTAAAAATCTAAAATCCCGAAAAATAGTCAATGAATCTGGACCTCATGAAACCCGTCTGTAACCATTATTAATCTAGAGGGCATAATCCAACCAAAAAATCTTTTTCATATTTTATTCCAGTTGTATGTATTTAAAATAACACAAATCTATACAGTACGCGTAGAAGGAGTTAGAAAACAAGAAAATATCAGTGTCTGTTACGTAGCAATTCAAAACTCATGGGAAGGGGTCAAATTGCTATTGGGGGCTCGAGTGGCTATGGGGGGGTCAAATGGCTATTGGGAACTCAAGTGGCTATGGAGGCTTGAGTGGCTATGGGGTCTGAAACGCCTGGAAAGAAAATTTTGGGGCGTGGCCTATGAAAAAATAATGTAGGTTTTTTTTTAATATACAATGAACTGCTTGAGCCCCCTGAACCCCTCCTTTTTCTGCGCCGCCACTGCTTCTCTCGAAGTATTTTCCGCAGCTACTCTTTAAGGATTCTGAAAGCATTTTTTAAAAAATGGCCACAATTTTTCTAGGAAATCTATAAATTCCGTTATTTTCTCCCATAGTGACCCCTTAAATAAGTTAACTGAGCTAATCCGATGACCTGGAACTACGCAGAATAAATAAGAAATGGAAAAAAAAGTTTTTGAGCGTAGTTTCAATTTTGTTTAACAAACTTAGACACGTTTCGAACAGATTTTGGCCGAAGTCGATCTGAAACACGTTGAAACTTGTTTAATAAAATTTAACTTACCCTTAAAAGGTTTTTTCATTTCCTAAGTTCACTAAGTATTAATGACGACCCGCAACAACCAAAAAACATTGCCAACTTTCTCTGTACTTATTTATTGCTTGTGTTTCTGTTTCTATCCAAGCAATGAAAAACAGTTGCATTTTATGTTTATCTTGAATAATGTTTATAGAGGAGGGTTCTTTGACCAGGCCTATGGTAAGAAAAAGGTTCCACAAAAAACGAAGTTTAAGGGCCACTGTCAGTTAATTGCCGACAGACTTCACACTTAAACAGAACCATACCTGTGTGCCGCTGCTTACACAGGGAAAAAAATTTTATCAATGTCATGAAAACGCGACGTCGAAAAATAAGAACAAAATTTGCAAAAGCTTGAATTTCAAAACCTTCCTAATTGCCTAATTTCCATCGTCTAATATTATAGAAGCCTTTTAATTTCCATTTTATCAGAGCTAAAAAAATATCGTAAATTTATTAAGAGATGGTCTTAGTAATTCTTCAACGAAGAGATGCGTACTTTTAAAAATCGAATTTTCTGCCAAATTCGTTTTAATAAGGCATTGCTCTAAAAACTTTACAGTTTGCTATTAGGAGCAAGCTCATCATGTATTCGATGAAATTTCTTCAACGGAAGGAGAGGAAAAATATTCGGCTTAGATATCTTATTACTTTATGCAAATTTGGGGTTCTCACTTTCATAGTTTTAATAAAATATCTTCTTTTTTAGAACTATGTGTACATTATTAAACTTAATAAATTATAATCAGATTTATAATGGACGAATATCGCTGATTATTTAACTCCCTGCAGGGAAACAACAAGACAATCTCTATGCAAACAACTTGTCTTCAAAGAAAAAAAATGGAAAGTCAAGAACGATAAATGTCCACAAATAAAATTATGGCGGTTGAAGAAACATAAAAAAAAAAGAACTTTTTTAAGATGTTTTTAAAAGGCTTTAATAAATGCATCTAATGATACATAAAAAAATTGTACCGAATTTTCATTTCTGTTTAGTTCTTTTTCTATTCTCTTACATTACTTTTTCGTCCTGTAAAAAAATTTAAAAAGCGCTTCAAAAAGTAATTTTCGCAAAAGCGCTTTTTTAAATCCTCTTAATGGCTTACGCTCCAGGAAACATACACCATTTTTTGCGTCGTTCCATTTTGTTTTTTTTTTATTTAATTTTTTGTTGTTTACTCGCCTTTTGGCAACGTGGAGTTCCATGAAGAAACACACACCCACCATTACGTTCTCTGTTGCGCAAAAAAACTGATGCCAGAAGAATTTACATTAATTTCCCTCAAAATATTCATATCACTTATTTAACATTTTTATCACATTTAAAAATTAGTGTCCGTGGAATCATTCTTGCAAGATTCGTTAGACCAAAATCTTTTTAGTTTATTTTATTTAATTGTTATGCTAATTCCTTACACAAACGTAATTTCAAAAAATAACAATTCAACATCTGATGCCTTGACAAAAAAAAATACTGCAGTATACTAACACCAGTGCTAGAGAACATCCAATTTCTCTAAATTATTCTGAATTTGGAGTTACATACAGTCGCTGACAGTATTCTAAATTCTGCATTCCTATTCATACATGTATTTTTAGCCGTATTTCTTTCAGAAATGTACAATTATTTGGGAAACCCAGGCACACATCATATGTATACAGGGTGTCTCAGCACCAGGGTTATAAACATCTAGGAGGGGTAGGGTACACCTAGACGAACAATATTTGTCATAGAACCTAGGGTCGCAAACCACTCACAGCGCTAGTTCTAAAACCGTCCAGCATGCACAAATATTTACAACCACTGCGTGAAAAGTACCAGGTAAAACTCAGGTCAGCTGCTCAAGTGCATAGATGATTAGGACATCGCATTTTGCGCTTCTCATGCACTGGTTGTCACTATTTGTGCATGCTGGACGGTTTTAGAACTGACGCTGTGAGTGGTTTGCGACCCTAGGTTCTATGACAAATATTGTTCGTCTAAGTGTACCCTACCCCTTCTAGATATTTGCAACCCTGATGCTGAGACACCCTGTATATATATGTGTGTACATATAAAACTGGAACTTATTCTAAATATTGGTTGACTATTTGCGTCTCTGGCCCCACAGACCCATATAACTCTACGCCCATAGTTTCTTTATATACAATTATCGCGAAAGCAATTATAAAACCATATTTGTAATCGTTACAATTATTAGTTCAACTATTAAAATCATAATGGTTAATTATGTATTAATAAAACCATACTATATAAGTATCCATGAGCGCAACTTAAGGGTTTAAACTGAAGTCATATATTTTTTTAGAAAGCAAAAGTTTAAATCAGATGTTTAAATTCTTAAGACTTATGGATTTTACAGCATAAAATAGCAAGGGCCATGCTGCAGTGGAACATAATTTAACAAGGAATCTGTACCTTATAATCCAATCTTATAGCCTGGGGAATCAAACCTTAAATAAAAATCTTTTACAAAATAGTTTTTAAGCCAAATGGCTCTTTAAATGTCTTTCTTTTTCAACGGTTAAACGAATATCAAACGTCGACCTCTGAATTTAAAGTCCGTATTAAATATCGAAAGCTTAAATCTTTATTTTTCTTGATCGATCCTCTTGAAACCAAGAATTTCTTCCTTTGTGCCTGACATATATTTTACTTAGCATCTATTAAAACGGTCCCTAACGTAAATTGGCTTAAATATAATGAATTCAAAACCTTTGAAAATCATCAAAAAAAGTCAGACCAGGGCTAAAAACATCCCAAAAACTGGAAAGAAGGCAGAAATATATTTTTATATTAGGAGACACATACTTCCCTTCCCCCCACTTCATAGATTCAGGACTATAGCCAAGATGAGGCCAGAAGGGAATGAATTCCCTTGGGAAATATTTTTTATCAATTTTGTCAAAAGCTTTTATTTTAGAATTTTTTTTAAATTTTTTGTTATATACAATTATGCATGATGATGGAAATTGTTGTTATTTGAATTTAAAAATGTTTTCAAAACATATTTTAAGTAGATAGATACATCTTGTGCAACTCGTGGTTTTTATATAGGTTTAAGTCTTCATTGCCTCTTTAATAAGGAGAGAGAAATATATAACTTTTAGTATTACAGCTCTATGAGCTTTCGATGCAAAATTTATGCTGAAAAATTTATTCATCAATTTAAGATATATATATTAATTTTAGATATTTATTATTATTATTAAAGATATTAATAAAATAAATTACAACACATCAGCGAATTTTAAGCCTTCTGTGTCCTTTTGAGCACCCCCCACATAAAAAGCATCTAGCCCTACCCAAATTACATTCATATTAGTATCAGCAACAGAAACAATGAAAATAATAATTATTAATGATATTAAATAATTAATCTCTACATGAATTATAATAACAAAAAGATTATATTAAATTAAAAATGTTAATGTAATCTAAAAGGCGGGGTAGGAAACAAAATGGCAGTATGTACGAACCCGGCTAAAGAAATATCCAAACGGAGCTATTTCCATGTAATCTAATGAGGAATTTGAAGAACAAATGAAACAGACAAAACTGATTACATTACTGCATATGAGTTAAACGCCTTTCTGTAAACTTTAATGCATAGTTTACCATCCACAAATAATTTGCGAGGAATTGAATAACTGTTTTAATATTTAGTATCTAAATATAATTGATCAATGTGCTTATGCGTCTACTGCTCGTATTTTCAATAACTGTATTTGAATGGAGTACCCAAAATGATTATGAAATATCAAGCGAAACTGCACCATTTTAGCAGAATGACACATGGGACACACTATATTCCTATTACAATTGTAGAAAATTATATTCCTCTTATACTGTAAATTATATCAGGAAGTATTTAATCTTCCTGTTATATTGTAAATTGACTTTCCGTACGTAGGTATCTAACCACTCTAAAAATTAAGACTTTACATATAGATGGCATTTATCGTCATACATGTACCTTCTAAAACTCACTGACAAATTATACGGCATTAGCTTCTCTAGTTAAATCATTTTAGTAGGAAAGGCTTGAATTTATATAAACCTTGCCATAAAAGTCAAAGGCCGTGAGACATTTTCCCCAAAATTCACATTTAAGACGTTAGTTCTGCGACATCTTCTAGCTTAAAAATACGGTCTCACTCGTTGTCTGTTCAGGTCATACTTTGCAAACAAAAGTACCGTAGCTTTTGAAAATTAACGAAGTAAAATACTTTTCTGAAACTCTGAGAGCCTTTGTGACAATGACGAAGGTGAGACTGAAGGAGTTCTGCATTCGCCTTAGCGTCTCATGAACGCGGAAGAGCTGATTTTGTTGAATATGTTAAGGAGAGTTTTAACCCCGAAGATAAATCTGCATTATGATGGTATAGTCAAAAGAATTCTTTAAATGATTTTATGAATATCTGTTTAAATCCCTCCGCTCCTTTCAAGATTAGCTTAATTATCTGGTGGAGAGGATATAATTATCTCTTAGAAGAAACTTGGGGAGATAATTTGTTCTAAAAAGAGAAGGTGATAGATGTCTACGTTCAAGCCTTTCTTGAACTTAAGTTCTCTTTCTCCTATGTTTCTGGATTTCACAGATATACGTTATTTGCTTGAGGTTCCTGCCCAATAATGTTTCATTCCTCCGTCAATAGTTATTCTACAATTTATTTTTATTCAGTTTCTGCTTAATAGCAGTTTGTTTCAAGTACTCTCATGCTTTTAGGTGGATTTTCACCTTTTATTTTGGATTTCTGCAGATGGCAGGTTTGACCTTCTGTATTTTTTATGTTCCAAGCGGTGTTAAAAATTTTACAAATTACTTTTCTTCTCGCTATTTATCTCTTTGGTTTTATATCTTGTCGAAGTGCTGTTTAAAAATATTGGAATGAGTTTTTATTACTCCTGTTATTGCTTTCCCTGTCATAATATTTGATTTTGCGCTTTTTAGTCATCCTTCTATTTTTTGCCTTCTGTGCAACTTTTTTTAACAATGTTTTGCAGTTCTACTCTTTTAATTTCCGCCACACTTCTACTTAATGATACTTTATTTATTAATGATATTTATTAATGATAGTTATTAATGATAATATATTAATGATATTTATTAATTATAGTTATTAATGATATTTATTAATTATAGTTATTAATGATATTTATTAATTATAGTTATTAATGATATTTATTAATTATAGTTGTGTGATATTGTAATTATAGTTATTAATGATATTTATTAATGATATTTATTAATTATAGTTATTAATGATATTTATTAATGATATTTATTGAGTATATTTATTAGTTATAGTTATTAATGATGATATATTAATGATATTTTATTTTTTCCATTAATGCTCACCTTCACTATTAATGTTTTCTCAAATTTTAATAATCTTTCAGTATTCAAGCAGCAAATTCTATTGTCTATAGCTGAATAATTCTTGCGACATGCACCATTCCACTGCCATTTAAAATGTTATAGTTATCTGCGGGATCTCTTTCTTGTCTTTTGTCTATCTTAGAGTTTGTTCTGATATATCGTACTGTTTTTTTAATAAAACCTCTCTACTCTCCCTTCACATGTCTTTAATTCTATATTACCTTCACCCTTACATATATCTCGGATCTGTAAAGAATGACTGCTGCTGCTGTTATAGGCTATTACAGTGCTACAGTGATAGGTTTTGCTCTTTTAATTCTATATGCATTCCTATATGGAGCTGCTCTATATGAATTCTCTATCATCATCTCATATGCTACTTTATATGCATTCCTTCATTGCGAAGGCAATTCCCTAACCAAATTTAAGCCAATCCGTGGAACATTTCCATCTTTAAAATTTCCAAGCAAATTATTTAAAAAAGTTTTATAGTTCTTATTCTGATTGAAAAAAAAATTTCAAACATCCATATTTTATGATTCAGTCTTATATAAGCATAGAATAACTACTGATTAGGATTGACTAACAGTCATCTGCTTATAGTAAATATAATTATTAGACGTTGATTAACAAGTCATTATTTTTAATTTATAAATTGAGATCAAATATTAGTTTCCATTGCTATTTTTCACTACACTTCAATAATTTCTGCTTGAGGAAAATGAAGTTACAGAAATTAAGCGAACTATGAAATTAAACGCCTTAGTTTTATCTAATTGAGTTCTTTTACGAAAAAAACTTTCCAATTTGTGTGCAGTTGTTAACCAAATTATCGTCTTTCAGTTTTTTCGCGGAGACGAACGTGCGTGAAGAACCAGTTATGATATGACGCACTTCTCTCTACTGCAATGAACCAACCCGTTTGTGACGTCAGCTCCCGTGATTCTAACGATACCACTGGTCAATTTTCCGCGAACGGACTATATACTTGGAGAGACATTGTACACAAAAATAAAAATAATTATTGGTTATATTGATATTATCATCATCATCATCATATTCAACCATTATCTATCCACTGCTGGATGAAGGTCTCTCCAAATGCTTTCCACACAAGTCTATCCTGAGCAATTCGCTTCCACGTCACCCCAACCTGTTTTCTTATTTCATCCACCCATCTAGTTTGAGGACGTTTTCTAGGTCTTCGGTGGTCTCTTGGAATCCAGTTCAGAATTTCTGTTGTCCATCGTTGATCAGTTCTTCTTGCAATATGCCCAGCCCATCGCCATTTCAGCCCTTTTACTTTAACAATGATGTCCTCTACTCTAGTTTGCTCTCTCACCCAAGTGTTTCTTTTTCGATCTCTCCTAGTTATTCCAAGCATGCACCTCTCCATGCTCCTTTGCGTTGTCTGTAACTTTCGTATTGCTCCAACTGTTAGACTCCATGTCTCTGATCCATAAGAGAGGACTGGCAATACACACTGGTTGAAGACCTTTCTTTTTAGACACAAAGGCAATTTCCCCTTCAGGATAAAACTGTTTCTTCCAAATGCACTCCAGCCAAGTTTAATACGTCTGTTGAGTTCTTTCATAATGTTGCCATCCATTGAAATCAGCTGGCCAAGGTAAATATATGAATCAGCAATTTCTAGCTCAATGTTGTCAACTTGTATTTTTGTTTCCTCTACGAAATTATTGAACATGATCTTAGTTTTTTGTAGGTTCATCTTGAGTCCAACTTCTTTACTTCTAGTTGAGAGCTCCTGTACCATGTCTTGGAGTTCTAATGGGTTCGTTGAAAAAATAACAATGTCATCAGCAAACCGCAAATGATTTAAATATTCACCATTTATTTTTATTCCCTTGTTATTCCAATTTATCTGCTGAAAAATCATCTGTAAAGCTGAAGTAAAAAGTTTTGGAGAAATGGTATCTCCCTGCCTCACCCCTTTGCCAAGTTTGATAGTTTTGGTATCTTTATGTAACCGAAATTTTGCACTTGCATTTTTATACACACGTTTCACCATGTCAATGTACACATCCTCAATGTCTGTTGATCTTAAAGAGTTGATGACTGCTGATGTTTTAATAGAGTCAAAGGCCTTCTCATAGTCAATAAATGCCACACACAATGGAAGTTCATATTCATGTGTTCTTTCAATTAATTCTCTTAATACTTGAATATGGTCCACTGTACTGAATCCACTTCGAAATCCAGCTTGTTCTCTTGGTTGAGCTGCATCTAATTTTTTCTGCAGGCGATGTGTTAGCACTTTTGTGAAGATTTTATAAATAGCAGGTAACAAGCTAATTGGTCGGTAATTTTTCAAATCCTCTTTATCACCTTTTTTATGCAAAAGAATTACTGTTGCAGAATCCCATTGGTTTGGTATGTTACCGCTGTTAAGACATTTGGTAAAGAATTTTGCAAGTATGTCTTCTACATATTCTCCAGCTTCTTTTAGGATATCTAATGTAATACCATCATCACCAGGGGCTCTTCCTTTCTTCATACTTTTTATTGCAAATGAAACTTCTTCTTTTAAGATTTTAGGAGCTGTTCCTTCGACTATTTCAATGTCTTCGTTTAATCCACTGTTACTTTCGTATAGATTTTTGTAGAATTCTTCAACTCTTCTAAGTATTTCTTCCCTATTTCTTGTTACGGTGCCATCCTCTCCTTTTAATGCAATGATGTGTTTCTTCCCAACAGATAAACTTCCTTTAACAACCCTAAGGCTCTTGTTATTTTCAATGGCTTTCCTTACTAGCTCACAGTTGAATTTTCTTATGTCTTCTTTCATGCTTTTGCGCAGAGTTTTACAAAGTTCTATGTACTCAATCCTGGAACTGGTATTTTGATTGTCCACCTTCATATCTCTTCGCCTTTTCATGAGCTGTTTCGTCTTCTCAGATAATTTGCTATTGTGCTTTTTACAGGTTACACCACCAATTTCCCCAGCAGTTTCAACTATTGTCTTAACAATGTTTTCATTTGCTTCTGAGATATCACTTTCATCAATAAGTCCTTCCAGTGCAGAAAAGCGATTTTTTAATTCCAACTTGAATGCCTCGGTATTTTCTTTTAATTTCTTTAAATCCACCCTCTTACTTACTTGTTTCCTAATGAGCTTCTGTCGTTCTAATTTAGTATTTAAGTGCACTTTACATCTCACCATTCGATGATCACTTCCAGTATTAAATCTGTTCAGTACACTGCAATCTTCAATAATTGATTTCTTGTTTGCCAGGATATAGTCAATTTCACTAGTTCCCCCATTTGGGTGTTTCCATGTCCATTTTCTTTGCGGTTTCTTCTTAAAAAATGAATTCATGATGCTAAGATTTTCAGCTTCTGCAAATTCGATGAGTTGATCGCCACGTTCATTCCTTTCCCCATATCCGTATTTACCAACCGATGTCTCTCCTTGTTCCTGTTGTCCAATTCTTGCATTGAAATCCCCCATGATGAGCTTGATATGTTGTTTCCCTTTGGTGTGTAACTCTTTGATTTCTTCATAAAATTCTTCAACCTCTTCGTCGGTATGGCTTGATGTTGGTGCATATACCTGTACTATTTGAAGTTGGTATCGCTGGGTTAGTTGAACAACGAGCCTCGCTGCTCGATCTGACGTGCTTTCGACTTCAAGAAGGTAGTCTTTAATTCTTTTGTTGATTAAGAAGCCAACACCACTTGTTCTTCCAGTTTCCGTTCCTCTATAATAAAACAAATGTCCACTTTTAAGTTCCACCAACTCTTCACCTTTTCTTCTAACTTCACTGAGTCCTACAATGTCCCATTTGATCTTGTCAAGTTCTTCTTCCAATTCCTGAAGTTTTGCTTCAGAAGCAAGGGATCGTCCATTAAACGTAGCCAAGGTCAATAACAAACGGCAGCCTGGGCCATTCCAGTGATTCTTAGCACCCCCTGCTTTCATGCCACACTGACCGCTGCCTTGATCAGGAGCACTCCAGCACCTGGAGACTAGGGGCCATGGTTTCTGGTGTGTCAACATAATGGAGGAATTAGCCATAATTTCACCACGCTGGCTAGACGGGTTGGTGAATTAGCCCTCCCCTTCCGCCTTTCTATCCGTGTAGCAAATATTAATTTGCCACATAAATAGAAAGCTCAGCCTGCACCACTTGAAGGCGGGGTAGGACACTAGGTTACTGGCCTGGCCGGTTCCACACATCGTCACATACGTTCAGCGTGTGGGTCTCCTTCCAGTTAGATACCAGCAACTCTTGATATACCATATATTATATTGATTAGTTAATAAGTCATATAGCCGATTTATATTCCCTAATAAAGTGAGATATTGCGAGTAGTGCAAGTTGGTACCGAAGCAAGATGACCGCTTGCTACCTGCATTCAGCTTTTTCTCTACTTCCGTCTCACAGCCGTCCATTCAATGTAAGTCATTTAAAAGTTAGCGCTTAAGTGTTAAGACAAATCATTTTATTCAATTTTAGTTTATTGTGTGTTAAAAATTAAATATCTGTCTGTAGAATAAAAATTCGAAATGGTTCTTATTTATGGGGAATCTTGGGAAAATGTAACACGCATGATATTGCATGAAGGTCTTTATTCAAGCTTATTTTTTAAATATCTCGAAAACTAAGTGCTAAATAAAAAAAATGCTTTCTATAAAAGTTGTTTATTTTTTTACGAGAAATAAAAATAAATAATATAGTTTTCCCCTTTAAAAAAAGGGTTTACCCTTCAAATGACCTTGAAAACGACCCCCCTACCCCAAGTGAAACATAGATAATGACAAACACTTTTCTCCTTCAAGACAAGCAACTTTTGTTTCAAACTTTCTTGTAAAATTCTCGTTTTTTGAGACACTTTAGATTATCAACTTTCCTCTATATTCAGTGGGAAGTTGATAATCTAAAGTATCTCAAAAAATGAGATTATCAACTTCCCTCTGTATTCAATCCAACTTCGATTTAGCGATACCCTCGATCTAACGAAGGTTGTTTGGTCCGTATTTAGTTACATTGAGCCCAGTGTTATATTTTCCTCGATTTAGCGTTTACTGTGCTTAATTTAACGATATCTTTTCGTCCTTAGCCTGTAGCTGCAAATAGAATTTCAATCAGAAAATCAACTGTCGCCAGAAACTCAACTTCAATTGAGTTTACTCAATTGAAGTTGAGTTCACTCATTGAATTGAGTTCACTCAATTGAAGTTGAGTTCACTCAATTGAAGTTGAGTTCACTCAATTGAAGGAATCCTGGTTTACAGTTTATAAAGAAGTATTTATTGCGTATTGAAGTCAACAATACATTTTCATTGCATTTAAAAAAAAAATCGAAAGACAATGTCAAATACGAAGCCACAAGAAAAACTGAAGCAAACGTCAAATATTTCTTTTCGAAGTAGTAATTACGTATGTACTTGCGTCTTATGTTTATGAATATTAACACGTATTCTTGGAAGCACTGATAAGTATTTTCATGTTTTTTCTTTTTCTATAATTTCTTATTTCAGTTCTGATCAATGGCGCACCTATGACTAGTGCTCGGGGGAAGGCGAAGAATGTAAAAATGATATTTTTAATGTGATAGTTGCTATTTCTAACGCATTTTACGTAAATTTTTAACCCAAGAAAGGGCCAAAGACCGGTCCCCCCCCCCCCCAACCTTAGGTGCATCATTGGTTCCGATAAATATGTTCCCCCGATTTAATGAATTCCTCGATTGAACAATTATTTTCACTAGTTCCTTGAAAATCGCTAAATCGAGGTTAAACTGATATTATATAGGTAGTATATTGGCATTACTTTAAATTCATTGGACTTTTTGTTCATATTATTGATTCTAAAATCTAAAATATTTCTTCTATGTTTTCTCAAATCGCTTATGATATGTACCTCACGAAAATGTATACAAAATTGGGTTAAATAAATAAACATTATTATTATTATTATTATTTATTTTCTCCGTTGTTGTCTTTGCATACTAACAGTTTTGTTTACATTCGAAGCATAACATGCGTCTGTGTAACTCTTCAAAATGTCTCTGTCACATATCCGAATGAATGTATATACAAAACGCGAAATGTTCAAAATATCTAGTCGAAAAGAATGTCACCAGGAAACTTCACGATTCCAAAACACGAATTGATGAAAGAAAATTCACTGGTCTGGAAAAATATCAAACGTTTGTTTACTCACGACGAAAATATTATTCGATATATCTAAACAACAAAAACATTTGTTTTCGGCGAGGCAAGAAAAATAGGAAGTATTGGTTCCGAAATATCCGGGTTGCATAATATTATCTGACCAAGTTTTTTTCTTTTTCTGTCAACGGCAGATCCATACCACTTTGCTCGGAGAAATAATTGGATACGTTTCCTGTTGCTCTTGCTACGAAGCCAAATATCTGAAGTTGTTCTTCGCGCTATTAAATGGGCCATCCGCCTTTACCAAACGTAAGAAAATAATTTTTCACTTTGTCTAACGGACTTAGGTAATATTTTACTTAGTGTCTGTATTAGCTGTCTAAATAAAAATAAACTGGAACTTTTATCATGATTTTCTTAGAGTGCGGAAAACTTGTATAATTTTCTTCAGGTCATGTATTGCTCTTGGTTCAATCCGTATCATACAAAAGCATGAATTTTAATAATTTTTGACCAGTAAATATATTACTGGTTTCTTCCCATTGCAGATATGGTATAATTTTAGCGGTATTATAACGTAATTGCTAGCTTCCACAAAATTAGCTAAACTTCAACAAATCGAATCACGAACAGTAAATCATTAACCATTCAATTTATAAAAATCTGATTTTTTCTTCAAACTTCAGAAAGTGTACAGTAGTAACAATATTCTAACATAGTAGTTAGTGGATAAATATTCAACGGGTAAAAGCACAAAACTGCTGATCCCTTAAGTTGTATTTCCGGAACTCCGAAGCTAATAATATTTAAAAAAATATATTTGTATATACATATTAGTGTTTCATCTAAAGCGAAATAGAAGGGCGCAACGCCCTGCCGAACCTATTAGTGCCCTGCCCTTCAACTTGTCCGCCCTTGTGCCCATATGTCCCATCTAGCCCTCAGAAAATAACACATCATCCGTCCCCGATGATAATTCAAATTCTCACGTTAGAATCCAAAACGCGTGACGAAATTTGTTGATTTATAAAAATTTTGTACTCCAGCATTTCATTTCCGTAATAACACTGATGGTTTTGGCAAAATGAAATTGCTGACGAATATTTGTAAACAAAGCACTGTTGCCAGGTTTGCAGACTTTCAACCACGGACTACTGCGATAAACGTTAGCGGTTCCACCTATTTTTGAGATCAAATTTTTGTTAAAATCAATTTGTTTGTCTTTAAGCTTTAAACTAAGCATGTTTTACATCCCTATTTTATGAAGCTTACTTGTCATATAGTATAGAACAGCGGTTCTTTAACTTTCCTAGACCGCGGACCACCCCTTCAGAGATCACTCGTCTTCTCGGAACTCCCAAAAATTAACTCGAAATTTAAAGCCAGGAATTTTCATCATACACATTTATTTCTAGCGTTTCATCACTGATTTTCACCATTTGGGGAAGGAATTTTTCGTTCCCTCGTAATTTATTTTTAGCATTAAAGAGTAAATGCTCTTGTCTTAGTACTTTTCCGAACTTTTGTGGAACACTGGGAGGATCTCGCGGACCACAGTTGAAGAACTGCTGGTATAGGATATTTGAATGCATTAAATTATTACAGGACATTGTTTAACTAAATTATAGTTATATTAATTTAATTATTATTTTGTATGAAGTTGAGATTTTTTAATCTTGCCATCTGGCAACATTGACATTAGATTGCAATAATCACGCACACCTTCCGCTCGCCTTTCACATATACTTAACTCGGAACAAAATAAAAAACTTCAAAAAATTCTTACCTATAAACGAAAACTAAAAAATTTAAAGAAATTAACAGTAGGAATTAAATAAATTAAGACATTGTTTAATGGAACTAGTAGCAGTAAAGCTGACCTAACCGCGGCTATTCATCATGATTCTATGTATTTAAAACGCCAAAAAAATGTCCGAACATCTAATCGCCGATATCCGCCTTGCAACCGAATTTGTCAAGATCTCTCTCTCATTTTGTATGTTTTCTACTACAGCAAAATAACCTTTAACGGACACCTCTCAAATACGCTCACCCAATTTTCACGATCAGGTCAAAATTCCTTCCCCAGCTTCTTCAAGTAAAAATTCCTCTCCCAGTTGTTTTTAATAGATAGTACCCATCTTTTAGAAATAAATTTTTCTGTCAGTTGCACTGGCGTACGTACAAAGTTTATAAAGGGGGTTACAGGCTTATAAGGAGATACAGACCTAAAATTGCATGTATTTTAATGTATATATATTCCACATTTCATCGCAGTGGGGGTTACAACTTCATCAGTATCCCCCCCCCTGCATACACCAATGGTCAGTTTAGTACCCGCAAATAGAGAGATACTACTATATTTTGCATCCATTTCATAGATTAGATTGAAAACCAGGTCCCAAATATCATATAAATATCCTAAATTTGTAATAACAAAAAACCTTTAATAATTTTGACGAGTGAAGTTAATGGGCATAAGTGATAATATTAGAGAAACACAGATTAAGTGCCTCAAAAACCGAGCTATTTTTTATGAAATGTACAAAAACATTTATATCTGAAGTCCTCCTACCACTTTTGTGCGATTCTTGGCAATAGGTTTTTTGGTCTTTCAACTTTCAACTCCTTCGATTAAAGTTTTAAGTGGTCGAATAACATTTACGGTTTTTTCCATGTTTTCTAACACTTGAAGCACGACTATCTATTTATTCTTACTCTTTTTTCCACGTACTAAATATTGGTCTCAACCTTTCTTATTACAGTTCATCATATTGGTACAGGCTCCACTTTATACATAAATGCACGGTGCACTGAGCAAGGAAATGTTACCTCCTAAAGTTCCACACAAGTGCGTGTTTATAAGCTAGCAGATTTCTGTACGAAAGAGCGTACATCTGAGTTTCGTGACTTTTCAAAGTTCTTGATGTTTGTTTGTTTGTTTGGCTTTTTTATGGCGCAAGAGCATCTGGACTATACTGCGCCAGAGGATCTTAAACGAATTATGTCAAAGAAAAGTCAATCGAACGCAAACCTACATGATATATTCAGTTAACGAAATGTTTAAAGTAATATGTTTGCTACGAAATAAGTATTTCTGTTCAAGTTTTATGGTGCAAGGGCATCAAAGGCCATGCTACGTTGGAACCTACAGTTTTCCAAGGAACCTGAGTGTCTTAAGGCTTGGTGAGTATTTCCGATCAAAAGGTTGGTTGGTTGTATTTTTATGACGCATGGACAGCAAGGGTCATTCTTTGCTTGCAGTCAACAAGAGAGGAATGTCATATTCTGTACAGAAAACGTTTGGAGGTTTTAAATATCGCACTGTACTGCGGTCCTTTGCTCACATTGTAAAATACATATTATCGAGCGTGACGTATATTTGGGGCGGAGTTATTCAGGTGAGTGTTGCCGTTTGGGGAAAAATGTTAGAGCAGTGTTTCTCAAAGTGGTTTGATTTGGATTGTTTGTGTTTTATGAGGCAAAGACAGCAAAAATTATGTACCGGGGCCTACGTTTTTGCAAGGAATCCAAGCCTCTGACGGTCTAGGAAATCAACCCGCGGACTACAGTGAGTAATTAGTCGGCAAAGGTTTTTTTTAGGTACCGTAGGGGGTCGGACCCAATTTAACAGGGTTAGGCAAACGCATTACCACTGCGCCACCAGGGCCTTTCTAAAAGAGTGTTACGCCTGAAGTCCGTAGTTTCGCTTCGACCCTCCAGAACTCCTCCAAACAATTTTTAAAACATTGTACAAATTTCAAGATGTATCAATTTGTCTGCAATCTCTTAATAAAAACACGCGTGAAAAGCATCATTTATACGATCTTTGAGAGGTCCACGCCCCATCTGCACAAATACAGCTAAGCGTATTTTCACTGTGCCGTATAATCATCCCATTCCTTGAAACGGAATGCGTAAAATTTTTCGTTTATCTGCCCAATAGACTTTTCCATTGAAAGCCCTGCAAAACTTATTGATTGCAATAAAACTTTACTCTCACAAATTGGCAGTTTTCACGACGAACTTACCTCTAGACCCACTTTACGTAGGCTAATTATCTTGGCGGATTTCAAATTATTAACTTAAATCTCCCATTTTGGTGCAATTAATTGAAACGAGAGCATAATGCAATGCCAAGAAAGCGACTCCAGAAACTCAAACTAATTTGAATACACCCGTCTTCTGCGACAGAATTTTAATTTCGTTTCTCAATTCTCTCTCTCATTTGATTTGTAGTGGCTTAAGGAGTAACGTTTTCTTTTTTAACTTTCATTCCAAATGGAAGATAATTAAAATGCGTGAAATGGGAATTTTATAAACTTTTGAATTAGCGTTTCTGTCCCCTTGCAAAAAACGATCGTTTAAGTCGCAGTTTATTCATTAATTAAAATTCCATTTGTACGAAGATAGCAGAACTTTGAAATGGGAAATACGTATTTAAAAAAAAGGAATTGATTTAAAAATAAGGGTTTTACTAATAAATTATTCGATATTTGTAGTTTGTGCTTTGACTAATTATAATAATAATTTTAAGGATAATAAAATTTATTTCAAATTATGAGAAGAAACAAAGCAAGTGATACAATATCTCGAAAAGCAGGTCGACGTTATACAGGTTTACTAAATTGATAAAGATAATATGTGTGTGTACGTCCGCATCCAATTTTTCTAAGTTTTATTGATATTTTTTGCCGCTATTTTCTAAAAAACAGTAAAACAATTTACTCCAATTCTCTATAATTTAGTTTTCTTGTATTTCAATAGTTTTAATCAATTCTACTTTTCGCCTTACGAAATTGCATTTCTCTTTTTTTTTTGCATCGAAATTGCATTTCTCTTAATTTCAGATACACATTTTTTTACACCGCTTTTCTGTATTTTTTTCCATTTGAAAAATTCCTATTCTTTACTAACTGATAACTTACTAAAAGTTAAATTCACTGATTTGAATATTGATGAAAATTTTATCGTTACATCACTTCTCTTATTATGTACAGCATTATTATTATAATTGTCTTTTAGTTTTTATTTTCAGTTGTTATTGCTAATTTTTAACTTTCTGAATCTCACTGCTTCATAGCGCCAAGTGTTACCAGTTTCGAGTTTATTTAGTAGTTTGAAACACCTGGTCCCTTTCTTCTTTCTTGTCTTTCTCAATCCAAGTCTGTCCGGAAATTATTATTCGAAAATCATCCAATTATAAATTTAAGCTCTTCGAAATTGAAAATCTTTCAAGATCAAAATGAGAAAATAGATTTATTAAATTTTGAAAAAATTAGAATTTTATTGAAATCTACCATCTATTTTGTAGATAATGAAGTCTTACCTAGTTTTTCTGTACGGATATTCTTCTGGATGCGTTTGTATGACATGGCCTCGTTTTAACTTCTATTTTTATATAGGACCTACATAATTTTGCAAAAAAGGAGCACCAAGAAAAGATTGTCTGTTTTTTATTGAAATTAAATGCACATACAGCACATACCCAAAATTTAAGTCCGTAGGACACGTCAATGGCTAGAAATTGCACATTGAAAGTTCAAATCAATAAGTGGTGAACGCCACCCGGCAGCCATTCATGCTTCTATACATCAAGGTAAGGAGTGGTAAAGTTTCCTAATGTCATCCTGCGACATATTCTTCCGGGCAGTCCTTACTTGTTGCACCAGCTCTGCGACATTTTGCGGTGCCCAAATCCAGCAGCCTACCATGTCCCATACATGTTCGATTGGCGAAAGGTCTGGTGATCTTGCTGGCCAAGGAAGAGTATCAACAGCACTGGGGTAGCTCACAGATATGCGAACCATATGGGGCCTGGCATTATCTTGTTGGAAAATGACTCCAAACTGTCGTGTCATGAAGGGTAACGTAAACGGCCACAGGATGTCATCAACATATCGTTGAGCTGTTAAATTTATACACAGGACGACTAAGAACGTCCTACTGTCCTGTGAGATAACACTCCAGACCATCACACTAGGGGTAATGGCTGTGTGCCTTTGTAAAACAAAGGGTGGTTGGGACCGCTGGCCCTGGCATTTCAACACACGCATCCAATGGTCATCTACACTATGACTGAAACAGGATTCATCTCTGAACACTATGCGATGCTAATCTGCTGGCAGCAATGATGATCGGCTACGACACCACTCCAGACGACTCTGTCGATGGTGTGGGGTTAAAGGCAGACGTCTTAAAAGGCTCTGTGCGTGTAAATCCATCTCAGCTAAGCATCATGAGATGGTAGAAGGTGCCACGGGTGGTATGGAAGAAACTGTAGCACGCTGGATGGCGGACAATGATGCCCTTAAGTCAGCTCCTGCCCGTAGCACAATCACCCGATTTTACCTCGCATTCGTGCAGCTTGGCCTTCCAAAGTCTTCATTCCGCGTACGAGTTCCTTGCGGCAACCATTGCTGCCAACAGCTGTATCAGTACGATTCAGGTGGCGGCCTATTGCTTGCTAGGGACAGCTAGCTTTACGCACCCCCGACTATTCCGCCACATTCGAAGTCGTCTAATTAGCTTTAAGGCCGTTACGACGTTGTCGAAGACCTTACTGGTTGCGTCTCCAGGGAACTGCAACGCTGATAACGAAAAAAAATAAACCGTCTGCAATTTTTACCTCTTTTATACGATGCTCGTTGCAAAATAGAAATGCACGCTATGATTGAAGTTAACACTCATTGGCTTTGATTTTTTTTTACAAAGGAGTTATGTATGTTTTCATCAAAAATTAAAATATTTTCCGCAAGGGGAAAAGCGAGATTTAAAAAAAATAAACCTATTTTAATTTTATCGCTTTAAAATTACAATATCCTCGGGAACTCCAATTTTTAAAAAAAAACTATTAGGCTTACCTTACTTACGCTTATTATTCTTACTCGTACTATTTAAAAGTTAAAGGCCAAGGCTTTATTCTAACCATTTTGAGAAATGGTTTCGTTTAAAAGAAGGTGGGGGGGACATAAGAATATTTGCATAAAATATATCATATGATTAACTAACTGGTGGTGTTCAAGTCAAACAAGCGT
The DNA here is from genome assembly GCA_006491805.2 of Dysdera silvatica. Taxonomy (NCBI): domain Eukaryota; kingdom Metazoa; phylum Arthropoda; class Arachnida; order Araneae; family Dysderidae; genus Dysdera; species Dysdera silvatica. Next base: position 114,846,496 of record QLNU02014802.1, on the reverse strand, counting down.
AATCACCTCGTACTGAAAACAGATGGATTGATAAAAGGTAGCGATTGGAAGAAGTCAAATGTGATTTTTGATTCCAGTTTTGTTGATAATTATAGTAAAGACGTTGTGCTTGGGATATGAATTTCGAATTATTGTTAGTTTGGGAATTATGAAATTATTTACCTTTGAATGATGGAGGTGTAATTCTTTCCAAATTTCTATTATTCCCGCTTTTATCCTTATCAAACCTCAGAAATGGATGGCGATATTTTTCCCATTTCGGCGCCCTCCTTGGCGATGTCTCGAGGTCCTTGATGACATTCAACCCCTTTATAATTTTCCTTCTGGGCCGTTGTAAATAATTGAGCTAACTTTGAAATCTCTTCTTGTTTTAAATTTTTGGTTCCTTCTTGCAACTAGACGTAGCATCTACATTCTTCTGTTAATGAACCTTTTAATTTATCTGCAATTATTAAATCTTATAAACCTGCTATACTTTTGACTTCCCTGGACGTTTGATAGTAATCCTATAGACATCTTAATCTCGATAAATATTCGGCATAACACTCGTCTCCTTTCTTCTTCGCGATAATGAATTTCTTCCTGTATTCCGAAGGTGAAAGTTGGGATAAACCTAACCATTTATCTTTGATTCTTACGTAATCATCTAGGTCTAGCAGTTATGTGGCTTTCCTAGACCGCGGACCCCCAAGAATTAACTCAAAGTTTAAAGCCCGGAATTTGCATCACACATATTTATTTCTAGTGTTTCATCACTAATTTTCACTATTTAAGGAAGGAATTTTTCGTCCCCTCATAATTTATTCTTAGCATTAAAGAGCAAATGCTCTTTTCTTAGTGTTTTTCCGAAACTTCGTTGAACACTGGGAGGATTTTGCGGACCCCCGATAGTGTCCCGCGGACCACAGTTTAAGAACCGCTGACCTAAATCATCCGATGAGAGTTGTGAAATTACATACTGCGCCTTTTCTCCTAACATAGGCAGTACCAGCATGGCTCTGTTCTCCTGAGGTATACGAACATTCTCACAAACCTTTTCTACATTCGGGAAGTACGATGAGGATTCTCTCCTCTCTCTAATTGGTCTAAAAATTGCCTTTGAAATGGAATTTATGTGAAAAGCAGAAGTAGTAAAAAAGAGGGAGAGAGAGAGAGATTTACTGCCCCGAGAACGGCAAGGGTCGTGCTGCGCCGGGATCTACAGTTTTCCCAGGAATCCGAACCTTTTATGTCCTAGGAAACAAACCCCCGTATCAGCAAGCTTTTTGAGAGAGGCAGCATTGGGAATATAACGGGGTAATAACGTGTTAAGCGAACGCATTACCACTACAATACCGTAAGGTCCTTCAGAAGTATAGTTCGTTCACGAAAAGTAGTCCGATGGTACCGTTAGAATTAACGGGAGATGATGTCACAAACGATCTTGCCGATTACAGCAGAGTGTGGGGGGGGTCATTTCAGAGCTGGTTTTTAGCGAACGTTTGTCTGCGCCAACAACCAGTTCTGAAATGACGTCCTCCCCTCTGCTGTAATCGGCTAGGCCGTTTGCGACGTCAGCTCCCGTTATTTCTAACGGTACCATCGAACCACTTTTCGTGAACGAACTACTATATCAAGAGGGTTAATGTGTGATGACCGAGCGTAAGGACATAGGCTGTCCGAATCCATTTTTAACGTTTGTAAACGCTATTACCGTTACGCATAGATAAAAATTTTACTGAATTTAAGAAAAATAACGATAGTCAACAACGTTGATTAATGTGTTTAAAATTTTCTCTTACGCCTAAAACGTTGTTGTAGTTCTTAAATTCATTTATACTGCTTCACCAACTAATCTTAAAAAATTAAATGTTTGATTTGCTATTTTATCTTAAATAGAAATTGAAAACAAATTTTGAGAACGTTATTGAATGTAAGGAATTTCTATTTCAAAGTAGATGCAATAATAACCACCTGACAAATATTCTATTTATACAACGTAATGGAATTAGAAAGACCCATGTGCGAAATGGAAAGCTTTGCAAATGAAAACAGTTTTGTCGCCTATTTAGACTTTGCTTCTGTAACTAATGAGGATACTAAACACGCAGTTTCTATTTAAAGGAATCTGTTTATCGCCGTTGAAAATGAATGGTCTTAAAACTTCAAAGAAATAACTCTCGGGAGCGAAAAGCTGCTTATGTGCACCCATTGCCTCCTCATTGACGTAGTCTTTGAAGTTTTGGGGAGCCACATTAAACAGACTTCTCTCATTCTCAGCAAGTGTGTGAAAAATGATAGAGATACCTTTTCTCGGCCAAGTGGGATGCTTTGAGTTAGATTTCTGAAACGAAGGTGATCTTCCTCTGAAAGCCAACTTGAAAACATCATATTGAAATGAATCTAGAAAGTAAATTTTGAATGCCAAATTACAAACCAAGACCTTTGCAAACATGCAAATACACCCACCAAAAATTTTAAATTTCAGTATATCTCGTGAATGTGGAAAGCCCTATGACGGCATTTTAGTAACGTGTTTGTGTATCGCGCCATCGTTTGGTGCCAGTGGTACCGCAGAACCCCTTTTTTTCACCTACTATAGTCCGGGGTTTGATCCCCATGGCAACCGAGGTTCTGATTCCACGGAAAAATAAGTCCCGGCGTAGCATGATCTTAACTGCCTTTTCACAGTAAACCACAATCTTTATAACTTATTAACAGATAGACTAGTTGGTTTATCCAGCTTTTCTGTTATAGATAGGCGCCACTAAGCTCGCGTTAAATCGTGTTAGTTTGCATAATTACATGAAAAGAATCTTCACATATATACACAAGAAGTAAATAAAAGGATGGCGCACAGCATGGCCAGGGTGTACTGCAAAAAATTATACAGGTAGTGGAGGCAACCCGATTGTGAGATAGCTTTGGAGAAACCCAAAGTTAAGGTATAAATACTGGACACCTACACTTTCCTGGCACTTGGCTTAATGAAGAGAAAAGTAGTTGTCGAAACGTCGCAGATATTTTTACAGAAGGTGCGTTTTACCCTCTTTTGTATTTCGTATATTCCGATCAGTGTCAAAAAAATTTACTAGTTCAAGAGACGGATGTGTGGGATATTTATTTTCAAAGATATTCAAATATTCCTAATCTTGTAAGAGAAGAAAGGGGCAAGACTGCACAGCTATGTCTATATTTAATATTTATTGAGTGCAGTTAATATTTATACTTTCTATTTCGTTAATGCTTCAGAAGAAAATTCGTAAAGCGTGAGTTCGCCTATTAAGTAAACTATTTTTATACAAAGAAATCGTGCTAAACTTCATAAAATATCCACGGATCATATCTACTCTCGTGAAAAGTGTTGGTGTTCCTGCGGTTAAATCGATCTAATGTAATTTACGCTTTTCATCACCACAAATCCGTATTATTAGATTTATGCCAATTTCATGCGCTGCTATGCGACGAAATCGATTCAATGTTGAATGGTGCTTCTCGTATATTTTTGGTAAGTAGCGTGGCAAATAAGGTAAAAACGAAAACCTGGATATTAGGATGGTCCTCGTTTTTTCAATCTCCTTTTCTTTTAAGGTCTCACCCCTAAATATTTTACAATTGACCTAAAACTAATGCCAGGAAAAATTCGGGCCATTTGACTGGCACCTCAGAGGCTCTGAATGTGGCCATTTATATAAAATTTACTATTTTTCTTCAAATTTAAATAAAAAATAAATACCATTTTATGCATATTAATTGCAATTATGAATTTTGAAATGTCACCAAAATATTTTTAACCGAATGCAAAATAAGAATAACAAGGCTCAATATTTGGAATATGTCTCATTGAGGATATACCGTGATGCTTTATACCAAGACACAGCAAAATCTCGCAACGTTTTTCTAATTAACGACTGTGTTTTACTATACTGACAAATGTTCAGTGGAATTATGCACATCCCAATTAATGACTTTCTCCTTCCTTTGGAAATCGTTAATGAGAAAGTTTACAGTTCTTGCGGAAAATCTTAAACTTCAACTTCTTAAAAACACATATTGCTTTCAGTTTCATGACCAGAAAGGCTAGTTGAGGTTTAAACATGACTAAAAAATGTTACCCCCCCCCCAGGAAAAACCATATCCCCCAATCTAGAGACTAGTTATGCCAAGGATTTCTTTATCTCATAAATATTGAATCCATTGATTTTGCTATAGAACTACTGTTCGTTCACGAAAAGAAGTCCGATGGAATAGTTAGAAATAACGGGAGGTGACGTTACAAACGGACTATCCCATTACAGTAGAGGAGGGCTCCAATTCCAGAACTTGATTTTGGCGCCGACAAACGTTCACCAAAAACAAGTTCTGAAATTGTAGTCCTCCTCTGCAGTAGTGAACTAACCCGTTTGTGACGTCACCTCCTGTTATTTCTAACTGTTCTATCGGACTTCTTTTCGTGAACGAACAGTAAAGTCAAACCTGATTATAACGAGAAGTAAGACGTTTGTTTGGTTGTATTCAAAATACACGGGACAAAACGCCTTCATTGAGAGAAAAATATCTCCTGATACAGCAAGCAACTGTCTAGTGAATTTTCCTCTTAATTTGAGTAGGTCAAGTCTACGTATATATATATTTTTCCCCTTTTACAAGGATTCCATCTCGGAAGGTTTGACAATAAGGATTCCTTTGAAATAATGCGAAAATACGTAATATTCTGATATTTAAATATCTGATATACAGTGAAATCTGTCTATAATGATATTCTAAAAACTGGGAAGAGATATCATTAGAGACAAGATTGAACCTGATACACTGTATCTATGGAGATCTTGTTAAAACATCATTATAGGCAAATTCTCGTTGTAGACAGTATCGCTATAAGGAAACTTCACTGTATAGTATCTTTTGAAATAGTACGAAAATACATAATATTCTGATATTTAAATGTCCAATATATCGTGAAATCTGTCTATAATGATATTTTAAAAACTGGGAGGAGATATCATCATGGACAAAGTTGAACCTGATACACTATATCTATCGAGATTTGGGGGAAAGCATCATCATTATAGACAAAGTTTAGTCATAGTCAGTATTGCTATAGGCAGACTTCACTGCCTAGTATCCATTGAAATAATGCAAAAATACGTAATATTCTGATATTTAAATATCTGATATACAGTGAAATCCGTCTATAATGATATTCTAGAAACAGGGAAAAGATGTCGGTAAAGACAAGGTTGAACCTGATGCACTCTATCGAGATCTGTGGAAAGCATTATTATAGACAAATTTTCGTCATAGGTATTATCGCTATACGCAGACTTCACTGTATAGCATACGTAAATAATGATATTCGTTTTCGCTGTTCCATCAATTTTAGCTTTTTTTTTTTTATCTTCTTTAATGGTAACATGGTTTAAAGAAGACCCGGATATAACAAGTAAAAGTGCCAATCCCTTCATGCTCGTAATAAACGAGTTCGGGTTTCTTTTTTTGTTTTTTTGTTTTTTGTTGTTGTTTGTTTGTTTGTTTTTTGTTTTTTTTGTAAGTTCAAGACTCTACTTTCAAAGTTTCTAATATCGGCTTCAGCCGTTCGCCACGAAGAAGACACTATGAAAAAATAGCATAATTCCTTGGTCAGATTCATAACATTAAACACTATGACAGCACAACAACAAGGCTGCCATCCTCTTTGTTAAAAGAATGATTGGATAAATTAGCGAAAATGTAGTGTCCAAATAAGTAAGGCACCCTCAAAATTCATCCTGAGGCATCAATCATGGCGCCAAATAATGAAAAGTTAAATAAAAGCGTGCGAGTAATGGGTATGGGGATATGGCTAGCAGCACTCATTCATTAATTTATTAAATATAAAGTTTGAGGCAAGCCCACTCCATACGTCGGGTGTGGAAAAGATTTCTTAATGGTTATTTTCCGCTGGCTGCCTGCTGACGTCCACCATACTGGCCAACGTGATTAATACGAGGGACTCTTTCTGGAGGAAATGAGTCCCTGGCAATTATTTCCTTCCGAGGCCTGGAACGCGCAGCAAATGCAATTCATTCATCCTTGGAGTGTTAATCTCCGCCTGATCGATACACTGTGTTTGCCGTCTCCGTCGTTTGTTTCCAGGCCACGTTCCAATAATAAACATTTCGAAATTGCCAGGCAGCTTCTGACGAAACTGACCAGGCTATGGGTCTGAGTGATTTGTTTTCGTGAGGTCTTTCGCGGGGTTAGATGGTTTGTTTACGGTTTCTGGACGTGTGTATTCTTTTTCATTGTTCTTAATCAGTGGTTCCCAACTGGTGGTCCGCCAAAGAGTCCCAAATGGTCCGCGAGACGGGTCATTATTTAAAAAGAAATAATAATTAATAAAAACGCTTATAAAAATGATTATTAAATGTTAAAATTAATTATAAAAATGAAATTGATTGCATATTTGTAGTATTTTACAATCTGACGGAACTTCAGAAAAGGGTTCGTATTAAAAGTAATTCGTCTTAAGCGTGTTCGTCTTAACAAGATTTGACTGTATTATCATTAGATGTTTTTTTCTGTTTATTATTTCTTTTTTACCTAAAGAACGATTTTACAAACACATTTCCCTCAAAAATGACCCGGCGCCCTTGTTTTATCATGATCTTGCAGCCAACTCGTGAGAATTTTTCAAAGTGGTCCGCGGGTACAATTGAAGTGGAAAAGTGGCCCGTGGGCACAATTGAAGTGGAAAAGTGGTCCGCAGGCACAATTGAAGTGGGAAAGTGGTCCGCGGGCACAAATGAAGTGGAAAAGTGGCCCGCAGGCACAATTGAAGTGAGAAAGTGGTCCGCGGGCACAATTGAAGTGGAATAAAAGTGGTCCGCCGGCACAATTGAAGTGGAAAAGTGGTTCGTGGGCACAATTGAAGTGGAAAAGTGGTCCGCGGCTTAAATTGAGTTGGGAACCACTGACCTAAATGAAAGCTGGTAATTTTCGATGAATTTGGCGACAGCAGAGAAGAAAATTTTTACAAACGTATGTTTACATTTTTCGCCGTTCATTTGTGGCGCGGGCAATGCACTGTTCCAATACGACGCAATTTTGAGCAGTTTGGCGCAATTTACACGACGCAAACTGTTCGTGTTTTATTATTGTAACTATCTACATAGACAAAATAATATAAAAAGTTAAATTCGGATTTTATATTATTTGCGTTGGGTTTTACGGCGCAAGGACAACAAAGGCCATGCTGCGCCGGAACCTACAGTTTTCCGAGGAATCAGAACCTTTCAAAACCTAGGGAACCTACTCCCGGAATACAGTGAGAAGTTAGTGGATAAGTAGTCTTTTTCTGGCACCGTTGGGAGTCGAACCAGGGATAACAGCGTAATGAAGGTAAGTCTCCTAAAAAGGGAGTTAGCGCATATCGCCATTTTGTTGCCATTGTATCACGTGATCGTGGTTGCAAATTGTATTTATTGGCGACATTTTAAAAGTTGCGCCAATGTTTACATTCGTCAGATAATCGCGGATTGTTAATTATTTTTATGCCAAAATAGCGATCATCGCGCCGACGAAGATCTTCACGCCAAAATAAATGAAACCGGAATTGTACAACAAAATGGCGGCGGATGCGTCGGTCCATAATTCTAGGGGCTCTAAGTCTAGTCTTACCACATCGTGATAGCAGGGCCTTTGATTATACACAATGCTCAAAATGGTGCTTTTCAGTTAACGCCAAATGCTGGCGCGAAATTTATCTAGAAATAACATTGACAGGAATGGCAACCCTAATTATGCTATATCATGAAAAGAATATATTAATTTTGGCTTTAAAATGAAATCGACAAAATGCCGATTTTAACTGAAGATTGAGAAAATTATGAATTAGCACATACTATCTGTTCACAAAAAAAATCCGATGGAACAGTTAGAAATAATGGGAGATTACATCACAAACAGTCTCGCCGATTACTGCAGGAGGAGAGGGGGACTCCGATTTCAGAACTTCTTTTTGACGAACGTTTGCCGGCGCCAGAAACAGGTTCTGAAATTGGAGTCCTCCTCTGCTGTAATTGGTTAGGCCATTTGTGACATCACCTCCCATAATTTTTAACTGTTTCATCGGACTGCTTTTCATATACAGATAGTACAGACTGCATATAATTCCAATCGGCAGTTGTACATGTTTAATTTTTAATTGCAGTCGACGGAATTGATTGATTTCACGATCTTTGGTTGCAACGTCATTTCAGATCTTCATGAAGAGGTAGGATATAGTTTCATTTCATCAACTCAACGTGTCCCAATTATCCGAGAAAAGGTATCCACCACTTTTCACACGCTTGCTGAGAATGAGAGAAGTCTGTTTAATGTGGCTTTCCAAAACTTCAATGACAACGTCAATACGGAGGCGATGTGTACACATAACCAGCTTTCCTCTTTTGAGAGTTATTTCTCTGAAGTTCTAAGACCATTCATTAATTTTCAACGGAGATAAACAAATTCCTTTAAATGGAAACCGGGTCTTTAGTATCCTCATTAGTTGCAGAAGCAAAGTCGAAATAGGCGACGAAACTGTTTTCATTTCCAAAGCTTTCCGTTTCGTACGTGTGTCTTTCTAATTCCATTACTTTGTATAAATAGAATATTTGTCAGGTGATTCTCATTGCACCTACGTCGGAATGGAAATTCCCTACATTCAATAACGTTCTCAAAATTTGTTTTCAAGTTCTATTTAAATTAAAACAGCAAGTCAAACATTTAGATTTTTAAGATTGATTGATGACTTAACACAACGCAGTATAAATAAATTTAAGAACAAGAAGAATGTTTTAGGCATAAGAGAAAATTTTAAACACATTAATCGACGTTGTTGCTCTTAAATTCATTTAAATTTTTACCCATGCGTAACGATACTAGATTTTGCAAACGTTATAAACGAATTCGGACAGCCTATGTCCTTACGCCTGGCCGTTACACATTAACCCTCTTAATATAGTTCGTTCACGAAAAATAGTTCTATGGTACCGTTAAAAATAACGGGAGCTGACGTCACAAACGGCCTAGCCGATTAAAGCAGAGGGAAGACGTCATTTCTGAACTGATTTTTAACGAACGTTTGTCTACGCCATAAACCAGTTTTGAAATGAAGTCCTCCCCTCTGCTGTAATCGGCTAGGCCGTTTCTGACGTCAGCTCCCGTTATTTTTAACTATACCATCGGTCAAGTTTTCGTGAACGAACGAAATATAATAGATATAAGGTTTTTTGTTTTTGTTTTTTTTAGAGCAGATCATTGAATTGAAACAAATAATATTCAAAAATACTGTATATATAGATAAAATTCCGCAAATGGCTCAGCACGTAAAAAAGTTTTATAAATGTCGATACTATTTAATACATAATCATCATCACATGTGTATAGTACGTATTCAATACTAGTATAATGTAGTAAAAATTAAATTTTCCATTAAATTCAAATTTTTATTATAATAACTATCAAAGTGCTTAACAATTATACCTAACAGAACATTGTAAATTCAAAATCAATAACCATGTATCTCATAATTTTACTTTACTTTTGTTTTGCGAATCCATTTTTTCAATATAGCCTAAAATTATACCCACGAAATCTTTTTCTTTGTTCTATGGAACAACTGCATAAAATTTATATTTTGAATGCTAAAAATTTGTACGATTTTTTTGTTTACTTTACAGCGTACTTTAAATTGAACTCCGGTATTTATATATAACAAAGGCATATTACATAAAAGGAAAAACTGACTCCCTGGATAGCTTCAAAATACCATCTTCATTATTTTTTTGTTTAAATGATACACTCTATAACAAACAAATCGACGCATCAAGAAGGAGTTGTCCGATTGCGATAAAAATTGGTGGATGTGAAGAACATACATAAAAAAAACGATTAAAATTTCAGAACAATTGAATGATTTATTGCAGAGTTTGACCGTTACAAAGGGAGGAAGTCAATAAGGCGTTGGTCCACCTCTGGCCTGGATGCAAGCTGTCACCCGGCGTGGCATAGACTGATAAAGATCCCGGATGGTGTCCTGCGGAATTTCTTGCCAAATTGTCTCCAACTGTCGGGCTAAATCGTCAACATTCCTGGATGGTTGCAATCGCCTTCCCATAGCGTCCCAAATGTGCTCTATGGGAGAGAGATCAGAAAACCTAGCTTGCCAAGGAAGTGTTGGGCAAGCTTGAAGACAATTCATAGCAACACGTGCCGTGTGCGGCCGGGCATTGTCTTGTTGAAACGTAAGTCCAGGGTGTCGCAAAAGGAACGGTAACACAACCGGTCGTAGAATGTCGTCTACGTACCGCTGTGCTGTAAGTGTGCCAGAAATGACCACCAAAGGGGTCCGGCTATCAAAGGAGATGGCACCCAGACCATAACGCCCTGTTTTGGCAACAACACCCTCATATAACGAAGCCTCGCCACAGAATCATGACGTCACCCTACGCAGGCTGAAATCTCCATGCGAGAGTTCGCAAGCAACACCTAACAGTAAAGTTTAGGTGATAGAAAAATTAAAACCTTGATAATTTAATTTTTTAATTCGTTTTCTTATGCATTAAGCTTTTTTAATTCTAATTTGAAATTTTTAACACGTTTTCTTTCATTGGATTTTTTATAACCATTAAAATGAAATTTTTTGCATAGTGTAATTCAATTATTTGAATATTTTAATTGATTTTCTTACATTGCCCCCCTCCCACCTTACCGAACGTATATCACGCGTACATTGGTTTAAAATGTTAAATCAAATGAAGAAATACAAAGTAACATTTTGCTGTTATGGTTAAGCATAAAATGAAATAATTGGAATTATAAATTGAAAGCTTATTTCTGACTAAAATTGATGTGGTGGTTTGTGCAAGGAGATTAATGGGAAGGGTGGCCGCCGAATGTGGCAGCGCTGTATTCTCAGACAGGCTTTTGTCATATGATATGACGACCAGTGGACCGAGAAGGGACACTGGGGGGGAGGGAGCATTGCAGGGGATTGTCGATCGAAACAGGCGTACAGAGACGCACAGCTCACATGATTGTCGTCATTCAACGTCGACCGGAGGCCATCCACGATCAGTCCGCCCCGAAGAGCGGCCGAAATAGATGGATGGCGCGGAAGAACACCCCGGGCCGGCCGGTATTCCTACAGGAGACCACCGGACACCGTTGAGTGGGTGTGGTGCCGCGAGCGGCAGCGAACAGGCGAAAATCATTCCCCGCAACCAGGGCGCACGAGACCAGCATAGTCCGGACAGGCATCACGTGCCCAAAGTATCATCCACTGTTTGCGAAAGCTGGCCCCCAAGCGATCGCAGCGGACGAAGACAATGGCGAACGCCCGTCATGGACAGAAGGCCAAGCACGGCCCTAGCGACGAAGTCCGAATTACGAGGGAGGGCGGAGTCCGGTCCCAGAATAGCAGAAGCAGGCATCCATCCACCGCCGCCCGGCGGCCAAAGTGAATATCCCAATCACTCCGTCTTAAGCGAGCCGGAACCAACACCCGCCAGCCCGGACAGCAGAGAACAGACATCCGCACGCCCTGACTAAAATTGAAACCAACTTTTTTTCTCAAACATACCA
>QLNU02014802.1:114821695-114834810 GCA_006491805.2 Dysdera silvatica | reverse complement strand
AAGCAACACCTAACAGTAAAGTTTAGGTGATAGAAAAATTAAAACCTTGATAATTTAATTTTTTAATTCGTTTTCTTATGCATTAAGCTTTTTTAATTCTAATTTGAAATTTTTAACACGTTTTCTTTCATTGGATTTTTTATAACCATTAAAATGAAATTTTTTGCATAGTGTAATTCAATTATTTGAATATTTTAATTGATTTTCTTACATTGCCCCCCTCCCACCTTACCGAACGTATATCACGCGTACATTGGTTTAAAATGTTAAATCAAATGCAGAAATACAAAGTAACATTTTGCTGTTATGGTTAAGCATAAAATGAAATAATTGGAATTATAAATTGAAAGCTTATTTCTGACTAAAATTAAAACCAACTTTTTCTTCTCAAACATACCAATAATTGTTCTGTATTATTCACGCAAAAAATTATATATTTAAAGTATTTATATGCTGAGATACAATATAATTCAAATCACAACTTTCTATAAAAACGTTTCTGCAGATATTATAACTTGGAGGGAAATTTTTCGTTATATATATATATTACCAAATGTTTAAAACATGTTTACAGAACATAAATAATTATTGTTATGTACATTTGCAGATTAAATCTAGATATAAAAAAAAACATTTTACATGGAATTAATTTGATACCCAAATGGATATAAACAAGAAAATTAATTTTTATTGTTATACACATAGGTATAAATGCACACATACATTTGAATAACCTACTGGCAATTTTGCCTGAATTACAAAACGAAGTACATCATCACAGACAACAAACTTTATAAATAAAAATATTTCAGAAGGAAAGAGAATTTTTGAGACTTGTCAAGGTTTTCGTTTTTCTCTATTTTGTGACACAAATACTAATGAACCTTTAAATTTTTTTACAATAATTTTTCAGAATGGTGTTGATTTTTTTGCTATTAATTTTAACAAGAAATCTGATGAATGTCCATTTAAACGAATATCATAAGGCAAACACTTTCCATTGGCACACAATAAATTAATAATAGTTTCTGATGTTATTTGCTCGATTATTAATCCTTTTTAAAAAGTATTGTTCAAAATCTGAAAATAAAAGCTTTGAAATAACTACATGACTGTTATGTTAGAAGGTATTTTGGGCACCCAATGAATATCGATAGCACTGCATTTTTTTCCAGGCGTTGTTGTAACAGAGGTATGCTTATTTTCTTTCCAGTTTTTTCATTAAAATGTTCGGATGTGTGCCGAATGTCACTTGGGGCAAAGGGAAGTTCACAAACCTTTGAAATTAAACGACACATAACATTAATACCACATTTTCATCTAACTCCAGTTTTGGGTACGTGGCCCTATCATGATTTCCAAAGGTAGGTTTTATCAAAAAGAAATTTCCCAAAACAAAACATTTACATGACTCCGTTTGGTTGAAATCCTAGAAATTGGCTTAATTCTCTTGGGAACAATTAAAGCAGCATAACCTGTTTTTTGGATGTTCCCCCACATGATCAAAATTTCATTAAATTTGACAATAAGCCTCGAAATTGGCAATCAACAATTTTGGTGAAATCCACTTGTACACAAAACTAGAGTAGAACTGAATTTTTTAATAAATTAAAACAGAAGAAATCAAAATATAATGTAACGAATAGGGCAGTGATTTAAATTTTGGACCAATAATAAACCTGATTTAAATGAAATATATAATTGTGACATGTTTTCATAAAGTGTCTGAACTCTCCCTTCCCAATTCTTTTTGTGTGTGTAAATTGGGAGAGGGGGGGGGCTTTGCGTTTTCTCATTTATTTCGGTTTCTAAATTTCAATAATTAAGAAAATAAACAAATAATACCACGCTTGGTTAATATATGGTTTTTCAAAGAATTGACGTAAATTGGCCCACCCAACTTGGGAAGTGAAACTAACTTTTAAAATATTATTTCAATAATAATTATATTTTAATAGAAATATTTTTTAACATTAAAAAATGACTTGTTACACTTGGTGAGAAGTTGCCATTTGTCGAAAAATATGAACGATGTCTATCTATAAACGCGATACTTTCATATGTGTATCTATAAACACGAACCAAAATAAAAAAAAAATTGGCGAGTTTCAAAATTCGGCGCCAATGCGTGCGTACTAAAGAAGTAGTCCTAAAACACTGAAGACGCATGAAATACAAACATAAAACACAAAGTAAAACTTACCCGAGAACTTTTTGAAACTGTGAAATCCTTTCTGTGAACGATAGATAACCACTTGCTTCTCAGAACAGCATTCAAAGGGCAGCATCGATCACAATTATTAATTCGGAACAGCGTGCGTACACGTGTTCAACTAATTCAGCGCCAAACAGCCTTCAGAAATTTGATGAACGCTATGTGAAGTGTTACCAATCAGAAACCTGTGCTACCACCTGCATATGTAGTAAAACTCTCCAAACGTTAAACAACGCATTTCTGTATCAAATCTTACTGATTTGTGTAGTTATATTTTCATGATAGCAATATGCAAATCGAGAGAACTTCATAAGGATGATTTCCTTTCTCATTAAAAGAAATCCCCGGTTCGTATAAATAAAACTCATCCCTATGCTGGTTTTATCACACTTCTTGTTCCGAAAAAATCTTCAAAACTGGCGGAAAAACACTTAGTATTGGCAACAGCTAAAATAAACACGTGATTTTCTATATCTCACTGCAACTAACAACAAATTGAAATTAATATGCATAAAAACTTAAGCCGGTTTCCATAAGAGAACAAATCCCCAATAAAATTTCCCAACTGGCCATAAAGAGTAGCTTAATTCAGCGAGATGTTGTGGAGTTAGCTACAGCACGATTGGCGATTTCCAAGTTAATAAAAGGCGAGAATTCCCCAAATTTATCAGTCTCCTAAAAAAAACTTCAGCCTGCGTACACTACGTCACAAACATCTATGGCAACCTGTGGAAAGGCTTCGTTATATAATGGTGGTATTGGTTGTGGGCATGTGTGGCGTGCAATAGTAAGGGCAGGATCCCCACGCTGCCCTGGACGTCTCCAGACACGTCTGCGGTTGTCATCAGGACACAGTTGGAAACAGGACTCGTCACTAAAGACTATACGTCCCCAGTCAGCGCAGTTCCAAGTTGATCGAGCCCGGCACCACTGCCACCAGACTTGACGGTGTAAAGGCGTGAGAAGTAAGCGGCGTAACGGTCGGCGCGAGCGTAAATTCCGCTCTCTCAGTCGTCTGCAGAGGGTCATGTTGGACACATGTGTGCGGGCCACACGTTGGATAGTTGATAACGACGAATCCGGTGCTGTGACATCTGCTCTGACAATCGCTCTGTCTTCCCGTTCTGTTGTGGCCCTAGGTCGACCGCTGCCGTCCCGACGCTGACATCTGCCGTTGTTGACCCACTCTTGCCAGCACCGTCCAATCGCCGCATCGCTTCGACCCACATGTCCAGCGATTCTTCGATTCGTCCAACCAGCCTCTTTCAATCCGATAGCACAACCTCTTTCAAACTCTGACATATGCTCGTAATGAGCACGAATCTTTCGGCGAGGCATTGTTACAGTCGACGTAAGATATCCGCAGTCAAAATGCAACAGAAATTTTGACCACATATTGAGAATCGCTCCTTATATACACCTGCTGAATGCGCAGTTCCGATGCGCTGGAGTTCCCGCTATTCATTCATTGGACACCAAATTTTAATCATTTGCATGTTCGGTCAAAATGTCTTTGCATACGAAATTTCATTACAATCGGACAACTTCTTCTTGGTGCGTCGATTTTTTTGTTATAGAGTGTACAAATGTGAGGAAGCAACAAGCCTGCATTTCATGTACAATGGATATTTAGAAACTATCGTCAATACTTTGCATAATATATTAGTTCCTCTGCAGAACATGGATTTTAGCATTCTCTTTTATCACATTTCTCTCTCAACAAGCCTTTCCTCAAATTTTATTTAAACCAGGAGAAAGAAAGCGGAGAAGAGTAGTTAAAAACACCATAAATTCTCGGCAGTGACTAAACTGCGCCCCATACTACTTAAAATTAATGAACTTTCAGTTCATGTTAACTAAACCGTCCTTTTCGGATAAAAAACAGATAAACTAGATGACGAGTGCCCGGTGATACACTTTAATGGACAAAAATTCCCTGATTCGGAATTCCAACCGCGTTGTTGCTTAGAAGAGACTGATAGACGCGTCACCACACTTGATGCAACTTAATACGTTCGATTTTTATTCTCTTGATGCAATTTCCGGTTCCTGCAGCTAGTGGCTAGGGCTTCAAGGTAATTATTTAGTCTTAATGAGCCTCAATTTACGCCATGAATGCTAATGGGCTTCATTAGGCCATGCGGTTTTCTGTTGTCGACGATTTGCATAGAAGCTTTATGAAATTTTAATTGATGTTAATGCGAAAATGCTGACAAATGATGAGGCAAATTTTTCACTATGAACGTTGAACATTGTTGTCAAAATTCACAGTTAAATGCAACATGTCTCCCAATAACGACGTTATAATAAACGACTAATTCCGTTTAACGACGGAAAGTCGAAGTCCTGTACAATGATCCATTGAATTAGGCCTATTTCAATTAATGTCTTCTCTTCCGTTTATTGACTTTTTAATTCGTGTTTTGTTTTTGTATTTTATGCTTTTACGACTCAAGGACTACAATGGTCATGCTGCGCCGGGACCTACTGTTTTCCGAGGAATCCGAACCTCTTAAGGCCTAGGGAACCAAACCCAGGTTTACAGTGAGCAGCGCGATCTTTATGAGATCTCTGAGTAAGCGTTCTTTGCACCGTTGGGAGTCGAACCCGAGTTAACGGCCACTTGGCGAACACGTTACCACACTGGGCGCACAACCACTCCCCCAGCGAAGGTCCGTAATAGGAAAATTTACTGTACTTAACAAATAAGAGCTGTATATTAATACTACATAGCAAGTGGATATGTGCATCAAGCTTGGCAGAGATTTTACATATATGTTAGGTACATTGTTCATAAAGTTACATATCAACTCATATTTTACATACCCAAGTAAACTGATCATTACAAGACGAGAAGGTCGTATCCTCTTTATACATATAATACATTAGGATGTGGATCAAACTATTAGTATGTAAAATTAATTCATTAGCACATGATTACACTTTTAATTAAATTGTTATAATTAAGATCACGTAAGCATGATCCTCGAACCTTGAAATTTATTACTCCAATCGCGCATTATCACATAATAAAGATAAAATATATTCTAGGACAAGAATCAGGGTGCCTTGAAAAAATTTGCTTGAATAAAATCGTGCAATTCTTTCAGGGCGGTTCAATTTTTTTTTTAATCACAGTGTATATAATATTAACAGAATATAAAAATTTAAATTGTACTTTTATCATTGACATTATCATAATTGGTGCTTATATTAAAACCTTTATTAGTCGCTTTTTTTTTTCTATTCTCAGAATAAATAATGAATGTTTATTTTATGAATAGCAGCAAAGCATTAATGTTCATTATCCATTATATACATTACATAAAAGCATTATTTACTATATATATATATATACTTTACTATTTACTAATTTCCGGTTTACTCTTTCCATAAAATTCATATTAACGTTCTGTCAATTAAAACGTGTAAAGTATAACGTTCATATCACTGGATTTTTACTTACAATCATCATTATCGTTGTAAAATGACGTTGATGATTAGATGGTTTCTGATGTTATGAACGATTATCATTATAAAATCGTTATTTTCCCTTTAACGGAAAGAATTTATTCATGGAGTTAGAGAAATTCTGAATTTTCTGTCTCAGTTAGCAAAATTACAAACACACTGATCTTCTAAAAATTGTGTATTTTTACATTATTTTATTTGTAACTCAAATCAAGGAGGAAATTTAATGTAGTTAATGATATAAATAAAAATTAATTCTAATTACTCATGCATTATTATTAAATTGGTATAAATTAATTCATGATATAAATTTAATATGGATTAGTGATATAAATTTATGGATGATATAAGAAATTGTATAGTTAATTGATATAATTTAATATGGGATTAATTGATATCAATTTAATATGGACCAGATGATATCAATTTAATATGGATGGTGATATCAATTTAATATAGTTAAGTGGTATCAATTTAATATGGTTCAATTTGATATAAGACTTTAATATGGATTAATTGATATAAAATTTAATATAGATTAGTGGTATGATATATAAATTTGATGACAGATTAATTAGTATGATATAAATTTGATATAGATTAGTGGTATGATATAGAGAATTTGATATAGATTAATTGATATAACTTTAATATGAATAAATTGATATTTAGGATATTTATATCAAGAGGAATAGCGAATCAAGTTTAACTTTATTTTCTAAAGAATTTACTTCAACATATGATTTTAATTAACAATTTGTAGGAGTTATTTATATATGAACTAAGTTTATTAATAAATTATTTCTTGTTACTTTTACTCTCAGTTTTATTTAATTATAGAATCCCTTCTAAGGGCTTCAGAATTATATTTCGTACAATATGTATTTTCTCAACAAGTGAAATGTTTTTTACTTTGATGGTAAAAATTTTCGGACTTGAGCGCGTGGAGGCGCTATTTCAGAATTTTAAGAACTGCACCCTACTGTACCCACTGTAATTGCTATAACTACAGCTTTCTTCCTTCAGTCTTTACATTTCGATGTAGGAAACTGTACTTTATGATTTTCTCAATCTCTTTTCATCTATCAAATTATTGTTGTTATATATGCCCAGTGACATCTTGATTTTTCTATTGAAGTTATCCCTTGGTATTGGATCCTTTCAAAAGGATCTGAGACATCAAAGATACTTTTTTTAAGACGTTCGAAGCAAGGTGGCCTTTTTTTAGTTAATGGATATTTTGTCCATTCCGATTGTTTTAAAGCTGTATTTAAGGTATATTGGGATTACATCTAATACTCCTATTCCAGTGGGAACAACCTTGCCATATAATTCTAGTTTCATTACAATCTGTAGATCATTGCATTTGGTGATCTTTTATTAAATTCTTTATTTTCGATCCCTGCATCTCCAGATACTGTCACATCTTTTCATGGATGATTATATATCGTTTCTATTGCAGCTATTTTATTTATTAGGCTTATAACATTACTTTAAAAATTTTAGCACTGCAATCCAAAAAAAATTGCAAAACAACTGAATTTTCCAATCCGGTAAAAATTGAACAGTTTTATGAAAATTTTCATTCTTCGGTAATAAATAAAAAGCATCGTGTAATGATAGTCATTTTAAAAATAACATTATACGGAGTAAGGATTGCTAAACGTGAAATTTTCATATTGTAAATGCAAACTGAAAAGCACAGGGGCGGACTGGACCGTAGACCAAGCAGCCTCCGGGCCGGTGGGCCCTCATAGGCGATAGGACTTGCGCCCTTATGCACGACAGGATTTGCGCCCTCATGCACGGCAGGACTTGCGCCCTCATGCGCAACAGGACTTGCGCCCTCGTGGGCTATAGGACTCGCGCCCCCTAATAATCCAAGGTATGCGCCCTTTGAGAAGACCCAGTCCATCCCTGCATAAACACTGTTTATAGTGTATTCATGTTCTTATCTTATTTAGAATACAATTAACATGACCTTGCCTTCATGTAAAATGTGATAAAACTCTTATTAATAACGTTTGGAGCAAGCATTCTTCTGATAACTGCAGGTATTTTCATTTCTACCTATCCATGCAATAACATGGTTTTAATTTAAAACTCCTGGTATGCTTCTCGAATTTCGTCCCTTTCCAAAGTCCATTACACCCTTAATGGATTTATTATTTGTTTAATGAAACGTTAGTCTCCCTACTTTTCTAATAAATTATATATTATCACGCAAAATATGTTATTTTTTATCAAAGTACACGGCACGGAAAATCCGCTGGTGGATAAAACACGCTTTCCATTTGTATATTTACACTATCAGCAAAATTAGTAACCCGCGCATGAAAATGGCTGATATCTTAATATTCTTTTTCTATGCATAAATTATGGGCCTAGCGTGTGTTATCCAGATTCAGGGTTCCTATTGTTAGGAGCTAAAAATTTCAAGATACAAAAAAAAAATGGATAGGACACTCATAAATTTATGAGAAGATAACCCAATATCAGAAGTTGTAGCAGACGAAATTTTCATTGAAATATTTTTCTTTCTTTTTGGAATAAATTTTTCGCGTCGTCACTCGCAGGCAATGCCTAGTTAATCTAACTTACTACGCAGCGTATGGGTGTTCTGCATGCAAAGGAGAGGAGCTGTCTTATCATGCAGCACACTGTTGTTCTTTTTTATGTATGCATGCATGAGAAAGATATGTAGGAAAGACTTTCCGAGAAGATAGGATCAAAAAAGGGGGAAAAGTTCATTTATTTTTCAGAAACGCGAGAGACAGTTTTCCCCCCGCCACTATGCGAGAAAGGAAATATTTTTGGAGGGAAAAAAAGTTGTTCCAATTTTCTTCCTTTGAACATATTCGAACATTTCTGGAAGAAGCCTCTCAGATTGTCGACTTATATGGTAACTGCCAAAACTTACTACAGTGATAGATAGGAGAAATCGTCAAGTTTACCATGCACGATTCTATCAGAAAATTGATCTGACTTGGGGCATGCATTTTCTCTTCCAACGGCCGATAAAAAATCGCGCAATTTTCTTCATTTCTGGTATTTTTACGAATTGGGTAATCTTCAAAAATATAACATTTTAGGCTATGGCTGATTTTTCCCCCCTTCAAATGACTAACGATTCGTATTTTTGTATATTGCCCGGTTTAAGACTGAAACTTTGTATTTTTTTGCGCGACCAATTTTTTTGTAAGTACACAAAACCTCATTATCTTAAGCAATTGAAAAAAATGTTACATCAATAGATCGACATTTCCGGATAATTGGAAATATATCAATCCAATTATCCGGAACTAGTTATAGTCGTTGGCATAGTTAGCCTCGAGACTTAGGAGGGTTTTAAACCTCGTCCCAATAATCCACATTTAACATTCATTTACGATCTTTTTTTTTATGACGAGCATTATGTTTCCTAAGAGAGACGAAGCCCCCTACTACTAGTTACATCAACTGTTCTGGTACAAATTATAGGCATATTTTACAATAGACATATACATGGGCGCCCATATGGGGGGGCAGAGGGCGCTCGAACCCCCCATCCGCTAAAAATTTGATTTGCCCGAACCTGCTATGCATTTACTTTCAAAGTTTTACAGTCACATTTTAAAATAAGGTACTTTTTAGCTCATTACTAATTGTCAAGTAGTGTAGTATTGGGTTTCCTTGCACCCCGTTTTCAAAATGGCAGCCGTTTCCAAGATGGCCGCCATGGCGGGCTATGTCCTTACCCTCCAAAATGGGGGCCGTGTCTCTCCCTCCCAGAATACGAACATGTTTTTTCGGTTTTTTTTAGTTCCTGATTTTTTTAATGGATGGCCTTCGCATAGACTCGACCTAATTTTTTTTTAATTATTCCTATTTTATTTTTTATTTTTTTAATTTCTATAGGATATATCCTTATTATTTTGATCCAGTTGTTTTTATATTAATACCTATTTTTTCGTCGAAGTTATTTAATTATCAGATCGTTAAAATTCGGAAATTACCGTATATTTTCGGTTTTAATTTGTGTTTTCTGATTAATATTAATTAATATGGTTGTCATGGATAAGTTTATTTTTCTCATTTGTATCGGAGTTTTCATCGAACTAATTTTCATTATTTTTAATTTTTCCTATTTATTTAATTATTTTTATTCCAAGAAGAGTCCGCTACTTTATTAAATCTTTATTTTGATCGAGCTAATTTTATAGGAATATTAATTTTCCTCTAAGTTAATTTGTAAATATTAAATTGTTAAAATTCGGGGCTTACCTTTTTTTTACTTTCTGATTATATTTAATACTGCAGAGAAAGTTTTTTCTATTTTTATTCCAAAAGAAGTCCTTTGTTTTATTAAATCCTTATTTTGATCGAGTTAATTTTATGTGAATGTCAATTTTTCTCTTTGTAAATACCAAATTGCTGAAATTCGGGGGGGATTATTTGCTCGCCGATTATTTTTACTGCAATGGAAGTATTTATCTCGGGCGGACTACGAAGCGTACTCCGTTAGTTTTGGATGCTGAATGAAGAAAGAGCGTTCTTCAGTAGTTATCCCCCTCTCTTTTTTTCTTATTCTTAGAGTCCAATCAGAAAAAGTTTCAGCAATCCTACAATTCTGTTTATACGTGCGCCTCTTTTTTATAAATCCGACGTTTTGCTTCCTGCCCTTTGACCCCGGTGGCTTATATAGTCCAAGGAAGGATTCTTTTGCCGCAGAGCTATTTCCTATAACAGTGTGCTGTCAATTATAAAAAGTATTCAAGTGTTCCTACCTAGCTGCTGAAATTCCCCTAAAAAGATAAATTCTTCTCGAATGTCCCTCTACGACAGGTCATCATTTATTTATATCCACACTTTTTGGAAGTAGGGGTGGCATCAAACTTTCTTTCCACCTGCCGCTATCCATGTTTTCCTTTTAACTGTCCTGGGTGATGAGTTTATTCCAGTTTAGGGGCATTAATTTTTCTTTGGTCGGTGATTCCTTGTTTACAAATAAGCAAGTTTGGTCTGAGAAAAGCGATTTAAATTTCCCTAAAAAAATAATTTCTTTTAAGAATGAACCCCTCTAATTGATTTCTATTCCTCTTTGCAGTTCAAAGTTCATTCTGTCTGCCTGATACGAAATGTTTATTATCCATAGTGAGGAGTAATGTTTCTGAAAACCGCGTACATCTTGTTTACAAACAACCCAAGTTCCGGGTATGGGGGGGAGATTTTCCCTTTTTTCTCAGACACAGAGGACATGTACCGTCTGGGATGTGTTTTTCCCCTCTGGCGGGGGTGGCGCATTCATAGGGGGTCAAGAGTTCACCTCATTATCGTATTGGTATAAGGAGTTTTGTATTTGTCCCCAAGTTATACATTATATGTTTTTTGCTTTGCATTGGTTTCATCCCTTTCCTCGTTCTCGTGTTTTAGAAGAGTGAAGTTTTACAGTGTTTGGAATTTTAGATGGTTTCTGACTAAAATCTTGCTCATACCTTTAGCTCTCTCTTCACTTCTTCTTTATTAAAACTAAAGATATACTTTTTCGCTCTTAGAGAGAAAAAGAGAGACAGATGAATTCTCCATTCAATTCTAAATTTATTCCATCTTTTCTTCTGAAGGGTTTTTTTTTTCTTTTTTTTTGTATTTCTGCAAGAGATATGATCTGATGGATATTCACTCGTATTCAAAAGCGATCGAAATCCGTAGCATAACTTTATACCAGTCGATGATTTTACTGTCATAAAAGAAACTATCCGTATCTATATACAAATCTTATTTTTCTGTAGATATCGTCTTCGACGCATTTTGGGGAGAAATTTTAACGAACAGTTCGAATTTTTTGAAAACATCAAACTAGAGTCAAATGTTTTCACTTTCCCTTGACTTGCAGATTTTTTTATATTGAAAAACTTATTGTAAAATTTCCATTTACAAAAATTCTAACTAAACTTCAAGATTAAACTTCTTTGTAGGAAAATACTTTATTATTTTGATATCATTGCTTAGCCTTAAAGAAACACTATACACAAAAGTACTCTACATTCATATTAACTAAATTTGAAAACAAGTAATCTTATAAAAATACTAAGTGGGAATAAAAATAGCTTAAAGGTAATTATTTTCATGTATTTCCTAGTGTATACGAATATGAAAATTTCCCCAGGTCGATGTCAAATTACATTAAGTCGAATTTTAGTTCTTTGATCTTAATTTTGAGATCAAATCAAATTTAAATTAAAGATAAATAAAAACACTAAATAATAGTAATAACGCATTAGCATGTAAAATAACAAGAGATTATAAGGAATATAAAACTCTGAAAAAAATAATTTGGAGCATCTGGAAAACCGACAGTACAATAGTACGTTTCTTTCAATATGTAATTCTAATTTTTTTCCTCGCTTTTAAAGTATACGATGGTACTCATGTGCATGAACTTTGCGTGGATATCCGTTCAAGAAAATTAAGCATTAAATATTGAAAATATACGAGACGGTAGCGAGGAAGGCTATATTTTAGACGTTGATATTAACTATTGTCTATCAAATGCATAATGAAGATATCACATTAAACGATAAGCATAGATAAGATGCTCATCATTTGTTTTTCAAACAAGCGTTGTCAGCTTGACTGCAGGTAAAAAAATAAAATGGAGGGATAAGCTTCCTGCAAAGACTAATTGAAATCCCATATTCAATTAAACACTGAAAAGAGGAAAGAAGCAAAGACTGGTTTCGCAAAGAGATTTTTATAAGCTTATGTATAAGTCAGTATTCGGGAAAACAATAGAAAGCATGAGAAATAGAAAAAATTTAGTCTGGCGGCTGATGAGAGAAAAAATTGGAACATGTTGATTTCAAAGCCAAGCTTTAAGGATCGGACGAAACTTAAGACTGATGAAGATTGTTACTTTTTAGTGAAAGTTCACATGGATATGCCGAAATCGACTTTTAATAAAATCAATATGTGCTGGAATATCTATCCTGGATATCTTAAAAACATTATTGTGTATTTTTTATTATGACATAATGAAACCACGATGTGAATAAAGTTGATGTGCGAATTCTGCATACGGATATAGATAGTTTCTTTTATAAAAGTAAAATCGACTGGTGTAAAGTTATGCCACGGATTTCGATCGTTTTGAATACGGATGAATGTCCACCAAATCACATCCCTTGCAGAAATATAAAAAAATAAACATCAGAAGAAAAGATTAAATAAATGGAGAATTGAATAGAGAATTCATATCTCCCTAAGACCTAAAGCGTATGTCTTTAGTTTTGATAAAGGTGAAGTGAAGAGAAAGCTAAAGGTATGAGCAAGATTTTAGTCAGAAACCATCTAAAATTCCAAACACTGTAAAACTTCACTCTTCTAAAACACGAGAACGAGGAAAGGGATGAAATCAATGTAAAGTAAAAAACATATAATGTATAACTTGAAG
>QLNU02014802.1:114795968-114821595 GCA_006491805.2 Dysdera silvatica | reverse complement strand
TGTTTCTTTTTCGATCTCTCCTAGTTATTCCAAGCATGCACCTCCCCATGCTTCTTTGGGCTTCTGTAACTTCCGTGTTGCTCCAACTGTTAGACTCCATGTCCCTGATCCATAAGAGAAGACTGTCAATACACACTGGTTGAAAACCTTTTCTTTTAGACACGAAGGCAATTTCCCCTTCAGGATAAAACTATTTCTTCCAAATGCAACCAGCCAAGTTTAATACGTCTGTTGAGTTCTTTCATGATGTTTCTTTACATTGAAATTAGCTGATCAAGGTAAATATATGAATCAGCAATTTCTAGCTCAATGTTGTCAACTTGTATTTTTGTTTCCTCTACGAAATTATTGAACATGATCTTAGTTTTTTGTAGGTTCATCTTGAGTCCAACTTCTTTACTTCTAGTTGAGAGCTCCTGTACCATGTCTTGGAGTTCTGATGGGTTCGTTGAAAAAATAACAATGTCATCAGCAAACCGCAAATGATTTAAATATTCACCATTTATTTTTATTCCCTTGTCATTCCAATTTATCTGCTGAAAAATCATCTGTAAAGCTGAAGTAAAAAGTTTTGGAGAAATGGTATCTCCCTGCCTCACACCTTTACCAATTTTGATAGTTTTGGTATCTTTATGTAACCGAAATTTTGCACTTGCATTTTTATACACACGTTTCACCATGTCAATGTACACTTCCTCGATGTCTGTTGATCTTAAAGAGTTGATGACTGCTGATGTTTTAATAGAGTCAAAGGCCTTCTCATAGTCAATAAATGCCACACACAATGGAAGTTCATATTCATGTGTTCTTTCAATTAGTTCTCTTAATACTTAAATATGGGGTACTGTACTGAATCCACTTCGAAATCCAGCTTGTTCTCTTGGTTGAGCTGCATCTAATTTTTTCTGCAGGCGATGTGTTAGCACTTTTGTGAAGATTTTATAAATAGCAGGTAACAAGCTAATTGGTCGGTAATTTTTCAAATCCTCTTTATCACCTTTTTTATGCAAAAGAATATTTTTTATATCAAAATGATAAAGTTTAACAAGATGAATGTCATGTGGAATGGAATCGAATGCCTTAGAGACATCAAAAAATACGCCAATCGAGAAAAAGCGAGAACTAAATGCTTGCCTCATTGGGTTTAGAAAATTTATAAGGGAAAATTCCGTGGATTTGTTGGCAAGAAATCCGAACTGTGATTGGTGAATGAAAGAAAACTTAGTAATGAAATCATTCAACCTCCTAAAGAGAAGATGTGCAAATATTTTGGGAAAATTGAAATTATAGAGATTGGGCGATAATTTGAAGGATCAGTAGTACGATCACCTTTTTTAAAAATGTGAATTACCTTAGTAACTTTAAATTGTTCCGGTAACTTGCGATTTAAATACAAATAAATTAAATAAGTGCCTAAGTCATTTAAAAGCTATCGCGTAAGTGTTAAAATAAATTAGTTTATTTTGTGTTAAAAATAAAGTACCTGGCTGTAGAGGAAAATGTCGAAATAGTTCTTATTTTGGGGGAATCTGTGGGAAAATGCAACACGCGTGATATGGCATGAATGTCTTTATTCAAGCTTGTTTTTGAAATGTCTCGGAAACTAAGCACTAAATCGAAAAAATGTTTTCTACAAAAGTTATTTATTTTTTTACAAGGAATAAGAATACAAAATAGAAAAGATTTTAAACAAAAATAAATAGGTTTCTTTTGAAAACGATTCTGGCCTTCAAATGGCTTCGAAAACGACTCGAAGTAAGACATAGATAATGAAAAAACACTTTCCACTTCACAAGCAACTTTCGTTTCAACATTTTTTTTTTTGTAAAACTCTTATTTTTTTTAGATATTTTACATTATCAAGTTAAATGGTCCACTGTCTATATAGTATAATAAAAAATTGATTTTCAAAATTCGCTGATGTGTAGAAATTTAGACATTCGAAAGGCAACAGAACTGATTTGTCTGTGTGTTCAATTTATATATCACGCTAGCAAGTGTTTGGTATGATCGTCATTACAAGGTATGACACAATTCAGGCGAGTGACACTATAACTGTAGTGTAAAGCATATTTAAATGGATGGAACTCTCCGTACGCTAAATCAGGGGCCGACTGAGCCGCACCGCCCTCATGGGCGATAGGGCTGCTGCCTCCAAATGGACAAACACTCGCTCCTTCCGAAAGTTCAAGGTATGAACTCTTTGAGAGGACCCAGTCCGCCCCTGCGCTGAATGACAACTTTCCGTTTGGACATCGTTGAAGTGTCTTGTTGATAAAAAAATCGAGAAATAGCCCACAATTAACAACCAACCCACCACGGTGACGTCATATTTAGAGGCCAAAGTGGCCACAGAATCTTGTAAAAATATATCTACTGATACGTCTGTGTTTACCAAACACGTCGATCAGAAAATTTCTTTATTGGAATTACAATATAAGCTGATACTCCACCCTGCATAAACGTTCAATAAGCCATTTTTGCTAGAACGAAGAGTAATGCCTGCAGTAATATTTGTATCTGACATTGGTTGGTGTAATGCACAAATAAAACACACAGTTATTATTTTCATTCTCTTTCGAATGACTAGATCGCCACCTACTGGTGAGTTTTGAAGTTTTTTGTTCTGTCAAAGTAAAGACTACATACATACAGACACCATTTGTCGATTAAGCCTCACTTTAATGCTATGAATTCTTCCTTTTTTTGTGAAGTTTATACGGACATTTTGTTAACCCTGTATACATTTGTAACGGCGTTTTTGTATAAATTACATAAAGTTTTACCTTACGCGTACAGCTCCACATTGTCACACACATACATAAAGAAATTTTTCCGCAAAATGTACGCAAACAAACTTTCGTATAATTATCTTTAAGCTGGCTGAGATTGCGTAGGTTTTCCTTTTCGCTTCACGCCTCGTGGCATTCCTCGCTCTTATGCAAATTCAGTGTCTGCATCTTACGACAGCATGAACTCTTGGCTTTGGCTGCCCGCTTCAAACACGCAAAGTAACACAGCACACTCATGCAGACGTGCACTACGTTAATGAAACAAACTTACCAAAAGAAGATGTTTGCGACCCATGTTAATCTACGTATGAGTCTGATCTCCGCAGCCAAGTGCCGGCATAGTTAATGCGACACTCCTTCAACTGCGATCTTCAGTGCGAAACGACTTCGTACTTAATGGGCCGTTTTACCCAAGAGGATGAGCATTCCTATTTTCCATAATTTATTTCGTTTCTGTATCTACACTCTCTTCCTATCCATTGCATTTTTTCAGTATTCTTCCGCATTTAAATACTGATATCAAAAACCCATGCAGCGTTTTTAAAGAAATATCTGAGAATATGAGATTCGTTAATTCTTAATCAATCTTTCGTTTTTCTTTCGGATTATCGGGTTTGCGTACTTTACAATGAATTTGCCCAAAACCCTGTACAGCTAAAAGTTCAAATCAGGAGGATTTAGCAGCCAAGGCTATCACTTCATGTTTGCGAGTTTTATGGCGCAAGGACAGCAAGCATAAGGTTGCGGCAAGACATACAGTTTTCCGTGGAACCAAACCTCCGGCTACAAGGAGCAGTTAGTCTGTAATCCTCTTTTCTTCTTTCTTTTTTTTTTTTGCCACCCTACCCCAAAAGATTGCGAGCTTGAAAGCAATAGGAAAGAATTTAGCGAGTTTCAGAAGCAAGGGTGGACGGGTTTTTTGTTGTTGTTGTTGTTGTTGTTGTTTTTCACAAATTGTAAATTGTGGGGTGTAAAACACCCTGCGCGCCTTTTCGCAGGTTAATTTAGACTTTTTTTTTTGTCCGTCCATTTTTCCCTAAATCTCTCATATTTCCCTACGAACAACATTTTTTGAGCGGAACACTTCAACACATAATATAGATATATCCTCAATGTTCTTCGACTTCAATACAGCCGGCACCCAGAGGCGATTTACGATTTCGCTGCCTGTAGAGTTTGACATATTTTGCCGCTTTTAGACTGACATATCTTGCCGCCTAATCTTACTAAACATACGTAACTAGAGACAGAGATTTTGGCGCTCTAGTCAAATTCTTAATTTGGTGCCCCTGGCGGCTATTTCAAATTCGTCTTTTCATAAGTTTTCGTGAATTTAACGCCTTTTGAACCTCTCTCTCTCTCTCTCAAGGCAGCGCCCATGGCAACACACCATTTTCCAATGCCTAATTATGCCTCTTGAAAACAACAAAAATTAGTAATTTAATGGGCAACCAAAAAATTCTAGCCTTTGCAAACTTCTCGGTAGAAAACTTGTTCTGAAAATTTGGCGCCGTAGGCTTCAGCCTATTGGTAAATTCATCGCCTTACAGTGGCGTCGTGTTAACTCGAGGCACGGCTGTTAGTAAATTGGGAACTAACGTAACCCTAGATAACACCGATGCGGGAGATGCAGCTGTAAATTGGGACTTACTGCCACACCCTAACTGGAAAAAAGAAAGGAAATATTAATTGGGACGAGCAAAAATTTCGGTAAATCATTTCGGTTACATCTAATTCTATTCGCGTTTTTTTGAACTAAGGAAAGGCATTGGAGCTACTGGCAAATTGGTGAAATATTGGCGTCTATATGCATGTATGTATGTATGTATGTATGTATGTATGTATGTATGTATGTGGTGCGTGTGTGGGTGGGTGGCGGTAAGGAAGTGGGAAAAATAAAGGAAGGGAGGAAGAGAAGAAGGAAGGAAGGACGAATGGATTAATGAATGAGGTTATTCTCATTTGAACGCAGTTTTACTAGTATTCAACCCCCATAAAACCGTAAACCCCGCCTGTAAATTCCAGAGCAATATTTGGTTCCCAATTTCCATGTAAATTTTGAAGACACTTTTTTTTTTTAGTTCCCAATTTACAAACTCCCTAATGGCACTCTACTGGTTTCAACCTCAACAGACACCCAGCGCTTGCTGATTTTTTTTCTGCAAATCCGTTCTCAAAAATGCGATTTAACATAAGTGAACGAGATTCCGATTCTCCTGAAAGCTGTGGGTCCTACAGGGCTATAAATCGCGAACAAAAAAAACAACCAGCTTTCTGGTACCCTGTTCCCCAATTGCCATTAAAATAAGACCAGATTATTCACTTAAAGTGTAAAGCTTTAATTCACCTTTTCTTTTGAATTAAATCCCACATTATACTGTTACAAGCCTGTATATCACCCTCTGGGCAAAACAAAATTTAAGTTTATGCAAAAAAACATAGAAATGAGCATTTAATCTCCCACGGCAAGTAATGTTCAAACAAATTGGTCGTATCATTGTCAAGTAGCACTTTCCTTATCAGTTCTAATTAATAATAATCCTGCATTTTTTATTTTTAATGCTGAAAAAATTTGAATTTTTTCTTCCATATAAGAAAAAATTTCGCTCGTTTTTTATTTTATAAATAAACTACTTAAAAGGAAAAATCTTCAAAACCACAAAGTCTTTTGAAACCGCCTAATAACAGCTTCATTAGTATAAAGTAACTGTCTTTATTGAACTTTCTAATTGAGTTATAAGTTTTAAAGTTAAATATGTAAACTTTTAATAAACCACGTGGCCTGTTTTAATTTCCACGTTTTTTTACATAAAATTTCAGGGCGTAATTTGAAAAAAAGAATGGCGAAGAACATCTACGATTGGTTTATTAAAAGTAAATCCATAGATTCTCAATTTGTGCTCCGTAGAACATTTCAAAGTGCTCCGCGTGCTCCAATGTTCCAAAATTAGGAAAAATGGCTGGATTTCTTGGGCTTCGTCATCATTTTTCTCCGCCAATTCTAGTTTTATAACTGCAAAAATAGTTTTGGTTATTATATCCATATAGTTAACACATTATGGATTTAAATCTGCTTTGAATTTGTTCTCAAATGTTTTGCCTTACTTTATGTTTTTTGTTACTGCTTTTCATTTATGTAGTTAAGTAAGTTTCCCATTTCTCTGAAATTTGTGAAAAATATGACATTTTGAATAATTTTTTGTTTATGGTTTTACGGCTCAAGGACTACAATGGTCATGCTGCGCCGGGACTTACCGTTTTCCGAGGAATCCGAATAGCTAAACCTACAGTTTTCCGAGAAATCCGAACCTCTTAAGGTCAAGGGAACAACCCCCGGACTGCAGTGAGCAGTACGATGAGATCTCTGAGTAAGCGTTCTTTGCACCATTGGGAGTCAAACTCAAGTTAACACAGCACCAGGCGTACACGTATTCACACTGCGCCACCACAAGTCCACATTTCGTATAAAATAGAACTTGACATTTTATATGCCCAAATGCCTAATC
This sequence comes from Dysdera silvatica, assembly GCA_006491805.2. Lineage (NCBI taxonomy): Eukaryota > Metazoa > Arthropoda > Arachnida > Araneae > Dysderidae > Dysdera > Dysdera silvatica. The sequence goes on along the minus strand of QLNU02014802.1, from coordinate 114,815,297 downwards.
ATATCTTCTATCTCTAATACTGCTGTCATTGGGTTTAGGACCTATGTTGGTGAAAATATTTTCGGCCGTATGAGAAAAGAAAAGTATAAAAAAATAAAAGAATATTAGAAAGTGTATGCATGCTTGATGTTTTCAGAAAACGATATTTAAAGTTCCATTTAATTTAAATTTTTAATGACTTCAATTGAGAAAATTATGTTTCGATTCAAATTGAAGCAATTTAAAGTTCGAAGACAAATTCATGCATTTACTATTATACAATAAAATGTCAACTAGCAACTTGGAAAACATGGTTAAGTAAAACCAGACAAAAACGCGCATACGTGTCTCTGGCATGAGCCTAAGTAAGGGCAGGGCCTGCTCACCGCAAAGGCGTCCAAAGCCCGGGCTTTGGGACTAGACTCTAGTGGGAGTGGGAACTGCACGGTGAACAATCCTTCTGCGCATGTGCGTGGTCCGCGCACATGCGCGGAATAGAATCCAGTCCCGAAGCCCGGGCTTTGGACGCCTTTACGGTGATCAGGCCCTACCTAAAGGCAACGATAGTGTTCCGACATTAACCGACTAATAACCCTCCCAACACCCCCTCAACACCCCTCCAGATTTTTGATACACCCCCTTAATGAAATCTAAACACACTATGTGTTTAATGAAAATAAATTAATGAAATCTAATCCACACCCCCTAAAAATCTTGAACACCCCAGTTTATGAATCCTGAAAACCCTGATCCTATGCATATCACCCCACCCCGAATTAAAGCAAGTAAAGAACTGTGAAACCTAGAGTGACGTATAGAAAAAGCTGGTAGAGTTTTATCATGGCCCTGCCAGGAAAGCTTCTTTGCTGAAATCGCTAATTCAACACAAGACGGAGGACAATAAAGAATGTGACGTACGCTAACATCTACTCACATTTTTCGACATTGTTGATAAACTGTTGGAACTGAAAATAAAGATCGATGAAGATTTACTGACTGTAATGCTATTGTACAGCCTGCCATCACATTTTGAGAACTTTCGCTGTGCCATCGAGTCGAACGATGAACTCCCAAAGCCGGATGTGTTTCGAATAAAAATTGTGGAGGACAACGATGTCCGCCGCCATGACCGTGGATGCCATAACAGTTCACGTGATCACGGAGCGTTCACTGCCAGCCATGTTCGACCCGACCTAAGCCCCCGTGGAATAATGAAACTGGAAAATCAAATGGTTACCCTGGAAATTATGAAAATTCAGGGATCAATGTTTTAAATGAAAAAGGCATGGATATCGAGCTGCTCAGCTTGATAACCGAAAACGTGTAAACGATCGACGTAAAGAAGAAAGTGTTGGATTCCTAAGCAGTAAGTTGCCTTCAAAAGATGAAGTTTTCCTTACAGCTGAAAAGGAGATTAAAGACTCACGGTGCCTTGATAGCATATGTACCCGTCATCTGTGTAATAATGAATCCAAATTCGCGGCCATACATGACACTGAGATTAAAACTGTGAATTTAGCCAATAGTGGAACGACAGAAGTGAAGGGTTCCGGAAAAGCTACTATCGACAAAAAAATGTAAATGGAAAACCCCAAAGCGTTGACGTTCGTGATGCGTTACTTGTGCCGGAACTGCGAACTGATTTGCTATCTGTTGTAAAAATATGTGACAGAGGGTTTACTGTCACATTTAAACGTAACATCGCGGAAATACAGAATACAAAGACCAAGGTCGAAGTAGTTGCCGAAAGAAAAGGTAACTTGTATTATCTTTGCAATACTAATTCCATTAATCATAGCGCGAAAAATGCAAGTGAATCCCTGGATAGTTCTAAAAATAAAAGAGCTGATCTGAAAAAATATCATTTGCGAATGGGTCAATCTCAACGCGAAAGACTTAGTGGATTCAGCGAGCTAGGGAAACACAGGGAGATTAAACGTGGAAAAGTGTCCAGGTGAGTTCAATTGTGAAGTACGTGCCATGAGTAAATTGACGCGCGCACCTTTTCCAAAGAAATCGGAACGTTCTTCCGGATTGCTGGAATCAATGCACACTGATTTGTGTGAGCCTATGAGGAGGCCGTCAATTGGTGTATCAATTTATTTTACAATTTTTATTGATGACTTCTCACGATTTTGTGCAGTAAAATTTTTAAAGAATAAAAGTGAAGCCTTGAATGCTTTTAAAGAGATAAAATCCTTATGGAGAAAACCAGCAATCCACCAAAATCAAAGTTATCATGAGTGATAACGGGGTTGAATTCATCAGCAAGAAATTTTATGATTTTCTAAAGGTAAATGGAATAGAGAGAAATGTTACCGTCCCATACTGCCCTGAGCAGAACAGTATAGCAGAGAGAAAGCTTGGTTCTTTGACAGAGATGGGTAGGTATCTGCTATACCAAATGGAAGTTACCCCTGAAGATATGGGCTGAAGCCATAAACACTGCTGATTTTGTACCAAACAGGTGTCCTTAATAGTTAGTTCTTAATAGAAAAACGCCGTAGGTACTGTGGTATAACGTTGCTCCGAATCTCTCCTTTTCAAAAGCATTTGGATTCACTGCATATTGTTTAAATAATGGACCAAAGCATAAATTTGCCGAACGGTCTAAAAAAGGCATTTTCGTGGGATATTTTGATAATTGAAAAGCATTCAGAGTTTATTTCCCGGAGGAATGTAATTTTTTACGTTCTCGTGACGTTAAATTTTTCGAGAAAGAAACGACATCTTTTAATGAAGTTGTGCCACTTTTGCAGAAAAGAGCTGTAACAAAACCGTTTATCGAAGTTGATTTTACGTCCCGTGAATCCGAAGTTGAAACTTTCTCCGACACCGTGGAATAAAATACACTTTTATTGCGTAATAGGGAGGTGGAACGATGCCTAACAATAGGTCATACGTCACATAATGATGACGTCTCGTGCTTTAGCACAGAAATTCCCATCCGAAACACATTAAAAGGAACAGATGCGTCCGAATGGTATATGGCATTGATTAATGAGGTAAAAAGTGTTTTAAAAAATAATATATTCGAACTCGTTGATAGGCCTTGTTTCAGGAAATATATTGGAAGCCGATTTGTTTTAACCAATAAATATAATCTCAGCGGATTACTTTTAAAAAGGAAGACCAGATTAGTGGCCAAAGGCTTTAACCAGAGACCAGGTATAGATTTTGGTAAAACATTTGCACCAGTGGCGCGCCAAGGGTCCGTTCGTCTCATTGGGGCACTAGCGGCAAAATTTGGAATTAAAATTCGTCGATTTAACATTAAGACTGCCTACCTAAATGGAACACTAGATGAAGAGATATTTATGGAATGTCCTGAATATTTCACAGAAATTATCGATAAGATAATAAGTAAAGAAAATCCCTGCAGCGACACTCATGTTATGGCATTAAAAATAGCAGAGTTCCTAAAAGAAAATAAAGTACTCCCGCGGAAAAAATTGGTACTTATGTATTAACGGGCCTTCAGCGACAACTTTTCCCCCCTAGAAATGTAAGGATTGGAAAAAATTGTAAGTGATAGCAGTTTTCATCGTAATTGTTCGTAAAAAATCGTACGTCTTTGGATGCTTTGTCGTCTTTGAAAGTGTGAATTTGTGGCATTGATTTTCCGGTTTGGACTTTTAAGTGAGAAATGAACGTGTAAATTGCTGTTACAATGCGTTTGTTTGAACTTCCGAGCAACAAATGGGAATCTATTACCTTTTCCAGGGACAAGGCGGAAAGGCTATAAGTTTCCGTTAATTCCGTGATTTTCAAGCCGGCCCCGTACTTAGTATTATAGTTATATTACTTATATTACGTTTTAGCGGCCCCAGATCTTATTTGGCAATCTTAGAATTATGCCAAGCTTTTGAAGCATGAATATAAAAATAAAAAATACAAATTCAACATAATATTGATTCAACATTTTACTGATTCAGGCAGGGCACATCAAATGTGATCCGACCGGGCCCGAATTGCGAAGTGACGAGCAGGGGTCTTGGGGGTTCTCCCCCAGTTCGGTTCCTATGATTCAGGTAAGTGTACTAATTGCATGAAAAAATTCTTAACATACAGGTACTTGCATAATAATTAAACAACAAATAAAGTGACAGTGATGTACCTATTTTAAAGGCATTTTTATGATAAAATCCAAAATAGTGTTTCCAAGTTACGATTTTTGTCCGTGAAACAATTGCAAGTTCTAGTACAATGGCGTTGACGACCCGTTAATACGCAAGTACCAAAAAATCGCCCTATGGACTTAAACAGGCTGGGCGATATTGGAATACGAAACTGGATGAAAATCTAAAAGACTTCGGAACAAGACCGACCAAAACTGATCCATGCATGTACTACGTTAGGGATGGAGATCTATTAACTGTCGTATTAATATATGTTGACGACATTTTATTTATGTCCCAATATCCAAACAATGTAAAAAGGTTTGAAAACCACCTCAGTAAGAAGTTAGAGGTTAAGTATGATGGTTTGGCAAAACATTGTTTAGGGAAAAAATTTTCGCTAAGAAAATAGAATGGTAGCCATGTGCCAACAGAGCTACATCCGTGAGTTATTGAAACGCTTCAACATGGAAGAATCCAAACCCGTAGCCATTCCTATGGATATCAGTGTTCGATTACGAAGAGCCGATACATGTGAAGAAGGAGCATTCCCGCATCGTGAATTGGTCGAAGGACTAACGTATTTGGCCACCTCTACTAGGCCCGACATCGCTAATTCATTGAGTCAGTTAAGCCAATATCTGAATTACTGCGATAATTCTCACTGGATAGCTGCCAAAATGGCGTTGCGAAAAACTCCATTTGAAAAGAACTCCCAATGTTGGACTAATTTTCAAGCGCCTCTGCTTGGGTTTACTGATTCCGATTGTGGCAATTATCTTGATGACAGAAAATCGTATACCGGGTGCTGCTTTATTTTAAGGGGAAGTTCCATAATTAGTATAGTCACGAAGAATTAGTATAGTCACGAAGAATTAGTATAGTCACGAGAAGTTGCATTGTCTTCTGCCGAAGCAGAGTATATGGCGCTCTGCGATGGCACGAAAGAGGCTATTTACCTGTCAAAACTAATTGACGAATTGTGTGGTCCAATTCCTAAAAGTATTAATATATTTGTTGACAACATTGGTGCCGTAAAATTGGCCGAAAACCCTGTGTATCACAAAAAAAAAATCCAAACACATTGATGTCTGACACCATTTCGTCACAGAAGCTCTGAAAATGGGACACATTCAGCTTAATTATAATATTCCTATTGACAAGATGGGTGCGGACATACTAACCAAGGCATTGTCCTCACGCAAACATAGGATTTGTTTGGAATCACTGGGTATTAAAGATATGGATTTACACTTCGGGTGAACACGTATACAGTGTGGGGGTGTTGGATTATTAAATATATATCTATGTTACACTGGCTCGATATCACCCTTTCTTATAATGGAACAATCCGTCTTACATGCGCCACCTATGTTCGGCTGCGCAGGCGCTGAAGGATATCTTCTTTCAATGTAATTCTGTGCGAGTTCTCGTGATATATGTATTCTTTTGGCTTTCGATTCCTTTTAACTTTTTGACTTGCTTTGTTTGTTCTCATTCAAATTTTCTAATCCTATATGTACCTGCTTAACGTGCGCTTAACTCTACACTTATAAAACCATACATTGCATACAAACTACGCATTAGATGCATCATACGATATATACCTAGGAGCGAACACAGACTTTCATTTTGGGGGTCAAGGACAGAATTTACCATGGTCTTGGAATAACACCCTTCATTTATCATGAAAGTTGGAATTTTTTACAGTGAAAAAATATATTTTAGCGTTGTCCTAATCATCTATGCACTTGATCAGCTGACCTGAGTAGTATCTAGCGCTTTTCACGCACTGATTGTCAATATTTGTGCATGCTGGACGGTTTTAGAACTGGCGCTGTGGGTGGTTTGCGACTTTAGATTCTATGACATATTATCGTTCACCTTGATGAGTACTATGACCCCTTGAAGTTTGTAACCCTGGTGCTGAGACACCCTGTATATCACGCATATTACATGTTATCAAGATTACCTCACTCTGAAAGACATAATATCAGATGCATTTCATATCACCTTGTGTAGTTAATAGAATTCCGGAATTCATGAGCTAATATCTAAAAATCGTGTCAAAATGCAAATATATTGCTTTAAATTTAATGTATAATTTTCAGAAGTGACAAATGTGTATAGATATCAAATTCATGATATCATGAGAAATATCTTAACTTCAAATGTCGGTCGATTCATTTATATCACTTCAGGCTCTAGTCTTTGGTCGTTATCCGGCGCCCATGTTGATCCCAGGAAATCCGGGATCGCAATATCTACAACCAACTCTTATGCCATGCGATAGATCCGGGCGACAAAATTCGTCTTCATTCCAGGCGTAATTTCCTTTCCGTCATAACTGTCAACTTCGTTGACGCTGTCTGAAGGCGATTCTGGTATCTGCCAAGGCTTTTCGATAAATACTTCTCCCGAATCTTTTGAAACGCCTTCAGGATTTATTTTCGGCGAGGAAGTATGGCAGGATTTGACACGTAAACGATATTAATCCTGGTCAAAACAAGTGGGCTGCCGTTCAGATTTTACGCCAGTATTGAATTGCAACTCAAGTGAGGAAAGTTTAAAACTGATCGCTTATTCTGTATCGAGATCGTCAGATAGATGTTGAATTTTGAAGTAAGTGGACATATCAGTTCCTCCACTTTCTCTCTCTCTCTCTCTGTTTATTATGAAGACATTTAGGGTATCGTTGAGGATACCAATTTCAAAAATTAAGGCAGCAATGTCAGAGGCGTACGCAGAAAGTTCGTAATGGAGGGTTATAGAGCTACAACTCACATATTCCTATGTTAAATATACAAAATTTCATTGCAATGGTGGGGGATTAAACCCCGTCAACAGCCCCCTCCGTACACCAATGGGCAATGTGACTGTTAAACAACTCGTTAGTTCTTAGCATTCCGTGCTAAAATTGCTCCTAGGATCATATCGCACCCTTGCGACGAAAGTGTTACAACTCAAAAAATCCCAATTTTCAGGAAAAGCAAAAAACTGTTTCTGATTGAATTGAGGGACATTTTGTTCATCTAATAACATGTGCGAACTAGTGGAAACCAGAATAAATTATGGCCTAACGTTTTGCACGGCAGGATGCAACACTGTTTTCTACATCTGGTTGTAACATTAACTCATTTTCACCGAATTTTGAGTTGTAACACTTTCGTCACGAGAATGCGATATATGAAGACAGAGATAAATCCTAATACACAAAAACTTTACAAACTTCTATAGCTTTACTAGGATTGAGCGTAGACCCAGTGGCGAAAAACTGAATTTATCCGTAGTACAAAGTGGCTAAAGCAACGATGGGCCAAAGCCATAAAATCGAGTGAAAGTCTACAGTTTCCAATTTATTATATTTCCAAACTATGAATATTACGATGATGTTACGTTAGAAACATTCAGCAATTATTTAATAATGTTTTGCAAGTTATTATTTATTTCTGAGTTTAACATCTGCCTTAGTATTTAACTGGAAGGATAAATAATGTAAATACATTGCAAGGATTTTTTTTAAATTTGGGCGTACATTTATTTAATGCAGGGGCGTTAACTGAAAATTGCATTAATAATAAGCACGATACAGTGAGATGTGTCTATAGCGACATTTTCCCCCTCCCGAAAGATACAGTATATCATTTTATTAGGATAATTCAGATTATTAGATGGTTATTATATGATTAGATTATTAGATGATTATTATATGATTAGATTATTAGATGATTATTATATGATTAGATGATTATTATATGATTAGATGATTATTATATGATTAGATTATTAGATGATTATTATATGATTAGATTATTAGATGATTAGATTATTAGATGATTAGATTATTATGTGATTAGATTATTAGATGATGATTAGATTGTTAGATGATGATTAGATTATTGAATGATGATTAGATTATTGAATGATGATTAGATTGATGAATGATTATTAGATTATTAGATGATGATTAGATTATTAGATGATGATTAGATTATTGAATGATGATTGGAATTATTGAATGATGATTAGATTATTAGATGATTATTATATGATTGAATTATTAGATGATTATATGAATAGATAGTTATTAGATGATTATATGAATAGATGATTATTAGATGATTATATGAATGGATGGTTATTAAATGATTAGATAATTATTAAATGATTAGGTGATTATTCTGATTAGATTGTTATTATTGTGTGATTATAATTATTAAATGATTAGGTGATTATTCTGATTAGATTGTTATTATTGTGTGATTAGATAATTATTAAATGATTGGATACTCGCAAAGAAAATAGTGATTTTCTACGCCTGGTGGGAGAAATCCAAGGTGGGAACACCAGGAGCAGAAAATTATTCTTTTCTTTACGAGTATTCAATCATATGATACAGTATAGCATGCTGAATTTTGTCTATAATGATGTCTTTCCCGGTTCTTTGAGTATTGTTACTGATCAATTTCACAGTAGTTAAAAGCTCTCATATCTTTCAAGAAAATTTGTGTTTCCTAACTTTGGGGTGCACACCTTAATTGTTAATAAAACATCAGAATTTCTGAATAATTGAAATTCTAAAACACTTTCATAAAATATGCAAAGAACCATTAAAAGCTTTTTTATAGAATTTAAATATTTAACGAAGTGTTATGAATATTAAATACTTTGCCTCCCCCTCCCCATTATATTAATATTAAAAAGCAGTAGAATCCTGATCACTGAGTTTTCAGTAAAAAGTATCGATTAAACCATCGTCCAATTTCTTAATAGTTTTGGTCAATTTTTATATTAACGTTCATCGATCTAAAATACGAAACCCGTATCTTAAATTTTTTTTTCTACTTTGAAATCTTACAAAATAAATCTATTTATTAGAAAAGCTTGTCAATACGCTTTTAAGGTTGGAGCTCATAAAAAACAAAATACTTTTATTTGGAGTGATTTTTAAAGAATGAATAAAGAGATCAATATTTCAACCAATTTTCAAGATAGAACTGGAAGAAAATGGTGCTCAAATTGTGTACTACGCTATAATAATATTGTTTGTCATTGTTAAAAATAGCAAAGAATCATGAATTACAAAAAAAAATATTATGCCATATAAAAAATCAATCATAAGTGCATAACTGTAGATAATCATGAAAACAAATGACGGGTCTCAAGTAAAAAATATATTTTAACCAGCTGGAGACCCAACAAATCAAGAAGACGCAATAACACTATCAGATAGAAATTTAAATACCCTTTTTTTAAATAATTTTTTACTATTTATGTCTTTAATATCACAAGTAATTTCATTCCAGTATTTGATTGCCTTGTATTCAGTTCCCATCGTGACTAATTTGATCCTAATCCTTGGTAATTTTATTTGATTTTTTTCTTCTCAAATGTACATTACTATTACAATATTCAATTTTTATCACATCCAAATGTTTATTTATTTAATTCTTTCATATATTATTCTCAATATAGAAAATTCATTAGGTCAATTGGAAGCAAGCCATATTTAACGAATTCCGATTAAACCCATTTCTTCACTCAATAATTCTATAGTATTAAAAATAATCTGACACTTTGTTCTCTTTGACAAAATGGTTGAATTTTTCGTTTCAGAAATGAACAAGACCACCTTATCTTGAATTAACAGCAACAAATCATCTAGGCATACTTACTACAAAATTTCGGTAAGTTTCGAAGGAAACGTCCTCCCATTGCTCCTGCAAACAAACAACTAATTCTTATGCAAAACAACTAACCATTCCTTCTACAAATAACTAAGCCTTATGCAAAACAACTGCCAGAGATGATTTCGAGAAAAGTCCTTGTAGACGCAATCATATCCATCACCACTGTTCACCCAAAAAATGCTCTCTCTAACAAGTCTTTTGGCAAGTTTCTTCTCTAACAAATCTCCTAACAAGTCTCTTGTTGGACTAACAAAAATGAGCAAAGTAGCGTTAAAATCTTCTTAGAGATTCGCTTTGGGAATGTTGAATATTTCAACATTTGTTTTTGTATGTTTGAATTTTTATGGCGTAAGAGCATCTGGGTCATATTGCGTCAATCTGGGCGATATTTCGAAAGCTATAAAAGTACTTTGAAGTACATAATTACACGATAATTCCAAGCAATTTACAGTATGGAAATACAATTATTTATGTACTACGCAGAATAGAAATTACAAATAAAAACCGACGCATTTATTGCATATAAAACGAAGAAAAAACTCAGTTGCATTTCAATCGGTCAGGTGCTGATCTTCACCAGGAGATAAGACATCTCCATGTTTTATCTTCCAATGAAGACTAATGACGAGAACAAAAACGCCAAACGAATTGCACAAACTGTTTTTTGAAAAACAACGAAGGAATTGGTTTTTTCAAAGGGAGAAATTGTTATTGGATCCAGTGCTGGCTACAGACTTTTATGGGGCACTAGGCTTGAAGAATAGCATGGATACCAAAAAATTTTATCCTCGTGATGCATTCGATCAATAAAATAAATCATGATTTTTTTCTTGGAGTCATGGTCTCAGATTGAAGCTCCTTTTAGGGAGGCTTAGAATTCGTTAATATTTTGATGTATCTTATTAGTATTTTTAAAAGTATAGTACCAAATGTCTACAATACAGACGTTAAAATATTTTAATGAAGTTTATTAATTCTTAGTACTCTGTAGTTCGACGAAACTTAAGACATGGAATTATTCATATGGAATGTACGAGTATAATTAATGTTCAAAATGGTTTTTGTGAGCAAGTCATTTTTAACAATTTTTAACTAGCTAGCTGGCTAGTTGTTTTTTTATTCATTATTGTTTGGTTTTTACACCTCGTTGAATGAATGGTATTTTGTTTCGATATTACAATTTTGTCTTTCTGAACAATTTTATAGTTTAGAAAATAAATGAAACATCTTATCGTCTTCAACAAATACTGAAAAGTTTCCATTAATCTATTTACTTCTTTGAATACTTCCTGAGATAAGAGCGTAAGGATTTTTTGCTGTTCGGATGATCATTTCAGAAAAATCCGACAGTGATTCTGATCGGCCGAAAGAAGAAGTATTCTAAAATTTAAATTCGAATTTAAATTAATTTTTTTATAATGTAAAAGGGTAATTTCAGAATTGTTTATTTCTTTCAAAGTCAAAAGGTAAACTAGAAGTGAAATTTCGGCGCCCCTTCCTTGTTAGCCGAAACATGGTCGCTTTTAGAGGGAGAATGGTTTATTATGGTCGTTAAATGGAGGCAACTTTAGAATTAAGTTGGCGGGGGAAACCCATTTCAACAAAGAGGTGGTTGCTTAATGGAGGTAATCGTTTAGAGAGATTTAACTGTACTAATTAAAATAAAAGTGATTATAAATAGGTTAAGCAATATTACAATTGCTTTGACATTTCATATGGAATTCTAATTTTTCTGTTTATTCAACCTGGGTTTTTTTTTCAACAGTTTTTAAAAACATTTTTGTTTTTGTGTACAACAAACAGTTCGTTGGCGTTTTCCAAAAACAGTAGAAACATCCATCCAAAATGAAGATCAGCCCTTGACCGCTTAAAATGCCACTGAGCCTTTTCTTGGTTTTATACAAAATAAATACTTTGTAATTTTTATTTATAATTTACAATATTTATTTTACTTATTTATGACCGAAAGCGCGACCATGACAATGCGTTACAACCATACGAATGCGTTAAATACGGACCATTTTACATTACCGATACATAGTAGCGCTAACGGATTTTGTAAAGCGCAAAACCATTGTTTTCGAATGCCCATTGTCTTTTAGAATAAACTTCGCAGTTTTCGTAAAAATCTGCGAAGAATAAATGCGTTTCTAACATAAAGGAAGACGCGGAATCGCCCATTAAAATTTAAAGCTTTTCCAAATATTCTTTCAAAAGAAGTAGCGTCTTTGTTTTCCTCTTGCCGGAAGGAGGCAGACAAAGTTATTTTGATTTTTGATAATTACCTGGTGTTTTCTTTTTCTTCTGGTTTCGGGCTTTTTCATTTCTGTTCGTTCGTCTAAGGAGTTCTTAAAAGCCTCCCTTATTTTGTTTTTCGAGCTAGCCCGCAATACGTTTAATCTTAATTTACATTCAGCTATTTGCCTGAATGCATAGGTTTCGGCTCTGGAGCCGCGGTTCATTAGTGAATTAGGTCCGGATACAGTCTCTGCAGCTCTTCGGTCGACTAAAAAGAATCATTAAAAATAGGACCGTTAAAACACTCTCCCCGAACAACAAGCTCTGCTAATTTTCATGAAAAAAGTCAACGGAGGAATTTTAAAAGTGTCAGTATGCAGGGCCCGATTAAGACATATGGGGGCCATAGGCACAGTATTAGTTGGGGGCCCCGTAGGCACAGTATTAGTTGGGGGCCACGTACGCACAATGACAGATTTAGAGGGGGGTCTGAAAGCATATAAAAAATGAATACATATACTCATTCTAAAACACCTCAGATTTTTAGTAAACTATCCAAAATAGCCCAAAAAATAAACTTTTACCTAAAACTTTTCTAGATACTGATCAAAAGTGATAAACCAAAAGTCAGCTTTTAAAAAACACAATTTGGGGTCCCCCCTCTCAGCTCGGGGCCACGGGGCTAGTTTGTAATCAGACCCTGCCAGTATCATCATTCACTTTCTCAGGAAGAAATTTAAAAAATAAGTGTTTTATTTGTCTGTGGGATACAATGACGTTTCAATAACTGAATGCCATTGTGATTCGGAGTACTAATACGCAGCTCAGAAAAAAATAGAGACTAAACCTAAATATTTAAAATATTCAGAGCACTGGAAAACTTATATTTTCTTGTAGATGTTTTTTAAAATATCAGCCAAGACAAGGGAGCGCCAATTGTAGCAACAGCGGACTTTGGAAACACTGAAGCGAATTTAAATCTCATGGGCTTTTTGCTCACGCAGGTAAATAGGTTTGTGGGTGGATGGGTGATTGGTAGATCTACCTACCTATTAGCTAGTTGCCTGCGTATGTAGCAATAGCGTAGTAATTTAAAACTCATACGGGGGGGGGGGGAAGTCATTAGGGGAAGGCTTCAGTGACTTTAAAGAAGAGTATGTGATGCAACCTTTAGGAAAATAATGTATTAGTAAGAAAAACACAATTGCAGTTATATATTCGTAAAAAGCGTTTACAATTGTTTCGAAGGATCTATCCTCCTCCTTCAGAACGAATACGAGCTTACAGTCTGAGCGCAAAGCTAGAACTAAATAACAAGGAAAAAGAAATATATTGGTGGACAAGTGTCGCCCTCTATTGGTGGAGAATGAAAGTGAAAGGTGATTTAAAATAACAAAGGTTAAAATTGAAGGAAAAACTGAAAAATATTAGAGAAATGGGAATAAAATAAGAGAAAAAATATAATAAATAGAAGAACGAATTAATAAAAAGAAAAACTATTAAATGGATAAAAAATAGATATATATAACAGAAAATAATGTGTTTTAATATCCAATGGAAGAGGCTAGGACCATTTTTCCTACGCCATGGGTGTAAATATGTGAAGTTTTTAGTGCGGTGGTTTTCCGCAGACAAACGTACGCGAAAAACCAGTTATGAAATGACGCCCTTCCCTCTACTGTAATGAACCAACCCGTTTGTGACGTCAGCTCCCGTGAATTCTAACGATACCACTGGTCAATTTTCCGCGAACGGACTATACCTCACACATACATACGTATTTATGCATGTGTAAGTCTGCCTACCTAACTCCCCGCACATACACATGTATGTATTCACATCTACGTCCCTTTTTCATTCAAATTCTTTGATTTCGAGTTCCATCTTCATCATTCAGTTTTTCAGACCCATGATTTTTGAAATATCACGGAAAGAAAAAAAATAAACTGTAGAAACATGCTTTTCTCAGACTATTCATTGCACTTCTCCAATCATTAGAGAGAAGCTAATGTAAAAATATCAGTCTCTCACTGAAGGAACCTTTTCTTCACCCAAGGAATTACATACTTTTACAGGAAGTATAAACCAGCGCGTTAACGGATTTTAGAGAATCCTTTAAACCCGTTGTTTTAACCAAATCTTTTGCTAAACTAGTTTAACTAGTAACGTGCGATGAAACGAGACCATGACAGCCTCGACAAACACCTAGCGAACAAAGTATTCATCCCCTCACACTCTTTCCTCCATCGCCCCCATGGGAATCCTTTCATTGTGACCATCTGCTGCACATCTTCGCCCTGCATAGAGAGTCTTGTAGTTAGTCGATTTTCAGAATTCCAAGAATACAGCTTTTGGCGAAAGTTTAGAAAACTGAATTATCCCAAAAAGATGAGAAGAACAATGGGTCCTTTCAGACGGATCGCTAATGACAATCGATTGATCGCCCGCAGCATCTTTGGAAGTCCCGAAATTCTTTGTTATGAAATTGAAAAAGAAAGGGAATTTTTCTTCCTCGTTTCAACTTTTAAACGCTTTTAAATTCCAACCGGAACCTATTAATTGAAGTTCTGCTCCGACTTTAATGTCTCTTCGCTGCGAAAAGAACGCCCTGTTAAAACTAATTATTTCATAATGGCTTTTTATTAATTAATTTCTGTTTCGTTGGAGCCCAGCTTCTCACGAGTTTCAAAAATGGACATAAAACGATAGCAGGAAAATAAACAATTATGAGAATATATAAAGAATTTGAGAGATGTGTGCACACTAACAATTACATTAAACTATTTACGACACAAGAACACAACAATATTTTCGGTCGCTACCATGTATAGTTCGTTCACGAAAAGTTGACCAATGGCACAGTAAGAATTCACGGCAGCTGACGTCACGAGAGGCCTAGCCGATTACAGCAGAGGGAAGGACGTCATTTCAGAACTGATTCTTAGCGAACGTTTGTCTGCGCCAAAAATCAGTTCGGAAATGACGTCCTCCCCTCTGCTGTAATCGGCTAGCCCGTTTGTGACTTCAGCTCCCGGGAATTCTAACGGTACCATCGGACTACTTTTCGTGAACGAACTATAGCTATCATTGACGTACGCAGAGAGTTCATAAAATAATAGGATTGGTGTTACAGAACTAAACTTCATATGTTCAAAAGGGGGCCGTAGTAGGGTTATGACCCCATCAACCTCCTCCCCCCCCTGCGTACGCCAGTGCTAATTACTCTTTATCGTCCAATCAAACATTTTATGCTTAAAGAAATATACTAAAGATATGATAATTTTAAAGTCAAAAGAAACATTCTGCTCAAAACAAGTCAGACCACTGAAGTTTAAGCTAATGTTTTTTAACCACCATGCCTGTGCCTAGTGGTTAATGTTTTTTAACCACTATGCCTGTGCCTGGTAGTTAATGTTATTTAACCACCAGGCACAGGCATCGACTCTACCCGGCCACGAGATATTTTCCTTGAATTTGTCATTTTAGTTTTCTAAGCTTATTGAATAAATATTTGATAGTGAAAACATTCCGATGAGAATAATATTCGTGAATGTGTCACAAAGCTCAGACTCAGAACGCCACAATAACACCTGTGTAACAAATGTGAGTAACAAAGCCATATTTTTATATATGAATGATGGGAACTTTTGTCATAGAAATCTTTCAACACGTTAATGTAAATAAACGAAAGTTAATGGTGCTGGTCTGATGAAACTACAACATGTCACAAAATTTTATTAGACCAATGACTGTTAACTAATTTAAAGGTAATTTTATATTCGTCAACATGCCACATCCTATACGTAAGTGCACTAATGCTTTTTACAATTATGCCATAATTGATTATTAATACTTATGTCAGTTTCATACATGAACTTCAGAAATAAAAAGAATGAAAAGGTATTTATGAATAAATTTAATGGAATTGTGCTTTCGTCTTATAAAAAGAAAAATGGATTTACCGGACCGCTGTCTCACAAAGATTCAGATCCATTGGTTTAAGCAATATGGAAAGCGGTCGCATACACACATGCATGCAGGGTCAGACTACGCCACCGGCCAATTTGCCCTCGGATCGTCCTTGTGGACGGTAGGACACTCGCCGTCCTATAATCCAAGGTATACGCAGTTTGAGAGGACCTAGTCAACCCTTGCAATGCACGTGATATCAAGAAGGATAACCACTAGAGAATATTGGTCTATAAATATGATGATATCAGTGACTTACCACTGTGCCTCTTTTCTCACTAAACAAGCTTCATTGGCTAACGTCTTACTTACAATAGAATTGCTCTGGCCAATCAAATTTTTCAATAACCACAACTGCCTCGTAAACAACGAGCGCACAATGAGCTCTGTTTCATTCATTTCATTTATTCATTTTCATCATTCATTTTCATACATTTATTCATCTCTGTTCACTTTGCAAGCCTCGCCCCCTTCCTTACTGGGCTAGATAGCCATACACATACCCCTACATAGGCACACATATTACTGGGAATACGTAGCCTCTACCTGAGACCAAACCTCTTCATAGGCCCTTCAATGGTAGAGCGTTTGCGTAACGGGCAGTCATCCAGAGTTCGACTCCCAACGGTACCAAAAAAAATGTTCACCGTCTACCTACTCACTGTACTCTGGGGGTTGCTTCAGTAGGCCATAAAAGGTTCGAATCCCTTTGAAAACTGTTGGTCTCGGGGCAGCACGACCCTTGCTAACTTTGAGCAGTAAAACTAACAAAAAAATCTTTCCATACCGAACTGCACGCCAAAAAGGCAACCATTCCTTAACACGTTAAGTGCCACGTGACACAGTGTAAAATATGATATCAAAACTAAAAAATTTACATCGTTTTAAGTAATTACCTAAAATTTATTCAACATTCACTTAATTTTTATGTATTACAGGATTGCATCATTAATGTATTAATATTTAAATATTTCTTTTCAAAAAATCGCGTTGCTATACCACAATACCAGCGCACTTCTAAGCAGCGCGCGTGGCCTGATGGGGATTTCCTTATAAATTCGCGTGGCACTCAACTTGTTAAATAAAAAAATTTCAATGAATGAATGCCATCATAGAAGATAGTAATATGAAACATTGCCCTCTAAGCTAATTGGTTCAATAAACTAGACCAGGGGGTCTTCAACCTTTTTCAGTCCAAGGGCCAATTTTGCTTAATACTTGCTTTCTTGCGGGACACACTATTTTACTGGCAACATTGGGACTGAACAAAGGCGAATCCTGGGGGGGTTCTGACTTGGGGTGTGATCCCTGTGGATTCGCTTTTATTGCCTTTTTTTTTAATCTCTATATTGGTCCCCCCCCCCCCAAATATTTTCTAGATCCACTGCCGGAACTGAATATACATATATTACAACGGAAAATACCTATGGGAACAAAAAATATTTATAGTACCTTTAGTTATTAACATATAAAGAAAAATCAAACCTTTTAGTAAAATGTCAGCACTGTTTATCTTTAACAAGCTTACCAGGTCTTATTTTTAACATTGCAATCCTAAATATGTTTTTAAGGTCGGTTATACTGGTCTTAATTTTTGATTTTACTAACTTCATTTTTGAAAAGAGTTGTTCGCAGACGTAAGTTCTCACGAATAGTGATACCGTTTTCAGAGCATGCAGTCCGATGGTTGGGAAGATGTTCTTATCGATGTATTTAGAATAGAATTCAATGAGTCATAAGTTGAATTTTATTTTAAAATCACTGTTGCACTGCAAAACAATAAAATTACATTTAATATCGATATACGCAAGAAAATTAAAATAAAATACGATTAAGGGAAGAGCGATTGTTTAGTTTTCAAGCGTTTTAAGATATTTATTTCTAAATTCGAAAATATATATACACTTGAGACTCACGGGAAACAATGAGCGTATTTTTGTATGAAACAATTTGTATTTTTTCATGAGCCGGCGGGCCGTATAAAATATGTCGGCGGGCCACAGGTTGAAGACCCCCTGAACTAGACGAAAATGAACGTGGATAGATTTGTTTATACATTTATGGCGCAAGGACAATAAAGGTCACTGCACCAGAACCTACAGTTTACCGAGGAATCCAAACCTCGGCCGTCAAGGGCACCAATCCAGACTCCCAGCATTCGTAATCAAATGATTATAATCGATTACATTTTCACTTAATCGTACCTGTAACCTTAATCGAATGTTTTGAAGAAACTGTATAATATAATCATCTAGGTGGTATATATTATTTTACAATAATTTTTGCCACCCATGTATATATAGCTCAAACTAGAGCTTATTTGTTTTGGAGAAAAAGAGACGCTTTCCCCATCCTGGATTCGAACCAGGGTCCCTCCGTTTAGCCCGGAGTGTCTTGGACCGCTAGACGAATGAGGACAGGAAACAACGCTCTCTTTCTCCGTATGTAAAGATGTTAAGGTATTATTACCCTCCGCAGGGATAACACAATTGCCAAATATGGTCAACACAAGAAAGCCTCCGGGGCGAGATTTTTGTGAGTTTTTCGTGGGGGAATTTATTATACAATAATTTTTGCCACCCACGTATATGTACTGTGCATTCGCGCTCAGTTGGCGCGTGATACCGTTAGCAGACGGGTTAGTCCATTGCAGTTTAGGGAAGGCCGTCTTGGAGGAACTGGTTTTTCCCACATGAAAAACCAGTTTCGGCAAGACGCCCTTCCCTAAACTGCAATGGACTAACCCGTCTGCTAACGGTTATCAGGCGTCAGATCTGTGCAAACAAACAATAGCTCAAATTATGGCTTTTTATTTTTGGAGAAAAGGAGACGCCGTCCTCATCTTGGATGGACCCTGGTTCGAATCCAGGATGAGGACGGCGTCTCTTTTTCTCCAACTATAAATAAAAAGCTCTAGTTTGAGCTACATAAACGTGGGTGGCAAAAATTATTGTATAATAAATTCCCCCACGAAAAACCCACAAAAAACTCGCCACGGAGGCTTTTCTGTGTTGACCATATTTGGCAATTGTGTTATCCCTGTGAAGGGTAATAATATCTTACATCAGTATATATTATATAATCATAATCACATTTTTAACTTTCATTTAATACTGATAATAACTTTTTAATTCTTGAGTAATCGTAATCATAATCGCCATGATTATAATCATAATCAAACTGATTATTTCTGATTGCTTGCAAATAACTTCGATTATAATCTGTAACACTAATCATGTTTTTTTCTCATGTGCATTCATAATCGTAGTCGTAAAAATGAAAATAGACTAATCGTAATCAAAGCCATGATTTAAATTTTAATACTAGGGCAAATC
>QLNU02014802.1:114758993-114793338 GCA_006491805.2 Dysdera silvatica | reverse complement strand
TCTACGCATTACTCTACCGACAATATCAGGACTGAACAAAAGCGGGTCTAGGTAAGGGGCTTAGCTGGTTATACCCCTGAATTCGTTTTTGTTACCGCTTTTTTTAGATCCTTATATTCGTTTGCCTTCCCCCCTCCTCCATGAAAATATTTTTCAGATCAGTCACTGGGACTGAATATGCATATATTACAACGTAAAATACATATGGAAGCAAAAAACATTTACAATACTTTTAGTTATTAATATATAAAGCGAAATCAAACCTTTTAGTGAGATTTATAGCACTGTTTATTTTTAACAACCTTGTCAGGTCTTATTTTTGACGTTGCAACCCTAAGAGTGTTTTTAAAGTAGATGTCAGTTCAAGGGCGGATAAAGACTCATTTTGGGGGGTCAAGGACAGAATTTGCCATGGTCTTGGAATAACACCTTTCATTTATCATGAAAGTTGGAATTTTTTACAGTGAAAAAATATATTTCGTGGGTCATGACCCCTGTGACCCCCGTGCCCGTGCTTGCGTCGGTTATTCTGGTCCTAAATTTTGATTTTACTAACTTCGTCCTTGAAAAGAACTGTTCGCAGACTCAAATGTTCCCAAGTATTGATATCGTTTTTAGAGCATGCAGTCAGATGGTTGGGAAGATATCGTTATCGGTATGCTTACTTAGAATAGAATTCCAAGAATACTTAGAATAGAATTCCAAGGATACTTAGAATAGAATTCCAAGGATACTTAGAATAGAATTCCAAGAATACTTAGAATAGAATTCCAAGAATACTTAGAATAGAATTCCAAGAATACTTAGAATAGAATTTCCAAGAATACTTAGAATAGAATTCCAAGAATACTTAGAATAGAATTCCAAGAATACTTAGAATAGAATTCCAAGAAACGATATGCTTAGAATAGAATGCCAAGTTGAATTTTATTTTAAAATCACTGTTGCACTGCAAATCAATAAAACTACCTTTAATATCGATATAGTAAAATATGATTAAGGGAAGGCCGCGTGCTTAGTTCTCTAGTGTTTTAGGATATTTATTACTAAATGGATATTTATTACTAAATGGATATTTATTACTAAATGGATATTTATTACTGAATGGATATTTATTTCTGAATGGATATTTATTACTAAATGGATATTTATTACTAAATGTGAACAGAACAAAATCTATAGACTTAAGATTCACAGGCAGCAAGAGTGTATTTTTGTGTGAAACAATTTGTATTTTTTCATGAGAAAGAGGGCCGCATGTAGCCCGCGGCGACTGGTTGAAGACCCCTGCACTAATAAATTATATGGTTGTTTCATGCCTAACTCACAATATCTTCTTATTTGTTTTGAGCAGTTTATATTATGTTTTAGTTGTTTAAAGGTGCCATTGATTTTCCAGATTCTCCACATCACATCTTCCTCTGTTTCTGTTTTTGCTAGACATTAATGCTGTCAAGGTATTTTTAAAATAATTTATTTTGAAAAGAAATCCAGATGAAATTGCATGGCTTATTCTCGAAAATGAAACTCTTCGCGAAGAAAATTAAACAAAAAATGATAAACAAAATTAAAGAAAATTTTGCAGCTAAAGTTCTTTAATTTAATAATTTTCTCATGGCTTAAAGAAATTTATTTAAAATATTAAATTAATTATTTCTATTCGCTGAAAGAAGGTTTGTTCATTTATATTCAGGCTTTTCTTTCAGAAGCCCGGTTTATGAAAAAGGGTTGGAATTTTTTAAAGGATTCCGTAAAAAGTAGTTTCTACGAAATGAATGCAAACAATTATAATTAGACAGTTATGTGCACACATCCAAGCGTAAGAATAATGAAAAAACAAACAAACAAAAAACAAATAGATGAATAAGAATTAGAGGGGTGTGTTCTTTTAATTTGTACAAAAATTTCTAATTAAACTTTCACAAAATGAACACTTTTTAAACTGGAGAGTGTTTTTTAATTAGAAATGGAAAAAATACCCTGTGAGGTTTGGAAAATATTTAATATTTAATTTAGAGAAAATAACCATTTTTACGTTCTCCTCTTTTATGTGATAATGAGAACAACTAAAAAAATTAATTCGGGGCATAATAAAAATAAAACTTAGAACTTTCGAATCATAATTATTTAAAATTAATTAACCTGTAAAATTTCGATAATTAAAAGAAATAAGTAAACATTATACCCAAAACTACAACTACTTAATGATGATATAGCGTGCTAAAAGACCAGTGTAATATACAAAGAAAAGATCGTCGTTTTTTAATTACAATAAAATCAAAAGGAATCTTTATTTTTTATAAGCAAGAACATAAGTATAGGTTGAATTAAAAAAACTGTTTGTCATGCATAAAAGATATGGATTGCTGCCATTTTATGTGCAAATAGTTTTAAATTGTTTCAATTGGAAAGCAGAAAAATATCTTTAATTTAGAAACTTTCAATATTTTCCAAACGTAATATATATATAAACTCATGTTTGTAAAAATTGCAACACCATGAAGGAATCATGTGATTGAGCTGAAACTTTCAGGAAATGCAAATTAGGGTATGCTATTCAAATGATTAGAATTTCAGAGTCATCGCGCATGCGTGGGCTGAGCAGCGCCCTCTGAACTGCTGATGGATCCGTAAAAATAGAGAGCTGTAGCTGGGCGTGTATGGTTATCTGCTAGTGGTAAACGTTACATGAGACGTCACTATGCCTCTACGACGAAAGAGGGCGACATTTCAGCAAGTTACGGAGTTTGAACGGGGACGAATGATCGGCCTTCGTGAAGGAGGGTTTTCTTATCGTGCAATAGCAGCTCGTATGGGGCGTAACAGCAGCACAGTGATGCGAGTGTGGAAGCAGTGGGTTCAAGAGAACCAGACAACTCGGAAATCCGGGAGTGGACGCCGAAAGGTGACGTCAGCACGGGATGATAGACACCTGGTCCGCATGGCGGTGACGGACCGTTTTGCTTCATCTGGACAGTTGGCAGAACGTTGGTGCACTGCTACAGGTGTATCATTGTGTGCTTCATCAATTCGTCGGCGTCTACTGCACCGTGGACTGCGTGCAAGAGTTCCTTTATACAGGATCCTCCTGACGCAAAACCATCGGCGCCTGCGGCTACAATGGGCTCATGGACATAGAGACTGGCGTGCTGATTGGCAACAAGTGGTGTTTTCTGATGAATCCCGCTTTAATTTGGGGTACAGTGATGGCCGCATCTGTGTTAGACGCTATACCGGTGAACGCCACCTTCCGGAGTGCGTTATCCAACGTCATAGTGGACGATACCCCAGAGTTATAGTCTGGGGTGCGATTGCGTATCATGGACGATCTCAGCTGCTACGAATTGTGGGTAATCTTAACAGCAACCGGTACATCAATGAAGTTCTGGAGCCCGAAGTTGTTCCCTTCCTTCAAGGCATTCCCGGAGCTGTATTTCAACAGGACAATGCCCGCCCACATATTGCCAGGAATGTTCAAGACTTCTTTTCATCACAACAGATACAGCTTCTTCCTTGGCCTGCCTATTCGCCGGATATGTCGCCGATTGAACATGTGTGGGATTTCGTTGGTCGGCGTCTCGCTCGTGATCCTCGTCCCATAGCTACTACAGATGAACTTTGGGGTCGCATACAAGCAATCTGGAATGCTCTTCCTCAGGCACACATTCAACATCTGTTTGATTCCATGCCACGTCGTATAGCATCACTTATTGCAGCGCGTGGTGGCTTCACCAAATACTGATTTTCGACATGTAATATTGTTTTTTTGCTTTGTAATTTTAATCGTTTATTTGTATCAACACAGGTCGTTTGTACATTAAATTTCATTCAATTCGGACGAGTCCTTCATGGTGTTGCAATTTTTACAAACATGAGTATATATATGTATATTAAAATTTGAATTGTATCATTTATAATTTTGAAAGACTCATGAGTTGGAAAGACATCCCAAGCATGTTAAAAATTACAGTAATTCGTCAGTTAAAAACGGACATTTTTCCGTTTATATTTCGCTTTTGAACCTTTTTTTTGTTTATACTTCTCGAAAGTTAATTTAAAATGTGATTTAACGAATTTTTGCTACATGGGGTTGTCAAGATATTTAAAAACTAATTCATAATTTAGAAATATATTTCCTAATTGATCTAAAGGCATATTCGCCATTATGAAATTTGTTGCAATCGAACAGATTCTTCAATTTAACTTAGCCACCGAAGGGGCAAGACAGCCTCAATAGGAGCCAGTCTCAAGCCCTGATAAATGAGGATGGTTGACACCAGGAAGGGCATCCGGTTGTAAAAATAAGATGCCGAAACCAAATGGAAATATGAAGAATGGAAGTTAATACCAAGGCTAAGGCGTACCCTGTAAGCGACGCGCAGACATGTAGCCCGACATCTGTGAGAAGTGGGCAAGGGCTACCGAACCAAGGACGAGGTCGGCTAAAGAAGCTAGTCCAGCGAAAGAGGAAGAGAGTGTTGGAAATAAGATTAGTCACGTTAAACATTGGTACGATGAATGAAAAAAGTAAGGAAATAGTGGACGTGGTGCAAAGAAGAAAAGTAAAGATCTTGTGCCTACAAGAAACTAGGTGGAAAGGAAGCAAAGCTAAAGAACTTGGTGAAGGATATAAGATGTTTTACAGTGGAACCGATGTGAGAGGGTGAAATGGGGTAGGCATTGTGATAGCGGAAGAACTTCAGGACGAAGTATATGATGTCAACAGAAAGAGTGATAGGATTATGTCCATTAAATTAGAAATAAGAGGAAACCTAACCAGAATAATTTGCGCATATGCCCCTCAGATGGGATGCAGAGAGGAAGAAAAAGACGCCTTTTGGGAGAATCTAGATCGAGTGATAATGGAAACACCTAGGAATGAGAGACTGTTCATTGGAGGTGATTTAAATGGACACGTGGGAAAAAGTAAGAGAGAGGAAAGACGAATATTTGGAAAGTGGAACGTGGGAGAGAGAGAGACACGAAGGAGAAAGGATTATAGATCATGCGGTGGCACTTGATTTAGCGATTGTTAATACTTTCTTTGAAAAGAGGGAAAACCAAATGATCACTTATAGAAGTGGAAACAGAACTAGCCAGATTGACTATGTTATGTGTCGTAGAAGGCATCTGAAGGAAATAAGAAACTGCATGGTGATTTGTGATGATAGTGTTGCGGCATAGCATAGACCGCTTGCGGTAGATTTGGAACTAACAACTAGTAAAAACATGAAACGTTCAAGGCAGAGAGAACAGAAGATAAAATGGTGGAAACTGAAGGAGAATGATATGAGGAAATGGTTCAAGGAAAAGGTGCTAAAAGAGATAACGTTGGCATAAGATTTACAAGAATGGTGGAAGTTTAATAGTTATAATATAAGAAAGACAGAAAAAGAGGTGCTATGAAAAACATCAGGAAAAGGACCGCCAAATATAAAGGAGGCATGGTGGTGGAATGAAGAAGTAGAATCGGCAATAAAACATAAGACAGAGATGAAGAAAAGATGGGACCTGATAGGTAGCGTGGAAGACAAAAAAGCATGTAAATTGGCAAATAACGAGTCAAAGAAAGCTGTGACCAAAGCGAAAACGGTGGAAGATGCGTATGAAGAAATTGAAAAAAAAAGACGGAGAGAGGCAGTTAATAAGAATAGCTAAAGTGAGCAATAAAGGGTCAAAGGACTTTACAATGATTAGGCAGATAAAAGATGATAGGGGAGTGATAATACAAGAATAATCGTGGATTAGAGGAAGATGGAGAAAATATTTTAGTAAGTTACTAAACGAAAAAAACTCAAGTGTGTTATTTGATGATGGAAGAGCGATTGAAAAAGAGGTGGGGGGAGATAGGCAGAAATGAAGTGGAAACGGTGCTTAGGAAAATGAAAAACGGGAAAGCAACAGGTATGGACCAGATCCCGATAAAGGTATGGAAAAGCTTGGGGATGAAGGAATAGATATCCTGTGAGACCTTACGAAAAAATTGTGGCAACAGGAGAAGATACCGTATGAGTGGAGAAAGAGTATTGTTGTACCAATATATAAAGGTAAAGGTGATGTGCAAGAATGTGGTAACTACAGAGGAATAAAGTTGATGTCTCATTCACTGAAGATATGGGAAAGAATTGTGGAAATGGGGATTAGAAAGGAGACAGATATAATAGCTGAACAGTTTGGTTTTATGCCATTTAGAGGGAAAATAGACGCTATATTTGTACTGAGGCAGCTCATGGAACGATGTAGAGAGATGCGAGCAGAGTTACATATGATGTTCATAGATTTGGAGGAGGCATATGATAGAGTACCTAGACAAGAGATATGGAGGTGTATGAGAAAAAAGGGAGTATCGGAAAAGTATGTAAGACTTGTAAAGGAAATGTACGAAGGAGTGGAGACGCAGGTTAGGAGTAGTGTAGGTTTGACAGAAGGGTTCCCGGTAAAGGTTGGACTGCACCAGGGTTCAGCTCTCAGTCCTTACTTATTTGATCTGATAATGGATGTTTTAGTGAAAGACGTAAACTGTAATGCACCATGGAGTATGCTGTTTGCAGATGACATTGTACTATGCGAAACATCCTGTGAAAAAGTAGAAAGGAAAACCGAGAAATGGAGGAGAGAGGTTTGAGAATAAGCAAAACAAAGACAGAATATGTGGCACTAAATGGAGAAAGCGTAAGTAGCATAGGTCTACAAGATGAAGGATTACCATCAGCCCAAAAATTTAAGTATCTTGGATCATTCATAGGCTGCGATTGAGTTTTGACCACAGAGATACAACACAGAATCCAATGTGGGTGGTTAAATTGGAGAAAGATGAGTGGAGTGCTCTGTGATAGGAAAGTAAGCGGAAGGATGAAAGGAAAATTGTACAAAACTGTGGTCAGACCTGCAATGTTATGCGGGGCAGAGACTTGGCCAATTACAAGAGCGCATGAAAGGAAGATGGAAGTGGCTGAGATGAGAATGTTGAGGTGGATGAATGGTGTTACAAGGAGGGATAAAATAAGGAATAACCTAATTAGAGGTACGGTCAAGGTTGGACCCATAGGAAGAAAAATACAAGAACATAGGTTAAGATGGCTTGGGCATATGGAGCGGAGAAATGAGGAATATGTGGGAAAGGTATTGGATAAGCTGGTGGTAATGGGTAAGAGGAAGAGGGGAAGACCACGGCTGAGATGGAAGGATAAAGTGACGGAAGATCTGGAAGAGTATGGATGGAGTAGAGAAGAGGCATTGGATAGAAGATTGTGGAAGAGAAGATTAAAGGACCATAACGCCGACCCCATATAACATGGGAAATGGCAAAGCGAAAGAAGAAGAAGAAGATGATGATGATTCTTAAATTTTATTATTTGGTATAAAGATTTATGAAGTCTTATTATTTAGTATATAAACTTGGAATAGCCTTATTATTTAACATATAGATTTGAAAATAGTTTTATATTGTTTACTGAAGTAAACTCACGATTATCCGCATTCAGGAAATTAAAAGCTTGAATATCGATAAAGAAAAGCGTAATTGATAATTAAAAATAGCGTAATAAATTTAGTGTAAATAAAATCAGCGTAATAAATTTAGAGTAAATAAAAATAGCGTAAAAATTGTATAAATATTTTTCTTGCACTGCTTTTCTTATAAAAACTTGTAATCCTTACAATAAAAGAAATTACGCTTTTTATGAGAAATAACAAATATCACACGTGCTATTCATGTCACTGTTATCACAATTCACTCATAATTGCTTTATCAGTCTGGATAGAGGTAATCCAAGGGCGGACACAGGGGGTGTCACAGGGGTCATGACCCCCAAAATATATTTTTTCACTGTAAAAAATTCCAACTTTCATGATAAATGAAGGGTGTTATTCCAAGACCATGGCAAATTCTGTCCTTGACCCCCCAAAATGCAAGTGTGTGTCCGCCCCCGAGGTAATCCAAGTTCACAGAACCAATCCAAGTTGGTAATCCAAGTTCACAATGATATCTTACATTTTACTATCGACCCCTGAGCCCGAATCGACCTTAATTAACCCCTGAGCTTGATTAGCCACCCAATCGACACCTGGAATCGATATCAATCACTTTGGCGACCACCGGGCTAACCTGTTTTGAATATAAATATATTAACAAAATTAAAGTGACTGATTTCTAATGGGACTCTTTCCCAATGGCTGTTAGACAAAATTTTTAGAAAAATTCAAAAATGTTATGTGATATTTTAGAAGTAATAAATTATTGGCATCAGAATTTGCCAAGGCATCTTTCTACAACCTTTCCTTTGCAGTTCACGAAAGATAAACCTTCATATACGTTTTCAGAAAAATAAGAAGACAAATTCTTAAATTTTTAAATCCGATCCACCGAGTTCCTTCGATTTAAAAAATGCCAATTTCATCTTCCAGTTTTTTAAAAATGTGGATTTTCATCTTCAAATTTCCTCGCCCATCATTTCTTATTTCGGATGCGTTTAGTTTAAGGAAAAGGACAAAGTGTTTAAACCATTTTACTTTATTTAAATATTTTACCGATCGGGAACATCGACTAGGGATTAAAGTTGGGACTTCGGGAGATTTGTGAAAGAACAGCTTATCTGATTTTTCATGATATCCAAATACTTTCATTTCACAAAATTTCATTGAGTTTCAGAAAACATCTTTATTTCAAATTTTTTCAATTTCAGTCGTATGACAAAGGCTTTTTTCAATACACAATATATTTTGGAAGTTTTTAAGAATTGTATTGTATATAATTATCCTCATTTTATTTAATTAATATCCCTATTCTTTCTAAAAAAAGAAAATGTTATTTAAGGATCGTACTAGATCCTCGTGACTTCCTTTATTCAATAATTCAATCCCACTACATAACTAAGACACATTGCTTACAGTTCCTTATTCGTTTTCGTATTTGTCCTTGTTTTGTGAATATTATTTGTTATAGCGTGATTTCAGTATGTTTTAGAAAAATAGCGTATACTTGGGTTGAAAGACTCACAAGCTTGATGAGAGCTTGAAATACTTTTACGAGCAAGATGAGAGCTTTAAAGACTTTCACACACTATATGAGAGCTTGAAGACTTTCACAAGCTAGATGAGAACATCAAAGGCATTACATCCAAGGGCGGATCCAGGATGTTATTACGGGGGGGGCGGTCTCGGGGGCCCCTCACAGGGAAAATTTTTAGTTTTAGTAAATTATTAACTAATAATTTAAATATAAAACTAATATTATTATTGTTATATTACTAGCCTTCCTTTATATCAGGGTTGTCCAACATACGGCCAGCGGGCCATAATCCGGCCTGCCTACAACTGTTTGAAATAAAAAAAATTCACAAACAAAAATTTTAGATATTTTTTTTCAGAAATAAGGAAAAATTTTGGGGACAGGAGAGGTGACCCCTTTCTACATCGCAAGAGCACAAATAACTGGAAAAAACTCTAAGGGGAGGTTGTTAAGTGTAAGTTTTTTTCCCCATTTTTTAAAGAAACCGCTGGCTCGCAAGATCCGTGAAAATTCTTTAAGTGGCCCGCTACCCAAAAAGGTTGGACAACCCTGCTTTATACTCACCAAAATATTTAATTTACGACAATGAAATAGAGCTGGGCTTTTCTTTAATTAAACTATATGGTTTAGGGTAGATTATAGTCAAGTATGACAGAAGGATAACCTAGTAAAGGAGACATATACAATAACCAAAAACGATAATTTACAATGTAATTAATAGAACAAGTTTAAATTTAAACTATAAAAACATTGTAATTATTTTACTTTTTTTATAACAAGCAACTTTTTAAAAAATTTGAAGTTTATAGTGCAAAGTCAAGTTTGACGGCGCTTCAAGGATAAAAAACTACGTTCTACTGAAACAATACTTACTGAAAACGTAGTTTGAAAGGCAAGTAGCTTGTAGTTTCGTGGAAAAACGTCTGGATCGCATTTCTCCAAGATTTGGAGACTTTGGAGTGTAAGACTTTTATTTATTACAGTCTTAACAAACAACATATAAAATATTCTTCATCGTCTTTAATTTTTTTTCTTATTTAACCCTAGGGGGGGGCAATCGCCCCCTCCACCCCTCGCTGGATCCGCTAGTAATTACACCATCGGTTCCTAAACTGCGCGTCGCATCTGTTTGATGCACTAACCCTACAAGACAGTATAGATTGATATGCGAAACCAGAACCAAAAAAGTTTAAGAAGGCTTGCCTTATACAATAATAGTGTTTCATTGATGTTAAATGAGAAAAATATTGGAATAGAGATGTTCAGGCGTAATTAAATAAATCGAACACTACGCAGATTAAATTAAACAACAATATAAATCAACGTTTATTGGCGTAGTGATACCAGCGCCGATGTTATGTATATTAATAAATGTATATTAATAAATATTTCTGCGTTCGGTGGGACCTGAACCCACTACCTTCAGCTGGCTTTTCAGTGGAAGGTCGTAGGTTCAGGTCCCACCGAAGTAAGAATTGAAAAATTCCGCTAAGGATTGAAGTAGAGACGTATTTATTAGTTAGTAATATACGTATTTATTAGTTAGTAATGGACGTATTTATTAGTCAGTAATAGCCGTATTTATTAATTAGTAATAGACGTATTTATTAATTAGTAATAGCCGTATTTATCATTTAGTAATAGACGTATTTATTAGATAGTAATAGATGCATTTATTAGTTAAAACTAGATGTTTTTATTTGTTAATAATAGACGTATTTATTAGTTAATAATAGACATATTTATTAGTTAGTATTAGGTGTATTTATTAGCTAGTAATAGACGTATTTACTAGTCTAGTTCTAATTGGGGGTATTGCATACCTTTTCTTAAATTATGAAAAATGCAAATATTAAAAAAATAATTTTGATTTTAAGCAAATTAAGGATTAAAATTCGGATTCCTTATAAAAATGTAGGGCATTGCATGTCATTTGCTGTTTCTTCAGCGCAAATACACGAACAAACAACATTTAATTTTGGACGTGGTAAAACATGATCGTTAGATGTAGGAAATATAATGATAAAATATCAGTTAAGAATAAGAGAAAATTCAATAAAAATTAAATAATTCGAAGTTGAAATAACCAGACCCAAAATTCAAATGGGACAATTTTAAATAAAGAAAACCTTGTGGAAACGAAAAAAAGAAAACCTAAAGTTTGAATAAACAGATAAATCGAATTAAAAGCTTTCAAATTACCTTAGTATACTCATTTCATTGTGACAATATTCAGCTTGTTACTAATTAATTAATATTTATTGGAATATTTAGTTTAACTAAGTGATATCCATTTAGCTTAAATTTATAAATTTAAATTGCATAATTTAATTTTATCATTTTATTTATTATTATTTAATACATTATTCTAATGTTATAAACTATGATAGTAAAATATATGGGTAAACCGAAATCGTGAACTGCAACAGTAATATTAAACCATGCATATAATTTAATGATATTAATGCTGACATCTCTTATGTCTTATTCAGTAGGCAATAATTTCCAGAATGTCATCCGAGGAACCGTCGTTAGTATTACAATCGCGTTTTAATGCTAATCTAAAATCTAAAATTAAAATAAAGTAACACTTTCGGCATGTTATTTTTTCCTTCTCGCTATATATATAAAGAAGTAATAATTTGAAAAACTTCCTGAACTTTTTTGCTTCGGATTTCAGATTGTCTGGTAATCACCGAAACAAGCACCAGGAAAAAAAGAACGTTCTGTTACGCAGTTCCCTTTTTATTTCTAGTTCTTGTAAAATCATCCTTTCCGAAGCGATTGCAAAGTTGAAAAAAATTACGAAACTGCTTTGAAAATTTGATACTTTAAATATTCTTTCTTTAAAAATATCAAATAATATTCGTTGATGGATCAGGAAAAGGAATGCAGGACCATTATGAGCATTGAGAAGTCATGATTCACGAAATTATTTTTGAAGAATAAAGGATTTACGTCCGTATTTTAATTCAGTTTATATGCTACTTAAATGACTTAAAGCATTACGTTTACAAGATAGTTATGGACTTTTAATAAAATGGGACTAAAATTAGAATATACATATATTTAAATTTTTATTGCGTTTTTAATGAAAGTTTCCAAAATGAGCCTTTGTGAAATAAATTTTTAAATTTTTTTTCTTATTAGAATTTTGGCGCAGTATAGCCCAGATGCTCTTGCGCCATAAAAAAGCCCAAACAAACAAACAAACATCCTATTGGAATTTTTAAATATCTTTACTGAATTTAAATTTATGGAAATATTTTTATCAAATTTAAATTTTGAATTTTTTGAAACATATTTATTTCACATTTACTAGTTCACAACAACCGCTAATTGCTAATGAAAGTAAGGATTTTCGAAGCAAGAAATACATAATACTGAATTTAAATAAATTGCCTTTGTAGCTGGTAATTCCGAAATTAATTGCTTTATATTAAATAATAGAATGCACTAACTAAACCTTTTTATCAATGCTTACTTCTTGTCGGTCAAATATTACTTAAAATTCCATTCTAAAGGTTTGGTCATGTGCTTAAAGGGATAGCTGGTTAACAGGGTTGTTGTTTACAGGGCTTGCGGGTTCTTTAATGAACAGTTTAAATCCTGTTCCTTTCTTTCGTTCAACCTTCATCATTCAATCCACAAGTCAACTACATTTGTTTAACAGCTAAGAATCACGTATCCTGCAATTACTCGAATTCAAGTAGGATAAAACAGACCAGCCGGACTGATTCTTTACACTTTCAGTAATAGACAAAGAATGTGATTTCTTCCATGCAAACGCCATAACTTTCTTTCAGAGCTTAGCCATAATCCTAGTTTAATCTGGACATAATCCGGGTGCATACGCTTTGAGACTTGCAACTCAAACACAGTCTTGGTGTAAAAAAAATTTCCCAGTCACGTAGGTTTTCTAAAACCAGGTTTTAATTTCACTGTTTTGGTATTGTGTTTCGTTTGGACTATAAATGTTTTACAACACGTTTTATTTCTATAGACAATTTGTTTGAGTTTCAACTTACAAAGTTCTCTTTCATGCGTTTGAAAACTGAATAATGTATAAAGAACTGCTCTATTTTAGATTTACTTGGCTTGTTGACTTTGATTATTGCCAATGAATTAATCAAAAGTTAGTTAGTAATCCAAACTATTTTGAAGTTCAAACAGCTAGCTAAAAAAACAAACAACGTTTATGAGAATAATTTTGGTCATAAAGGGGAATTTTAGTACGTTTCGAACCGGCAAAAGAGTTTTTCGTCAGCAAACATTACAGGATATGCTACCCATGTCGCAAACTCTATTCATGCATGGCTATGCTCCGAAAAAAACCTTTTCGTTTCTAACGAAACACTAGCTTTTGCTTGAAACGCGTCGGCTTTACTTTTAAGCCTAAAACTACGCCCATAAAGGCTGTTAACTTTTAAAACAACATTATGGCGTTCCATAATTTATGGCTGATATTAAGTTGGCACATTAAAACGGAGCCTCAGGTGGAATTAATTTAGATACCCATATCGGGAAACAAAAACGTGGATGAGCGAACTCAATTTCTCCAATTAATTTTCTCGCGAACATTCGCTTTAATACGTAGGTTTAAAAATTACTGACGAAATACGAACTCATGGAGGGTCCCGTCAATTATGTAGATAATTAACCTGGGCGCTAGCATATAAACCTAGAAGTCGCTGTATCGAGATTGAACTGAGAGCTTGGCGTATAATAATAACAGGCACGGGTCAACAGGGGTGGGGGGTACCCACAGTTTTGAAGGTAGGGGCAAAAGTATATTTCGCCCCCTCACTTTTGAGAAAAACTCTAAAAATTTTAACTTCAAAAGTAACATTAAACATCACTAATAATGTAGCGGATCTGAAGCAATTTGGATTATAATTTCATTTTCTGTCAATAGATGTATGTCGGCACCATACCGTCAATACTACTTCGACAGTGCCCTTTAGCGTATCCATTTTTAAAAAAATATAGCCTCTTTTTACCTCTACATCTTACAGTCTTTGTGAAACCATCGATCTTAAAGCGTGGTGCTCTGCGAAATCAGTAAAATTATAAATCGCTTAAATGGTTGTTGTTTTGTGATTAATTTTATTTGAATTATTTAATTCATGAATTAACATTTAATCAGGCACGTGCCAACAGTGTTGTAGGGTTTTTTCGCCCCAATCGCGGAAGAGGAGGGGCGAAAGGCATAATTCTCCCCCTCACTATTGAGGAATACTATTAAAATTTTAATTTCAAAAATATCATTAAACATTGCCACTAATGTAGCAAAGCTGAAAGAAACTTAGATTTTAATTTCATTTTCTGTCAATAAATGTCAGCACCATATCGTCAATAATACTCTGACAATGCCCTTTAGCGTACCCATTGTTAAAAAAAATCAGCCTCTGTTTACCTGTACATCTTACATTGAAGTGCCAGAAAAATTGGCACACCTACCTAATATCGTGTAGCCTCCTCGTCCACGCACGCAGAAGTGCCGCAACACGACGTGGCATGGACTCGACTAATGTCTGAAGGTATCCTGGAGACAATTCACACCAGGAATCCTGCAGGGCAGTCCACAAATCCATAGGAGTGCAAGGTGGTGGAGATCTCTTCTGAACAGCACGTTGCAAGGCATCCCAGATATGCTCGATAATGTTCATGTCTGGCGATTTAGGTGGCCAATGGAAGTGTCTAAAGTCAGAAGAGTGTTCCTGGAGCCACTCGGTAGCAACTCTCGATGTGTGGGGTGTCGCATTATCATGCTGAAATTGTCCAAGTCCGTCGGAATGCACAATGGACATGAATGGGTGTAGGTGATCGGACATGATGCTTACGTACCTGTCAGAGTTGTCTCTAGACGTATCAGGGGTCCCATATCACGCCAACTGCACACGCCCCATACCATCACAGAAGCTCCACCAGCTTGAACAGTCCCCTGTTGACATGTAGGGTCCATGGATTCATGAGGTTGTCTCCATACCCGTACACGTCCATCCGCCTGATGCAATTGGAAACGAGACTCGTCAGACCAGGCAACGTGTTTCCAGTCATCAACAGTCCAATGGCGGTGTTGGCGGACCCAGACGAGGCGTAAAGCTTTGTGCCGTGCAGTCAACAATGGTACACGAGTGGGCCTTCGGCTCCGAAAGCCCATATCAATGATGGTTCGTTGAACAGTTCGCACGCTGACACTTGTTGATGCCCCAGCATTGAAATCCGCGGCAATTTGAGGAAGTGTTGCACGTCTATCTCGTTTAACGATTCTCGTCAGTCGTCGAAGGTCCCGTTCTTTCAAGGTCTTTTTCCGGCCGCACCGCTGTCGGAGATTTGATGTTTTACCGGATTCCTGATATTCACGGTATACCCGTGAAATGGTCGTACGCGAAAATCCAAATTTTGTCGCTATCTCGGAGATGCTATGTCCCATCTCTCTTGTGCCGACTATAACGCCACGTTCAAAATCACTTAAATCTTGATAACCTGCCATTGTAGCGGCAAGAACCGATCTAACAGCTTTGCCAGACATCTCTTGTCTTATATAGGCGCTGCCGACCGCATCGCGTTACGCTGATTGGTTGCAAAGCTCCGTTATTTGCATACGCACGCCTGTACCGGTTTTTCTGGCACTTCAGTGTACGTTCTTCGTGAAACCATCGACCTTAAAGCGTAGTACTCCGTGAAATCAGTGAAATTATAAATCGTTCAAATGGCTGTTGTTTTGTACTTAATTTTATTTGAAGTATGCAACTAACTAATTAACATCTAATTAGCAATTACTTTTTCTAATTAATATTTTATAATTGTTTGGAATTTATGGCGATAGATGGCGCCACAAGTTTGTCGCCGTAATCTATCTCTCGTCCACCCCATAATCTTCAAAACGTTGGCATGTCCCTAGTCCCGGCTTTTCCCATTTTTTTCCAAGTCAATTGTTAATCCAAATGTGGATGTTCGAATCTCATTTCCATAATTTATTGTGCAAGTGTATAAACAAATGTAAATTACGTGGCTGAAAAAGAAGGCATTCATTGACGGTGGATTGATTATAGCCTATTTGCGTGCATTATAGATGCGTACAAATCAAAAACTGTTCCACTTGCGTAAAAAAAGGGGGGGAGGGGCAGAAAAGCAAAGTGGGGATGAGATAAACCTGTTTGAAGAGAACGAGAGCTTGGCTATTTAGCGCCTATTTTACTTAGTAAAATATCTCTATTTTAAGTATTTATTTGAATACCTGTTTAAAAAAAAACAAAAACAAAATAGCAGAGCGTCTTCTACATAACATAATTATGAGTCAGAATAGTTTTTGATATTTTTTAAACGTTAAAATTTAAAATATACGGAAAATGTTTTCTATTTTTTTAGCTTAATGTGAGTGTAACTCACAATAAGTGACATGTTTGATGTTTCTTTTGACAATTTTAACATAATTGATTAATTTACTTTGTAATTTTTCCTTATAAATGTATAATATACTATATATAGTTAGACCTCGTTAAGACGAACACCAAGGGGAACAGAAAATCTGTTCATATTAAGAGTAATTCGTCTTATCCAGAAAGCATAGTATGCTATACAATCTGACGGGACTTCAGAAAATGGTTCGTATTAAAAGTAATTCGTCTTAAGCGTGCTCGTCTTAACGAGGTTCGACTGTACTATCTATGTAAATTTTAAATAGCAATAAGCTGCCAGTCGACGTCGAGATAAAACTGTGACGGAAAATAATTGCGAAAATTTTCATTTATACAAAAGTACAGCATAGACCTAAGGGATTATATTTGTGTGACGCCAAATGGCGGCCAAATTGGTAGCCAAATGAGTTCATTTTCTCATCTTGTACGCATCTGGGACAAATTTTAACTTGTACGCATCTGGGATGTACGCAAATGGGACAGCACCGATGGATTATGGAACTAAAAATTAATCTGAAAATTTATAGATATATGAGTCCCACATCCTTCCCCAGTCAATGACCAAAATCTCCCCGATGGACTAAATAGATAAGCTGAAGATTTTATTGTAGCAAAAATAAGCATTAAAAAGCAAATTGTATCTTCCTGTCGGCCATTTTACAAGTGGCAGTTTTCTTGTTCAAGTGCTCTATGCAAAAACTCATTGTCCTCGTTATTTTTCCGTGCTGGAGTTACCCTCATACCCGCAGCATGGTTCCCTTCCATACTGAGGGAGGAGGGAGGAGAGAGTATCTTATCTCTCTTCGGAGCCATTGTAAGTTTGGTAAAAACTACGATTAAAATTGCAACAAAAATCTCGCCATAATGTGTTTTCAAAACCAACGTTTTTGAAAATTTCTGCATTTTTCCCAAAATAAAATTAAAGAAACAACAACAAAGACGTTGAACAATAACAATATTTTTTAATGCAGTTCGCCTTTCACCATTTTGGTTATTGTTTGATTTCAGAGTCGACAGAAGTGGGTCATTATTTTTCAAACCGACTTAAGCAGCATTATGTTTATTTAAATAATGAGAAATGTTTCTCTGCGACTCGATTTGAAACAGAAAGAAAGATACCCGGAACAAATGAGCCCACCTTCCATTAAACGGTTCAAATTTAGCTCGAACGGAGATAAAAACTTTCCAAAAAATGATTTTTTTTTCTTCGGAGATAAAAGTATTAACGTGCTTTCCAAAATGCCTTTGTAAAAGCATTCCTATGCCGTTCAGGTACGCTGTTTATGGGGTTTCGTTTAGACTTTATGACCCCTTCACTTTCCGATTACTGAGAACTGTCCTGACTTCTCCACCACGTTATCATTATGGCATCGGAGGGACAGATATCAAGCAATTGTAAGATTCAACAAAGATAGCTTTATCGCTTTTCTGCGGTCCGTTAGAATCAAATTGCTTTTTGTAAGGGCCTGCCCGCATTTTCGAGGACATTAACGCAGCGGGAAATAAAATTCAGGAAAGAAAGGAAGAGAGAAGAAAAGAAACGAAAGTTCTCCCATATCCAAAATAAATGAGGAACTTAAATTCTTAGAAAAACGTTCATTTGAAAATTTAATATTTTAGAAGTTTTTGGATGCAGGCGGGTTGATTTTCCTCGAAAGGCCATCTATTTTTCAGACTGTATTTAGACATTAAGGATATATTTTCATTATCGATTAATTTAGATTTATTTAGATTATATAGATTAATGAATGAAATGATTTGGTCAATAAAATAAATTAATGAAATATAGGTCTAACGGCTTTTATATTTCGACAATTGTGCTGAGTTTAAAAATGTAACGATTCTGGTGCCAATTATTCGTCAGGTGAAAGCAAATGAACAAGCGGAACTTACAATGAAGGCAATTGTAACTTGCTGAACATGTTCTTAAGGAGGCTCAAGAACTGGACTGGGATTCTACAAAAGTTTTACATCAGAACGATATGGCGAATCTAACTAGTAATTTTTTTTTCTAGAATCGCTGGATACTTACAGCTTGAGAAATTGCGCCATAAATACTTCAAAATTTTTAGCAGAATACCGCAACGTTTTCGCTAAATCTTGAGCTTCTACAGTTTGAAATTTCTTGCACAGGGTTTCACCAGATGGGGAATCCTAACATAAGGGTATACGAATTTAAGACTTTGACTTATTTTTATTCTGACTTTACTTGAAAAAGGAAACAGTTGGCTCGCACAACGTCAATATCAAAGTGACAGTTGTAACAGAATTTCCTTGTGAAACTTGATATTGCTTTGCCAGAAATATTTATATAATCCAAGTATTTTTAAAAATATGCCTGGATTATTGCCCTTTACTTTGTTTCGTAGAAACGCCATTTCAAGAAATTTATATATTTTTAAAAGTACCTGTATTTACTACAAATCAAAGCATTTAGTTAAAAAAATATTTGCAATTTTCGGCATTATTCATTAGGGCATAAAACATATATGATAAAAATCATTCATATATTTGCTCGAACTTATGACACGCTGTAAACGAATATTGGCCTTGCATACGTTGCAGTGACATATTTATAACTAATGCGTCTGATACGACTATCATCCTAAATTAAAGGTAAGGGATCTAGAAGTTGTTTTAAATCTGTGTACTTGAAATATATTAAAAAAAAAGAAGTTTAATACTATACGTAATAAAAAAATAAATAGGTAGAATTTTTGATAAAAATGGAAATTTCGAAGTACATACTTTTAACGATAACCTACCGTGAAAATATATTTGTTCTTAATCGCTTTAGATATTGTTGGATTTAGGATACTGCCGCTCTTAGGAACAGACTGTACAGCTCCCCCCCCATATAACTACAGTCTTACCTCCAAATAAGGGACCCCACAGGGCAGGATATTTTACCTCTTAAATAGAAGTGTCCCTTCTTCAGAGGTGCATGTGTCCGTATCCAAAGGGACTGGGGGACTAGAAGGATTATCCCGTAATCGGAGGAATCCCTTTACTGGAGGAAACACCGTACTTTCCAAAAGAGAGAGAGAGAGAGAGGAAACAAAAAATCTTAAGGATTGCGCGACGCAGGAGAGTGGATTCTTTTATTTTGGAAGTTGCACGAATATGTTAAAGGCACATTTTGATGCTGATTTTTGCATAAGATTTGCAGACGAGACTATTAGATACGCTATGTAAAAGGCGTTTAAAATCGGATATTGTGTAATTACACGTCATCCTGTTCTAGAAGAATTAATGCCAAGACAGCCATTAAACGTATTCATTTTGTGTTTGCATATATGTACGACAGAACATTTTTATCAATATCTTCCAGTTCAGAAAATTATATTTTTGGGTCCTTGTGTCCTTGTGTGAGGCTGAGTCCTTATTACCAAAGACGTCATAGTTTGTCAATTTCACTTTTCTGTAAGACATGAATTCATCGCGAACACGACGTGTGGTGAACTGTACAATGAACGAAGATGAACCCGAAGGTGTTATAGAAGATAAATAATGAACCAAATCAATGTCATCCATGACATACCCATTCTATGACTGATTCTCAATGTCACTTGATTCAGAGAAGTATTATTACGATTAGATGTCTGTGGGCTACGAACTCCATGAATCTCTGCGCTACAATTTCGAGACTGTGTCCTCTAGAATTGTATCTACTCAAACGTTCTCTTCTTTAGAATAATAATTTTTTCACTTCAGATAGAAAGATGTTTGCAGAATACATTTCGGTCTAAATCGTTCATTGAAAGTGTGATTACATTTTGTAAATGCTTTGCTTTTGAATAAGGCTCTTGCGGGAGATGTCTTTTCATATTTGCAATTATTAATGAAATAATTTTTAATTGTAAAAATAAAGAAATTGTTATTGCACTTTCTTCCAGGTCTTAGATTGGAGGGTTATTTGTAAATACTCCGGAGAAATGGGTGAGCACATAGAAATACGCATAATAAAAACAGAATTGCGCATAGGCGTACGCAGAAATTTCCTAAGGCTTACAGAGATATAACATCATCTATTCGCATGTACATACACAAAATCGGATCGTAATGGGGATTTATGACCCACCATCAATCCCTACCTACGCCACTGAAATTACGTTATCTGGCTTACCATTATCCATTAAATAAAGAAACGAATTAATATTCTTGTGGTCATATCTGATCAGTTTAGTTGAAGTTAATGCCGAGCTGAATGTATTCTAGGAGTGAGAAAATATTTTAATACTAGTAAAAATTGACAAAAGTAATCGTAATTCATTTGCGTTTGATTGCATAATCATAAGTTTAAGTTCGTAAGTCTATATTTGCTAACCTAGGTTGTCTTTGGAGATAAACTTCCTGCATTTTATATTTATGAATGGTCAAACAACCTCCTTGATGACTTTGAATCTACTCCTGGCTTTAGTAATGCGTGGAAAATCCGATTATAATAGAGAAACTAACAACTGCTCAATTTTCAATTTTAGCTTTTATTCCTTGGTTTCTAAAACATTTTCTGACAATAGTTGATGTTGTTTCAGGATAATCAGCAATTGAATCAAATGGCGATATTTCATCTTTAACTGGAGCTCAGTGGATTTCTAACGTAGGACAAAGACGTATTTAATATTTAAAAACACGTATTTAATTTTATTTTTTCCGCCTGAAATGCCTCGGCACGCCATATTCAATATCTAAACGTCTAATCCATAACATCGTTACCATCTTCTAATGTGAATCAAAATCGCCAATCAAAAAGTATTGGCCGTTTGAATTCCCCACGAAAACTTGTTAGACCATATTCCGTGGCTTTATGTGCCGACACTTGGTAATTGTGTTAACTATGATAAGGCGGAATAATATCTTACACACCTTAAATGCGAAGATAAAGAGAGCGCCCTTCCTGTGTCCAGGTTGCCGAGCAAGTCAGGACATTCCGGTTTCTGCGGAAGGTCCCAGGGTCAAATCCGAACCAGGACGGTGTCTTTTTTTTCTTTACAAAAACAAAGGTCAAGTTTGACCTTAGGAAGAGAAAAAAATATTGGCTATTCACAAATATATATTTCTAAGAGATTTCTATGTTTGCACTTTAAATTATTGAAAAATTCTCTCCTCTCTACATTTTTCTCCATTTTATGTTCACTTATATAAAACCTTTATTTAAAATTTATTTCGAAACTCAATGAGGAATTCATAGTCTGTCATAGCCTATTTGTAAAGGTTGGGAGTGTTTTATTCGGCGGAAAGGATCCATTTAGTAGGATAGGTGAAAAAATCCTGAAACTATTGCAAAAAAAGCAAAAAGGCGGGAGGATTCCCCGAATGAGTGAGGAATTGGATTTGCGCTACTGCACTGTTGTCCTGCGTGAGGGTAGGCTTTAGTGCAGCAG
This sequence comes from Dysdera silvatica, assembly GCA_006491805.2. Lineage (NCBI taxonomy): Eukaryota > Metazoa > Arthropoda > Arachnida > Araneae > Dysderidae > Dysdera > Dysdera silvatica. The sequence goes on along the minus strand of QLNU02014802.1, from coordinate 114,771,520 downwards.
CGTTGTCCTGTCCAAATGCGATCAGGGATCAGCGAAGAACGCCCAACGAAGAACGCCCAGCGAACAGCTGAAGTGCGTCGACAGGAAATTGGGCTTTTATGGCGCAAAAATAAAGCGCGGGAAAACGTCGATAAATCAATATTCGGCCCGAAATCCGATAAAAGAAACCCTTGGATAGACCACGACTAGACTACTATTCGCCTAAACCTAACAATTGCCTGTTCATTTCCGTCGGCAACTTCGTCTGAAAAGCGTAAATAACATTACAGCGCCTGGCTTACCGCGATATAGCCCAGAAGTGTTTCCGAAACTCAGTCTTTCAGTAGTTCCCGCCAATTTTTATCCCTTTTCCCTTCCAGATGAACAGGTATTATCACTTACTGAAATTGCTTTCTTGGGATCATTATTATATATGATTCCCAGTACGTATATATATACTCTGCTTGTGCTAACGAGATTTTTAAAACGTACGATATATATTTTTATGGATTCCAAAGAAATTACCTTGGGAATTCTGACAACTTTATGTTATAAATTTCAATGTCACTTTCTAATTCGTAAATATAATTTTCCCCTTTTAGTATACATCGAGGAGAAGTAATATATAATGCAATAATAATTGCGTTTAACTGTGCCTAAAATATAAAATGGTATATTACATTTGTAAAATGTAGCACGTTTGCACATTTGTTTTCACTTTATTAATTGAATTTAATCTGGAATTAAAATTAAATTAACCTATGAATTGTTGGATATATATACAAAATATATATTTAATCGATAGTGTTTCTTTGTAAGATCATGAAATCACACGGGCGAAACAAAATGGGAAAACATTCTATTGAATATCCAGACATTAATTAACAACAACTGGGCATTTAAATTTTTTTTTCTCAACAAAAATTACTAGAAAATCCGCTGACTAACCAGAAGAAGAGGAGTGAATGGGTTAAATAGGATGATTTATTATATCTGTAGGTGTCCGCCGAAATAAACCAGCATGGGATACGTATAGGTAAAGCAAATATAAATGTTCGTTGCGTGTAAATTAATATTCAGGAGCACATACAAATGAAAAATCAATATTTACCTGCTGATTACAGACTCCTTCCATTATGCTGGTTTTTAACATGTGGTTCATTTTAAACACGCGCCTGTCTAATTTCAGTTTTCTAACAAAGAGTAGTTGGCGTGCATGGGTGTGGTATCTTTATGTGTAGTGTATTATGAGTGGTAATCGCTGCAGTAGCTTAAAGAGAAATCATTTGTGCATATATAATCTACCAAACATAATGGAGTCAAATATAGATGGAGAGGGTCAAGCATGGTGTGAAATATTTTTCTTTCCAACGTTAACCATTTTCAGCAGTTTAACCGTTTTGGTCTCTGGAAGTTTAGACCAGGGATAGGAAGCAGCGTCTTTTTAAATAAATCTAATTTTTTAAAAAGAAATTTTGTTTTTGGTAATATATTTTGTTCGTCCTTTTTATTTTTATTAAAATATTAAAATATGCGCATTTGAAATACAAAAGGATAAAAGAAAATTTAGCAAAGTAATCCTCCCTGATAGACCAACACAATCAAGTATGTGGCCTTATAACATAAAAAGTTCCATACTCTAGTTTAAACTGCAAAGTAAAGGTGAATATTTGTTAGTAACTCGGCATAGGGGCATTGTGGTAGGCAACTGATATAACACCACGACACATTTATATACAACGAAACTTATTTGGAAGTCGAACTAAAACTCAATGAGCTTGAAGGCGGTGAACATGACTGTAGGTCTACTAATCCGCATAATGGCAAATATAGGCAGAGGTAAATTATAGATTATATTTAGTGGTTTATTCAAGTCTGATATATATTGCATTCGTTCGATTAAGGTGAAGGTGCAGCGTTTGAAGCTACTAATATATAAAAAATAATTGTTTGAAGCTACAGGGATATTTTATAATGCAAAGAAATATATGTTTTTCATATATGTAATTACACGTATAGGTTATTCAAAATTTTGCTCAGAACTAACGGATTCAAATACGTAACACATTCGGTAACTTGGCGTTTGTCCTTCATCCAAAAACGAAAAACAAAGAAAGAAAATATTACTCCACAAGCCTACCTTTTCTCCTAATCTGTAATCTAGGGAAAGGACGGATCCAAAAATTTTTCAAGGTGGGGGGTGATTTGTTTCCGATTCCTATTTTTAGCCAAGTGTCCAGCATTTTTCATTTCATTTTTCATGATATAATGGCGACTCAAGGTGGGGGGAGATCATCCCATCCCCTTGGATTCGCCAGTGGTCCAGAGTTCGATTTCCTAGGAAATAAATGATTGGATTTCTCGGAATATTTAAGTTCTAACACACACACACACAGCATGACGTCAGTTATTCTTGCGCCATTAAACACAAATAGGTTAATAGTATTCAACCGACCGAACATAAACGTATTCCAATACGTGAACATAAACGTATTCCAATACGTTTATGTTCAATTAATGATTTCCCATCGAAATAATGGAAATTCCTTCAATACCACGATCCTGTACATCGATTCTCATAACTTTTATTTGAACAGCTGGCATTTCAATGAATAATAATAAATAATAGTTTCCAAATCCAATTTTAAAATTAAACACTATCGTTTACTTTGAATGATTAAACAAACGCAAAATGTTATTTTTAAGGAATATTCTGCAATTTTTTTTTTTGCCATCAGGAAGCTCTGGAAGACCATCGGGAGCTTATGTGTTTCTTTAAACATTCCTGTTTTGCATAAACACCTTTCTGACAGGGCAATCTGATAAACAGGCATAAATTTAATTTTTCACTTCTGATTAACGACAGTTATTGTTTGTTTTAGAGTGAGTTTCAGGCTTTTTTAGTTCTACGAGGAAAGTAAACATGTCATAATATTGACTCAAGGAGATTAAATTTTGTGACATGTTGTCAAACTGTAATTGGCAGAAACATTTTTACATTGTTTCGATGCTTTTCATTTTACGCCAAAATATTTTATTTGTCCCGCTCGTACTTCAGCTTTCCCATAAAAAATACGCAACTGAAGAACGAATGTATGAGTGTTTAACTCAATGCATGAGTGTTTTAATTTCCTTCATTACGACTGAACTTAATTATACGATTCAAATTGCGATTCAATTTTACGATTCAAATAATGATTCATTTTTGTAATTAAAATTAATGTAAAATCTCACGACTATAATTATGATTCAATTTTATGTTTCAAATTGCGATTCAATTTTACTAATCAATTTGCGATTTATATTTACGGTTCAGTTTGCGATTTAAATTTACGATTCAAATTGCGATTTAAGTATACAATTAAATTACAATACCATTTTACAATTAGTGCAGTGAAATCTATCCGTAATGATATTTCCCCCCTGTAGAAAGATATCGAATGCATTCGGCTCAACCTTGTATGCATATATGCACCACCCCCATAATGGCGGCAGAAGGGCTCAAGCCAGTGCTGGTCGTTTAAAAATTTGATTCTTCCGAACCTGCTGTGCATTTACTTTCAAAAGTTTTACAATCACATTTTAAAATAAGGTACTTTTTAGCTCATTACTAATTGTCAAGCAGTATCAATTATTTTTGTAGAGTTTTGGTATCTTGTACATTCACTAAAATTCTCGACAGCTTTGAGAAGGAGGTAATAATGTTTTCAGCACTCACATGGAAGTATTCGCACGGTCGCCCATGCGTATATGTATGTTATATATTATATGTTATATATTATATGTTATATTATTATATGTTATATATTATAGATAAACTACTGATAACGGTATCTTTCTATAGTCCCTGCAATATTGTTTTAGATAAATTTCACTATTTATTTATATAAATCGAACACTACGCAGATTAAATCAAACAACAATGTCAATCAATCAACGTTTATTGGCGTAGTGATACCAACGCCGATGGTATGGCGTGATTAGATGGTGAAACGTTCGAAAGAAAATAAATATTTCTGCTTTCGGTGGGACCTTAACCCCCGACCTTCCACTTGCCGGGCTAAGGGGGTAGAGCCTCCGCCCGGCAAGTGGAAGGTCGTGGGTTCAGGTCCCACCGAAGGCAGAAATATTTATTTTCTTTCGAACGTTTCACCATCTAATCACGCCATACCATCGGCGTTGGTATCACTACGCCAATAAACGTTGATTGATATTATTGTTTAAATTTTACTATGTTGTCGTTCTGTTCCTGATTGAAATCGCGTTTGAATTTACGATAAAAATTGTTATTCAGTTTACAAATTCAATTACCATTTAATTTACGATAAAAATTGTTATTCAGTTTACAAATGCAATTACCATTTAATTTACGATTTAAATGGCTATAAAGTTGTTGGGTAGGTAATAATAGGAATAATCTAATAAACCGCTCAAAGTTGTCCGATTACTTTTATTATATTATATATATATATGGCTATAAAGTTGTTTTTTAAATTGTGTTTCAGTTTGTGATAAAGATTGCAATCAATTAGGATAGATGTAAAAAATTCACCTGACGTATAAATACTACATCCCACCATTAAAATAACGCCGTGCAGTTTTGTTTACTTACTACAATAGAATCGAGTAAACAATTTGCCACATTACGCAGACTCTCGTAATCTTCATATCACAATATTTTATATATGTATATATCATGTAGAAAATTATATCTCTTAAGTTATATCCTTATAACAATTTGAACTGGAAGAATACTAACTCTAAAGAATTTTTTATTGCAAAAGTTAAAATTTAAAACCAGTTTAAAATGTATCCTGAGAGAAAGGAATGAACACTGTGTGGAGAATATGATATGCCTTTCGGGAATAACCGTTAGAAATTTAGGTTTGCAGAGATACAGTTATGAGTAAGAATTTTTTGAATGAAAATCGGTCCAAAAGTTTTATGATTTTTAAACATGAACAATTCTGCTACAAGTAATCCATTTATACGTGGTGTTTAAAAACTTGGATATGTTTTCGTTAGGCTTGCCAATGAAACCGTTTTCTTTGATGACGACCATGTAGATGAAAAAACAACATTTGCATCAACTTCTCTGTTCGTGTGTTGACAAACAGGTCCAAGATTTTGGAATTGCTTTCCGCCTCCTTTGATTGGCATTCAAGTTGAAGCTTTGTTCAAGTCGGAAATTAAACAGCATTTCCATTCAATTCGATTGATACTTATTGATTAATGGATGAATCATATTACCAATCGAAGTGATTGGAATTTGTTAAGCTAATCTTTCCACCAGCCTTTTTATTTTTTAGTCATCTCTCAGGTTGTTTTATTGCTTTTGGAATCATTACACCTTATGTTTATAGAATTTAATCATCTTAGCGACTTTCTGAATAAATATTGTATTGCATTAAAAGAAATTGAATTATTTTCCCAAAGAAACTGACTTCCTGTGGGTAGAATAAAGACAATAAAATGTTAAAATACTTACGAAGAAATTAACAATGAGCTTCGATGATAATAATAGTATAGATAGATGATACTAATTCTCAATAAATCTCTAAACTCTTGGGATGAAAATGAGACACATAAAAAGTACAGACCATTTTTTAATTCCACAATGTTTCAAAAATTTAAAAATAGTGATATTTTTCATAAAAATGCTTTAACATTCTGCTCATTAGAGTGTAGCTCAATATTAATTAACGACACCAATTAATTTATTTCTCTGAAATTGTTTTGAACGACTCGAAGTAAATTGATAGAGATAAAAAAATTTTGCTGCCGTTAAAGAATCATCTGTTTTATTAGGATGCTTTGAAGGGAAAAAAATTAAATATCTTCTTTATCGGAACCGGAATTTTTTATCTAAATGCCTTCATATCTTTTTTCCGATAATTTCAAAGACGAAGTTGTAAACAGAAAAAATTTAAATTTTCCAATTTATTCAAAATTCAATTTCTTCTGCTTTTATCTTGACGGGGCATTTATTTAAATAGCACAGAATCTTCTCACGAAAGGAAAACACTGGCTTTTGCGAAACAAAAGATTATTGATATTAAAAATTTTATTTTTTTATCATTAGATACTTTTATTCTTTCTTATCTTTTGTTGAAAACTAAAGCAAGCTTTAATTGATTTCCCTCCATCCGGCCTTCATCGGTCGATGCTTTTTTTCTTTCTCAATACGAATGAAACCTTTCGCATTGTTAGATAGTATCGAACTAATCTCATTTAACGTATCAACTTTAATGATGGTTCCTTTCTGTGAGAATCTTCTCAATTAAATTTTTAATAAAATAAAATAAAATTTAATTAAGTCATTATACCAATTGCGCCATATAATTCTTTTTATAGGAATTAGAAATTGATGAAGTATCGAGAATTTCGTAATAATTGGTGCAAAGGCAGCTGAATTTGAATAAAAATTCAGAGAAAGAACATCACGTAATGAAATTGGGTTTATTAAACAGTGTCTAATTGAATTATATTTATTGCAAATTACTGAATGGGATGACAATGGATATAAATTTAGAAAAATAACATAACAGTGACATCGTGATTGAATTTAGATTTTCGGAATGTTATAGAACTATTGAAATCTTTATAACGACAAAAGATTTATTGTAATTAATTGGACTAACTATGACTACTATTTTTATCAGGCATTACGAAAGAACAATAAGAGTAAACACGAGAAATTGTTATTTTTGTTAAATATAAAAAGAAGCAAGAAAACAATAAACTGGCAAGCAGTAAACAACTATTCGGCTATTCATCTGTATGCTATTACAGTAGGAAGGAAGTTATAATTACTGCAATTATTCTCGTCTCCGAACTTATGAGCACTTTTTTGAGTCTGAACTTACGAAATATCGCAATTTTTCCTACTGTCTAGTCGAAGTGTAAAATTTTTTGTTAAAACATATTTTTCAATATTGGGCCTTTATTCCCATCTTAAAGCTCACTGGTTATTATGTCCATTTATGATATATTTATCGTATCTGCATTTCTTTGCATATGAATGCTACATTTTGAAATCGGAAAATCCCATGTGTGTGTACCTCCCCTCGTCCCTGGATCTTTGAATTATGAGAATGGAAGGATAGACATCCACCAAAGCAGTTGTTTTATTCAGTAAGGTTATTCTTTTAAAGGGGGCACACACCCTTTAAGTGTTAGGAAATGCCTTCTAACAGCCTGAAGTTTAACCTTCTATAACTTTAAAAATAACACATACCCAAAAGTAAAATTTTGCACACAGGATTATTATATTATGCACTTACTAAAGTCACTAATAAAATGTATTTTATGCATTGTTATGTTTTTATAATAAATCAAAATATTATACTAGATTTTGCTCGTTAAAATTTTTAATACCATTTTGCGCGCATAATATAATTGGTTGTTATTATCTAATTACCAAAAGTAATGTGCTAAATGATAAATAATGAGTATAGCATTCAACTAACGAAAAATCTTAAGAAAATAATGATACTTAATATTTTTTAAAACAATAAAAAATAAAACTTTTAAAATTTGCCATTTTTTCAATATTAAAATGCATCTAGATAAAAATATTACTATTTAATCTCTTATCTTTTACGTATTTTTATGAATCATGTATGGTTACAGGTGTATGCCAATTTTTATTACCCTAGTATAAAAATGTTTTAAATATCATGAGCGCAAGACCAAAATTTACTGTTTTGAGAAAAACGCGTTTAAAGAAAAATATTTGTTAACATTGGAGTTATTATCTCTTAGCATCAACCTACCTTCATAAACCTGTTTAGAACACAACAGAAGAGTATGTGGAACCTTCCTTGGATGTTATAATTTTAATTTTTTTGCAAATTCCCTTAGCTTTCCACGAAATTGCAAGTTTCCACCAGTCTTAACGCTGCGATCCAAATACGATATTTGTTTTTTGTCCATTATTTTTTTAATATATATAAAAATGTTTAATTCCTTACATTTTTCATCGTTTTTTTCTATCATGTATCATTACAAGAACATGACAAATTTCATTGCAATAGCACAAATGATTTTGTAAATATCTTGTGCGTAAGGCTGATATATAGTCTTGAGAGAAACACGTTTAACGAAAAATTCTTCGCCAACTTTGAAGTTATTATTTATGTGGAATAACACACCTTCATTAATCCATTTAGAATGCCCCATTAGAGTATGTGGAACCACTTTTAGATGCTGTAATCTTATTTTTCTGCAACTTTTGTTGACTTTTCACCTGACGACAAGTTTTTATAGCACTTTTGGTACGATGAACAGAATATGATATTTGCTTTTCGTTCATTATTTTCGTGGCATGTGCAGCATATAAATCAGGATTAACTAATTCCACACGCTCCTATTGTGAACAAACGCCCTTTTCCACCCGCATTAAATTGCATAACTGCTTCATTGATAGTAGTGTTTACGATTCGCCTACCTGAACCAGATGACTTCAGGCAGAACTTCCAAATTAATAAATTCAACGGTTCATTTGGATATTATATTTCCCCACCCCTAAACAACAAGATAACAATTTGGGACGAGAACGGTCATTTAAAATTGGTTTTATTCTCTTCATGACTGATTTGGGTAAAAATTTCCGATGATGCGTAGATGGTTTATTTTCCGCAATAGCACATTAGTAACCAGACCATAATTCGTTTCATTTGGGACAAAATTTACGTGTTAGGTTGTTGTCATCAGCACCTGTATGGAAAAACATAGCCTATATTGATTTGAGTATGCCATTTAAATTATCGCTGTGTTCTGTTCTGGCATTACCATAATATAAGTCACGTTTGTTTCTCTATCGGTTAATCTACCTTTACCATCAAAAGTTTTGGCGCCCTCCAATTTCTTGCCCATAATATTTTGCTTGATTTTTAGTAACCTAGCTCCTGTTCGTTTTTGAATATGGTCAACATATTCGTTTTTTTTTTTAATATTCACACATATGGAGATTTTCTTTATCGACAAAAATGTTTTTGCATCACCATGTCCGATATATCTGACATATATTTAGCTTTTTGCAATTTCTCTGCACACTTGAATATACAACACATTCCGATAACCTCCATACCGCCAGCTGAAGCACAGTGATTTTTTCGCATTCTTTTTTTTACAAAGTTTTCGAGCCTTGATGAACTTCTGCACACGAATTTCACTTTTTACAAATTGAGGACATAACTTCTTTGTCGATTACTTTTACACTTTTATCTCCAATCACTGTACGTACACAATATCGAATTACACTTTTTACAAAATGAGGATGTAACTTCTTTGTCGATGACTTTTACGCTTTTGTCTTCAATCGCTATACGTGTTGTTGATAAAAAAGTATATTTCTAAGTTTCGTTCTCATTATTATATCCGACGATTTAGTAAGAGCAACTTCATCTCTTGCAGATTTCTTCGCTGAATTTTTCACAACCTCAGACTTGGCCATATTAAGATATTTAACACGTTTGTCGTAAGAAGATTCTGCATTTGAAGGTAGTAAATCTATGACTGCGCAAAACATGTTCATTTCAGATAATCCCTGGCCCACGAATCTTATGGCATACAAGAAACGAAGGTTTATTTCTGCTACATTGTTTTTAAAACCAATAGATTTTAACTTTGGATACAAGCTATAGGTCCACAAGCACAACAGTTCAATATAAATTTCAGTGACAATCCACTTACATTTTCTTCAGTAAATTTAGTATATCCATCTCATATTTTACACGAAATGAATTGTTCCAAGGTTTCAAACATCAAATCTTTATGATTCGATATCTTTGGAAGGTCTCATCGGCAGAAGATTTAATTTTCTCTTAGACCATTTCCCATTTTTTACTGGACGGCATTTCAACATTTCTTATGTACATATTGCCTTGGAATTTCCACATTTTAGGTCGAACACTAGAAACTCATTTCTTTATTATTAATATTATTTTTTAACATATTCACAATGATTTAAAAAAAAATTATTAAATTGGTTGAAAAACAAATGTAAAATAAAACTTGAAATAGCACAGCATGCAAACACACCTACACTCGAAACGAAAAACAGCATTTGTTTACAAAATATAAGACGTGTAAAGTACTTTACTTCTTTCGCTGTGCTACCATTCCTAAATTAGTAGGTGGTGCGAGTGACTACATGCAGCCACTTTCTCATTTAAAATTCTTTATTTTTTAAGTGCTAAACACGAAAACACTAAAACACCAAATTTAAGCATTGCGTTTCAGCATCCTTTTAACAGCGATTTTCGAAATTACTATTTCCGTAATTTATTTATAACTGGGGTTCTACTTCGATTTTAAGTACGAGGTTGGTATCAACATTTTTAGAAATGGTTGGTCTTTCATTTAAAAAAATAAGACAAAATTGATTTTCTTTAAGTCGGAAGGGGTGCCCCCTTAACTTTCCCAACGCGACATAGTAAACAACGAATATTAGTTCAAAATTACTAAACTTAATCATTGAAATATAATGTTACAAAATTAACTTGCAACTTCAGGCGTAGTTATATGCATAAAATTTTGTTGCTCAATGTTGACCGAAGTCCTTTACAACAGACCATTCTCCAGATCGGACAAAGAAACGACTCACCAACCTCAAAACTTGAACGCACACCGCTCGAAGCGACCACGCCCAGGTTTTTTTGCATAAAACCGAACCCGATTTATTTTTTTTTATGGCGCAAGGACTTCCATTTAACTTCATTACCTTCTCTTTACCTCTGACATTTGGACCAGTGAAGAACTTTATTTTGTAATGCTAAACCCTGGTAAATCTTTTTATCGTTGTGTTATGTTATGTTGTATTGTTATGTTATATTGTTATGTTATGTGTTATATTATTATGTTATATTTATTATTATAATATATTTATTATTATGTTATATTATTATTATGTTATATATGTTATATTATTATGTTATATATGTTATATTATTATTATGTTATATATGTTATATTATTATTATTATGTTAAGTATATGTTATATTATTATTATTATGTTATATATGTTATATTACATATATATATATGTTATATTATTATTATGTTATATTATTATTATTATGTTATATTATTATTATTATGTTATACATGTTATATTTATTATTATGTTATATTTATTATTATGTTATATTATTATTATGTTATATATGTTATGTTATATTATGTTGTGTTATGTTCGTCCAGGACCGCTAAGCCGTAATCACGCTCCTGAGTCCTGGCGCCATTTGTCAAGCTTGCCCTTACAGCATTGCTTGTGAAACCTGCAGATGCCACAGATTCCCCGTTGACTACTGAATCCACCGTCGCTATGGACGGAGCTGATAATAATATTACGGATCCCGCCACCTCCCAATCAGTGGTAGGAACATAAAAATTGTTACATTCAATATACGCTACAAAAGTTTATATTGACAATAAATATGTTGAAAAACAAACTCATAAATTGAAACATAAACATTAAACAATATTAACTTATATTGAAGTATTCTCTCTTCTTGGTATATAATAAATCAAATTCAATTTTATTGACATTATTTTGCTTTTCCTGAAAATTGACATTTTTTGAGTTGCAACACGTTCGTCACAAGGGTGCGACATCATTTAATGTTTACCGTCAATGTGGCGACACAGCTCTAGCATGCACGTGACGAGCATCGGCATCATAGGTCTCGACTTGCCAGCCGGGTAAAACCGAAGGCGCGGTCAGTTCCACAACTACATATATTATTTTAGAATTTATTATTTTTTCTTATATGTATGTTGTACTGAAAGGTTTTATTTGTTTAATTTTATGTGAAATCCGGTTATTTGGGGCAGCCGAAATCTACCTATATAATTTAATTAAAACAATTGATAAACCATGTGCAAAAATTGATAAAATAATTTAATAAGGTTTAATTCATTAATAAAAATTATTTGGCTCTCACGTCTGACCTTCATTCACCCGTATATCGCCTTCTCCCCATCCAATATTGTTTAATTATACTGAACGTAATGTTTCAGAAAAATATGCTTTCATAAATACGTCTTTTATTTAGAACCCAGTTATTTATTTACAAGTTGAGAAATATCAATAATAAAAATATTACAGCAAAATATTTTTTTATAACGCAATATTATAACTAATATTATTGGCCATTAGTTTGCTGACATTTTCTGTGGGTGATAAAAACAAATTTTGACAATTGTACAAATATATTCTATTGTACTGGGAATCAGGTCTAGTGGACTCAAGTTGGAAATCACAGTCGTACATAATGGATGGTTTAGGAGCTTCTAAGAGCAACTAATGTTTCGGTTTGCGAAGTGGCTCTCTCACCTTTTCACGCCCTTAGAAAAAAAAACGAACTTCGTTTAGAGCTTGGAAGATACGTACTTCTTATGAACTTCGGATTTCGAGCCATCCGTAAAGTCAACTATTTGATTTTTTATCTTCTAGAGTTTCACAATCCCTTTGGCAAGCCCCTATGTCGAAATACCACCTTCCCTTCTTCTCGCACTTTTGGCAGATATGCACTTACATACA
>QLNU02014802.1:114710662-114747626 GCA_006491805.2 Dysdera silvatica | reverse complement strand
ATGGGTGGATGAAATAAGAAAACAGGTTGGGGTGACGTGGAAACGAATGGCCCAGGATAGACTTGTGTGGAAAGCATTTGGAGAGACCTTCATCCAGCAGTGGATAGATAATGGTTGAATATGATGATGATGATATATATATACCTTGAAGTGCAAGTTCAGCTAAATGAAGCGACACGTTCAGGGAAGGTTAAAAAAAGTTAGGTTAATAAGTCACCTTAATGTTCATAAACAATGAAGTTGTTTTTCTTTGCTATGTGAGAAACTTGTGACTTTGATACTGGACTTGCAAATGATTTTTTCTTTTTCTTTTCCTTAAAAAAATAGTTTTACCATGAAAATAAAACCAGTCGTCTTAAAAAAAAAACAAAGCAAAATGTGTATTAACAGAGAAATATTAAAATAAGGGACAAAGTCGCTAATAGCATATAGTTTTATGGTCAAAAACAAAGTGAGTTTTCGTCACTATGTAGAATCCTGAATCCAATGCCAGACTTTGGAACTTGAACTGGCAGAGCAAGGTGTCCAAGCACCAAAGTTTACGAACTGCTACTCTAATTGATCCATTCAAAATCAACCCAAAATAAAGTACAACTCCAAAAACAACCACACACACATAATTGCATATATAACATTTTATGTAACAAAATAAATATAACATGAATTGGTTTTACATAGTCTATTTCTCCATGTCCTCCTATTAATCACTCTGTTAGTCTAAAGTTTCAAAACTATGATATTCAACAAAAGATAAACACTATGCTGGTACTCAAATTACAATAAATGCAAAACAAATTACATTTGTTGATTTAGTCTCGAAAATTAGGGCATTTCAATGGAAGCATAGCATTAGTTCAGTGTCACCAAAATAGTTAGGGGAATATTAACAAAAAAATTTCCAAATAAAATTTATACTTTTTTTTTTTACGTTAAAAAAAATGAATAAAATATCCACATCTATAATGGAGCATGTAGTGTCATTAACTGGGGACGCAGAAATATAAACTGAACAATATAATTCTTTTCTGAGAGGCTATTTAAATACTGTAATATAATTGCAAGGCAACATTTTTAATAACTTTGGTTATTTCATGTCAATTTCATCTGGTGGGATAAGAAAGGAAGGGGCTCAGGGAGGATCAAGCCCCCCCCCATCAATTGAATATCAAAGCACATTATTTTCTCTAAGGCTGCACGTCACATAAATTTCTCTAAAGCCACTTGAGCCTCTCTAAAGCCACTTGAGCCTCTCCACCCACAATGAGTTTTGAATTGCTACACTACTGATTTCATCATAGGTATCATAAGAAAATTTGTGAAAACAAAAACTAACTCCTCAAAATTGTGATACAGAGACAAGAATTTGAAACAGCACTCGTTTCACGTACGTGTATAAAGTCTAACATTCATTTCATCTGAAGATTTGTGCAACTGCTGATTTCATTCCTTGGAATGAATTTTATGTCCCGATTTGTTTTTTTAGGATAAAGGAGCAACTACAATTACGCCGAACAGGGTCTACGCTGTGTAAATAAATTACTCGCCCATAAAACACAAATAACTTATGATTGCAATAAGCGTTTGATATAAATTTATGTAAATAATATACCAAGGTGATTACATACACGTACCACTTACAACTTTCAAAAATGGCGAAAAAAAATTTCGTAAGAAAAAATAATCATTAACAACTTGTACAGAAAATATAAACTCAACATACAAATTCATGATCTTGGGCCTGTAAACTGATTTGCAAATGTGTAATTTTATATGCATCATTTGAAGCATGTAGGCCAGGGGGTCTTCAACCTTTTTCAGTTCAAGGATCAATTTTGCTTTTTATTGCAGGCAACATTAATGTATCAGCAATATTAGAACTGAACAAAGGCGGCTCAAGGGCCGTAAATATTTCTTATGAAATATGAAAATGCCAACAGAATAAAATACAATGTTTATTTCAGATTCAAAGGGAGCAGGGATGTTATTTTTGTGTGAAACAAGTTGTACTTTTCCATGAGCTGGCGAGCCGCATAAAACATGTTAGCTGGCCGTATGTGGCCCGTGGGCTGAAGACCCCTGATGTAGGCTATCATATGGATCCAATGTTGTGATTAAAAGTGCGTTTCGTGACTAGGCCTTGAGGAAAAGAACTAAATGAAAAGGATGCCAGAAAAATATATTTGCTGCATGGCAAGGGACAGTCAACAAGAGGACTAGCCCGTAAAATAGAACGCTCACAAACTGCTGTCCAAACTGTCATCAAAAAGGTTGATGATTATTTAACCAAAAAAAGTCAGGTAGACCACCAAAACTGCTACCCGGGAACCACAGGCACGTTTAAATACTTGCCACTTATGAGCAGGTGTCCACTCGTAAAATTGCACTTGTATTGCCAACATCTGTATACCACCAAACTGTGTGGAAAAGTTTAAAAGTATATTCGAATATGAAGTTCAGGAAAATAAAAGCAAACCGAAACTTATTATTAACTGCATTCTATTATTATTATTATTAACTATTATTATTATAAATATTATCATTCTATTATTATGAACTGCACTAGCAGTAATAAGTTAATCAACTCGATTGGTGTAAAAAACTGTAAAATAGCACCATGAGTACGATGAAAGTGTTTTCTGATGAAAAACGTTTCTGTCTAGATGGCCCTGGTGGATATCCATCAATTGGCATGATCGCGATGAATTCACACTCAGCCAAAGGTAAGGATGAGTAGACAGCAAGAAGGCGGTGAAGTGATGGCGTGGGCAGTATTCAGAGTAGGAGGCAAAGCAGACATCGTATTCCTTCAGGGCACTATGAACTCCAAAAATATCAGGAATTAATGTATACTCACTTAACCCCATTTGTGCCTCTTTTATGTGGTCTGAATTGGAAGTACCAACGGGATAATGTCAGTGTACATTCATCAATGTCCACCAAGAAGTGGTTTGAATGGGAAAAGGTTGATGTCATTCCATGGCCCTCGCGTTCTCCAGACCTGAATCCAGTTGAAAATCTGAAGGGTTTGATGGAAAAGCTGTATATGGACGAAATAAGCAACACTATGATGTAAATGATCTCCAAATGGCAATTTCGAATGCCCTGATGAACACAGACTTAGGTGTTTTAAGAAAACTACTTCAAACAATGCCTGACAGAATGATACATATTACTGAAAAGCAAGGAGAACCGACTTGCTATTAATTTCTGATTTCCTGGAATTTTCCACATTGAATTTATGTTTCTTTACAGGTGGTAAACGAATATTTTTTCCGACGAACAAAATTATTCACCATTTTCAAAAGTTGTAATTGGTATATGTATAATCACCGTTGGTATATTATTTGCATAAATTTATATCAAACGCTTATTGAAATCATAAGTTATCTGTGCTTTATGGGTGAGTTTATAATTTATTTACATAGTGCATACCTTTCTGAGGAATCTGAACATCTTTCATCTAGGGAATAAAACCCCTGACTGCAGATCTGTTTAAAAATGCCAGTAAACACTGGAAACCTGCTGAAATAAAAACCAGGTCATTTGCAGGGTTGTCAAATGAATTACCGCTACACCGCAGCGGGACTTCTGATGTCTCAAGACTACATACAGGTCATATGGAAAAGAACCGATTGCCTAATGGGACCTCCAAAACCTCATAAGTTGCAGGTGAGTAAGCTCCTGGAAATTGACATCAGGCTGGTAAACTCAAAGACGGTCATCATGGAAGAACGGTGACCTTTGTTTAGAAAGTTTCACACAATCTAGGATTATACATAACGGATTCTAAAAAAGCCATAAAATTCATCAATAAATTTCATAATTAATATTATGAAAACAGTCGAATATTCAAAAGTCAGTATATGTTTGTTCTGTGCCCTTGAATATCCTTTTTCGTAGCAGCTACACTTTAAGCACATATCGATCTTTGGAATATGGCCAAGTGTAATACAGACATGTCGGAGAATGTATGAAACAAATGCTTGTTGTATGGTGGAAGGACAGCTAAGACAGTGTTGAGCCATGACTTTCTTCCGTGACAGTTTTCTGAATAATCTAGGCTGTTTTTGCCTGTGGAATCAAATTCCGGGTGGTGGATCTATCGAAAAATAACAAATAAGTGCTGGATACCTGCTTGAATCATACAACGATTATTCGTACGAGGCAGCCAAAAGTGTTGCCACTACATCACCTTAGCATGGATATAGACAGGCCTTCGAAACTTATAAAATAAATTTAAATAACAATTTTATTTTTCCAAATACATTTTGGTTAAGTTACATGATTTACTCAGGAAGGGGTTGCAGACGTAAGTCCTTATAGATCTTTCCAAATCATCTTTATTTATGGTAATTATTAAATATATTTTTGCAGTAGTGTATTTTTTAGTCTTGTTTTGAATTATTCAAGTGTTGGACTGCTCCTGATATCTTTTTCTATATTGTTCCATATCTTTATTCCTGCATAATTAATATTCTCTTGTGATTTATTCATTATGATTCATTTGTGATTATCATTGTGATTATTCATTTTACTTCTTTGGTATACATAGGTCTTCATTTGTGTTTTATATATATATATATATTCTTTTTTCCAATTGTATAATATCTGAAAACTGATGTTCATTTATTCTTTTATATATTAGTATATACGGCTATTTTGAGTTTATAAAAGTTTTGAACTTTCAGTATTTTAAATTTCTTCCTTATATCTGAATTCATTTGAGATGTATTACTACTTCATAATTTTTCAATTGTTTTATTTTGCATTCTTTCCTACACTGAATTGCCATAAATTAAAGAATAGTATAAGTCTTTTTTTTTACTTCTATTGTTAGTAGTGTGTTTAGTCTATGTATAATACCCGTACCTCTTCGTACTTTTTTCATCACTTCATTAATGTGGGGATTCCAATTTAAATCCCCTGTTATTGTTAGGCCTAAGAATTTTGTTGACGATTTTCTTTCAAGTTTTATTTTGTCTATGTATAAATTATGGTTCTCCCCACCCCCTCATCTCCCAGTTCAATATTTTGTTTTTATGTTTAAATATTAAATAATGGGTTTTATCCGTTATTACGTTACGTATGGGTCTTGAATCACTTGTTCGAGTTTATCACATTTGTACTACATAGATACTCCTTCTTCTTTCTTCCCTTTTCTTGTCACATTATACCTTTTATAGTTAGTAGTATATTTTCATCTTCTTTCCATATTTCAGTAATTATCACTATTTCTGAATTCTGAGTTTTTTTCTATTATTTGTTCATACCAAAACTAGCAATTTTAATCATGTTGTATATTAATTTCCACGTTTGTTATACTGAACACTTCCATTAAAACGATTTCAATCAAATTAAAAAAATTTCAGTCAATTTCAAATCCTTTTCAGTGGCTGACTTTCATATATGCAATAATCTCTCCCACTAATGACTTTCAAAGGAAGGGGAAAAAGTATCACTAAACAGAAAGGTATGTTAATCTAAATGTTGCATTGAATAAGGACTGACTTTAATTTAATTTCAGTCCATTTCCCTTCACATATTTGCAGGCTTAGGACTGTCAAAACATTTGATAAATGCACTGGTGTGTTTAGAAACCATCCTCTTTTTTTTTTTTTTTTCTTAATGAGAATTTCTTTACTCAGCAAATTTTGTTATGTAGGACAGATTTCTTTATAAAAATATCTCCAAATACTCAAGTTAAGTCCATATTTAATGAATGTTTTCTTTTCTTTCTTCTGCACCATTTCGTGACTTTATTTCCATAACATATTTTCCGCGGCTCACAAAGATGCAAAATGCATATTATAGCAAGAACAGACTATCTCAATCGAACAATGCAAATGAAATGAAAGGACTCCCCCCTCCCCATAAATTAAGCACGGTACTTTTGTAACGGAATAGATGCGCATATGTGTATCTATACAATTCACACATTAAAATTTCATTTATATTGACAATAGCACCCTACTGGGGAGTAGAAGTAATGAACGCATTATCTCGACTGCAAAATAGAGGTAATGCATCCAATCAATTGTACTGCTAACCCGGATTTAGTTGTGACGATACCATGGAACTCATACCTAGGTTCTTCTCGCCATAGTTTAGGGTTCAGTTTCCTAAGCAACAGTTTCAGGAAAGTGTAGTTCCTTGCACAAAGTTCCTTGGAAAAGTGTAGGTCCTGGCACAACATGACCTTAAGTATCCTTACACTTTACAACACACAAAGCATCGATGTTTGAGTTTTAGAGCACAAGGAAAGGTTAATGCTGCATTAGGACCTACAGTTTCCCAAGGAACCTGAACCTCTTATGTTGTAGACCAGCGGTCGCCAACCTTTCGGACCTCATGAACCACTAAATTCATAATTTTAAATCCCGCGGACCACATTTCGTGAATTTAGTGCAATATAAAGGCAAAAATTGTCATTCAGAATATGAGAATTTCTTAGAATATTATTTTTGTTTTATTAAAAATACAAATAATATCCAGATTTTTCTGCACACCACCGGTTGGCGACCGCTGGTCTAGAGAACTAACCCAGGGATATCATAGACGTACGCAGAAAGTTCATAAGGGGGTTATAGGCTCAATGGGTGGGGGGTAATAGACTGGAGGGATACAACTCACATATTCCTATATTAAATATACAAAATTTCATTGCAATGGGGGTTACAACCCCCCCCCCATCAACACTCCCCTGCATACGGCAATGCGGAATATATAGTAGGCAATTCGTCAGTGATTTTTTTTTCACACCAAATTGAGAATTAGACCTGGGATAACGATGTGCTAAGCGAATGCCTTACCACCATAGGGCAAACATAAAATTAAATCCACACAAAATGTAGGACTTGACGTTTAAATACTTTTTTGTCAATTGAATCTTGTATGTATTAAATAAAAATTCACGGTCTTTTCAAATTTACGATCCTTATGAAGAAAGTGAATTAATTGATTCAATCAGATTTATATAAATTAAATATTTAACGGATATTGTGGATTAAAATTTTATAAAAATATTTACATTTCGTCATTTTTTTAGGTATTTAAATCTTTGGTTATTTGATGCAAAACAAGCCACTGACATTCTGTCTCATTAACAAAGTTGCTGAATGAAACTACAATACAGTGTAAAAATTTCATACATGCAAGCGTGTATATATATCCCTATTGCTTAAACGTAAAACTTTGGAGTATAACTACAACATATACTACTACGGTTTTCAAATATTATAAGCTACCTTGAAATGACTTCATACTATTTCTATAATTTGTGCATGTCTCCCGATACCCAAAGAAAAAAGTAGTTTATGAAATAACACCGAAACCATCTGTTGCAGGGATGGGGGGGGGGGCAAGTTTAATAGTAAAGTATCTTCAACTTAGGAGAGACGGTCTCTTTCAGGATATCTAACTTAAGGTGCCTTGCAATAATTATAAATAAAAAAAATGCGACTGCCATTTTTCATAAATCAACTGTTTCTGTTCCAAACTATATGTTTTTTGTAATAGGCATTGCATTTATATAACTATAAATCGGACACTTTAAACAACAGTAATAACAAAGAAATAACAATCTACAAAATACCCATATGAGAAATAACAAAACGGGGGAGTATAAAAACACACATACAATGTATGAAATAACCATACATAATATAGGTATATTTGAGCTACATTATTATCAATAGTAGCTAGAAAATAGCGCAAATTATCCAGATACAGTAAAACCACCCTAAGGCGACCACCGTTGGTTCCGTGAAAAAGTGGTCGATCAGAGATCTGGGTCTATGAATGGAGGTTTGTTTGTTTGGTTTTACGGCTCAAAGACTACAGTGGTCATGCTGCGCCGGGACCTACTGTTTTCCGAGGAATCCGAACCTCTTAAGGCCTAGGGAACCAAACCCCGGACTACAGTGAGCAGTGCGATCTTTATGAGATCTCTGAGTAAGCGTTCTTTTTGCACTGCTGGGAGTCGAACCCGGATTAGCCGCGCAATAGGAGAACGCGTTACCACACTGCGCCACCGCAGGGCACTATGAATGGAGGCAAATTTAGTATTGGATCTATGGGGGGAGGAAATCCATTTCCAGAAAAGATGGTCGTTAAGAAAGGTTTTACTCCATTAACTAGAATTAAATTAACAAAATTGTGGAAAGCTTGAAGACAACTGAGCTCATATTAGTATTGCCGAATCGGCTAAAAATTACCAACCAAGCCAAATTTTTATATATATATATACTTAAACACCATTTTAATATTTCATTAACTATTCTTAGTATTGGATTATGTTATGTTCTTCGGTAGTAGTAGTCAGACAACACCCCAAAAACAAAAGAACACAAATGCCTTTCAAAAAATAGGCACTTTAAGGGTAAAAAAATGGACACATGGGAGGTCCGGCAAAATAAATAAATATCCATATATAGCAAAATAAAATTCAGTTGATGACCACACACATGATTACATTTACTTACACTATAAAATAACTATGTCTCTGAGTTTATTTGTACGATATCACTTAAATAAAAAAGCTCTGTACCACGCTATAAATTAAGGTCTTCATTGGCAGCTTTCGGTGCTTGGACTTGGATAATGAAGGGCTGGCTTGGCACTTCTGAGTTTGTACAAGTATGTGAAGTGGCAGCCTTCAGAACATGCGATTGGGCAGCAACGGACTGCAGTCCATGGACAATGTTCACAGCTGTCGCTCCCTTCAGCTGATGCGTGGTCTGCAGCAACTCACTGGGCAAGGCAGTCCGCAGAGTCATGCCCGTTGATGGACTGATGATGCGGGCTAATAAAGGAGCATGTCGAATATTTTTACTTGAACCCATAGACTGTGGAACTGGTATAACCTTAATACTGTGAAGAGCTCGCATATTCAACGAAGTCGCTGCCCGTAGTCCATGCTGGCTAGAGAGCATTGACGCGTTTGTAATAGGTGATGTCATCACATAAGTAGACACCATTGGTTTAAGGGTTTCTTGGGTCCCTGTTTTGAGAAACGAGTTATTCTGTCAATTAAATTACTCATAATAAAAACTCAACTAAACATAGAGCGATGAAACTGACTAATCCTTTTTGCTGATACCTTTTTCCAAATAACAACTATGTTACAAAAGCTAATTAATAAAGTAATTAAATTTACACATTTAATTTAGATGCTAATTCGATTAGCCATTAAAACACCCATAAGGAAACTGATCAGGTGTTTTTAGTTGTATTGCTTTAATGCCTAAACTGAGATCAAACGAACAACTCAAAGCTAACACCAAATCATAGTAAGTTTGAAACATCCATGTTTTTTAAGATTCAAAGCCTATTTAATGAATAGACTAGGTATACAAGAGCATCAGTTCATTGAGCATTTGTTCTTAAAACCTGTTAAAATTTTAAAATAGACCTGCAAATTAACGTTCATCTACTATTGATGATAAAACTATTTTTAATAAACAATGGAACTCACCTATTACGAGAGATGACGGGTTTTTCCCAACACCATAATTCCCCATATTGGGTGTAAGAGCAGCCGTGGATGAAATGACATGATTTGGAGCACCAGCACTGTCCAAAATTCGGCCAAGATCTGTCACCGTTGGTTTAATTTCAGCGAGACTATGCGAAGGAATGGTTATCCTTTTAATTTCGGATAAGTCTCTTTGCGATGAAGATACTTTCGTCTCCAGTGAAGAAAGGCCTGCCCCTTGGTTGAAAGAGAGCATGGTGGAGGGTCCCATTACTGATGCAGATGATATTAAAGACTCCTGACCGCTGTTTTCTTGACTCACCACAGATAACCTAGGTAATCTAAAAAAATAACCAATTAAAACATTTACAATAATTGAGTATTCCATATGAGCAGAAATGGAAGCAGTTTTAACTATTCCAAGCTTCTTATCCTTCAAAACATCATTCACTTCAAGTATAAAATTCAGATGTTTGATTTTCACATCTTCCGATGTGAAAAACAAGCATCGGAAATGAATATGAAAGATGGTCCCAGCTTCCAGATTGCCACACAATCATAAACCACCATAGTTTATTATGTAAGGCACTATTACCCTCCACACAATTGCTAAATGGTTAACACAATTGCCAAATAATGGTCAACACACAAAGCCACCGGGACACGTTTTTGTAATTTCAGTTATAGTTTACTTGGATTGAACTTACGGACCTGTTAGCAAAATCAATACATTTAACCATTGTTAAATTAAACTCTGTGCTGTACCAAACAGCTAACGATGACAAAATGTGAGGCATCAGGATATAATATTTCACTAGCACCACAATGGTTACCATATGATTGACAGCATCGTAATACCATATAGCATCAAATCATTTCAAAGTTCTTATGAAATAGAGAAATTAATTAGAAAAACAGATGCAACTTACTTTAATTCTGAGGAAATACTTGATGAAGGATGTCGCGATTGGAACAGATTTACATTTGATGCTGGAATAGTCTGTTGGGCAAAGTTTGCACCTTGAATTTTAATGTTTTGTACAGTGTTTGTCCCGTGCTTCAGTAAGTTCCCAGAGGTAGCTCCCGTAACAAGATTACCTAATGACAGGAGCTGGGAGCCATGTAGGAACCTGGCTACAACGGGATTACTATTAAGGACAGATGAATCTGCAGTAGAAAGTTCCTCCGCAGACAGCAACGGGAGCGATGACAAGTTACCACCTGTACGCAATGCTGAATCTGGCTTGATGACAATGGTTTGAAAACCTGACATAGCTTTTGAGGTTGGGGCCACACGGTGAGTGGAAACCAATTTGGATTTAGGAATAGTCCCTGATGTCGAAGATACTAAGGATGCTGCCGTGGCTGTTGGAACACAAGTGAGAGTTGATGATGTGGCCATAGTCTGATGACTGAGCACAGGTTGCAGCACAGGAGGTTGCCCAACAAAGGAAGGCGATGAAGACTTCATGTCAACACTTAGTACTCCGATACATGGTGCAACAGTACCTGAAGACACCGGTTGCTCAACCGTAGTTGGCCCAACTTGAAAAGAGCCTACACTCACGAATTGTGCAGCATTTACATTGGCGATGACAGTCTTCGGACTAGGAAGGGATTGAACAGAGCCTTGAGAAGGTGGTCTTGAATTGCTTCCATCTGGCTGAAATGATGAAAATACACTAGATGCTAAGGAATGTTGGGGACTGCAGATAGCAGTGTTTGTAGAAGCAATCGAATGTCTCATAGAAATCGATGAGCACATAGATGATGCTGACGAGGCTAAGTTTGTCTGAACCAACTCAGACTTATGAGGATTGTTTAAATTATCAGGTATCACAGGAACAGAAAGTTTTGTATTTGCATGAATGGACAACGGTAAATTACGTATAAGATGGCGATTCACTGCCGGATGGCTATGTTTAGGACTTCCCTGTAAAATGAAATAAACAATATATAACAATCAGATTGTAAAAGATCAATGTTTATACAATTTTCCTTTTCCAGACCATATACAATCACTACCATACAAAAAAATTACTATATACTAAAAATGCCATGACTTACAAAATACAAAAGCATTTATTTTTATGAATTGATGTACAGCATTTTACAGTTTTCATGTCTTACTAATGAAAGTCATTAATGGAAGAATATTCAAGGTTTCGAAATACAGAAATTAATATCATTTTAGATCACATGACACATTGAATTTTACATCATTTTTTCATTTTATTAATAGTCAATTTCAATTCGTTAATAGTCAATAATAGTTATTGTCAATAAAAGTCAATAAAATAAATAGTCAATAATAGTCATTAATAGTCAATTTCAATTCGTTAATAGTCAATTTTAATTCATTAATAGTCAAATATATATGTAAAGCCTCTTCTAACAACCACCTTCCTTATCTACCACTTTTTCTGGAAACAGATTTTCCCTCCCCCATAGACCCAATGCTAAATTTACCTCCATTCAGAGACCACCTCTCTGAGTGATGCTTTTCCGCGGAACTGACTGTAGTTGCCTTAGGAATGTTTTACTGTATTTCGTGATCGTATAGGCAGTAGCAGAAACTTTTCTGCCAGTCTGCGACACTGACTTTGGAATTTGAAAACAATCTGCAGCATAATTTTAACTTTTTTTTTCTTTTTGAAGTTTGCATAAAATACATAGGCACCTTATGCGTCATTTTGTCAAAAAGTTTAGTTTTTCATAAACGTGGAAATTTGAAAAAATATAATAAATATTAAAACTAAAATATTTAATATTGTATTTTAATTTTTTTTAATTTCATATTATTTTAAGAAAATAATCATATATTGTTTTTCGTAAAATTAAACATTTCAAAATAGCCAAGACTAAACTTTCACCACAGTTGAATAATAAAACTGTAGCTTTTATTACTGCAACACTTAATTTTTATTGAAAAAAAAATGACAAATAAGATTTTACTTTCTTAATTAAACGTTGAATGCCATTAAAATTATTACACTTTTCCCAAAAAAATAAATAAATAGGCTTTATTCAAATTTTTTTTAAATTAAAATGTAACTAAAAATGCCTTAATTTATTTTTTTTAAATATGTACGACAGAAATTTTTAAAAAATGGGTCCCTGAAAAGATGAAAGGATAGGGTGCCTTTATTTTTACACTTTATTTGAAGTAGCTTAGAAAGAAATTCAAATCCCTCCCCCCCGCCTATGATTTAAAAAAATTTCTAGCGTATGCATTGCATGTTAAATGCCATTTAAATGTGTTTAGTTATATACAGTGTTGTGAATTAGCAATAGAATGAGTTCAAATTCAAATCAGTTTTGCATCATCTTAAAGGTGGGGGGGGGGAGCAAAATGACCCTCTTTACAGGACAATAAATCTATCCTCGAATTTCCATAGTTTTCACATTGTGGGTCATAATAACCCCTGAATTTCTAAATATGCAATCCATAATCAAAATAATCTAGTATTCCCAATACTTAAATAAATTGAAAAACAAGTGAATGGCAAACTGAAACCAGAACCAAACCCTCTCCTTCCCTCCTATCTCAATTTGAAGATCTATTTTTAAACTCCAGCCATGTGCACTAGATCAAAGTCGAAGCAGACCAAATTACTACTGATTTTCTCACTAGTTTTCTGTTCACTATTTGCTAACATGCCACATGCTCCTTCCTTCCTTTGAGTTTAGCTTATCTCTTTTATTTTCCCTTTTTTTAAATAAATCTAAAAGTTTTAAATTTATACTTGCGATAGTTTTGAAAATTTTGTACTTTAGAATAATTCTAAAAAAATCACAGAATTAAAATTTAGAACTACAAATAACATTTTTTATTTTGTACAAAATTACACAATTGGTCAAGAGTGGACTGGGCCTACTGGTCCCCAGGGTGGTGTGTCCTCATGGATGACAGGACTCGCACCATCCAAAAATTCAAGGTATGCACCCTGTGACAGGACGCATTCCGCCCCTGCAATAGGCCATATAATTGTACGATTCTCCTTGGCTCTGCTACCCACCATAATTTGTAGACACTTTCAAAATTAAACTGATTTCGATTCATCTGTTCATAACGTTACAGAAGGTCACGTTGTATGGCAGCTGCAGACATAAAACTGTAGAAACTTTTAATTTTCAGGGCTTTCGCTTTTTAGCGAAAATAGGATTAAATTTTTTCACAAAATGCGAAAAAAAAACTTAACACAGCTGAAAGGTTGTCTAAAACATTACCAGTCAAGGTGGATACATATTACAACTTCTTTCCAGAATGAAATCTTGAAAAATGCATTTTACGATTTTTGAAAATAATTTTTTCATTACACTACAAACAAGAATTTTTTTCCAGCTAGGCGGCCATTTTAGTGCGACATCGAAAATACGAATTTTATTCGACTCGAAATGAACTTCTGTTGATGACCGGTAGAAATACACTATATGCCCAAAAATCTATAGACACTTTGTATTTTTAATTTTTTTCGAATTTCTAAAAAACTACTCTGCCAATTATTCTCTAACTTTGGAGATATATAGAACATGCTTAAGTGCACACTTTCCAATAAAGTTTCGGTGACTTGTGCATTTAGGGGACCACCCACATATTGACAAAGTGAAAAAATATATTTGATCACCCTGTATCATAAAAAGCTGGAAATTATTTGTAACTTTCAGAAAATATTTAACCAGCTATGCTTAATGCCTGTGTGCATTTTTGTAAAACAAACATGTATATTCATGAAGATAGAAACGTTTCTTTAAGAAAACCCAAATTTTGTCACATATTTTTTGCTTATAATATCCACAATTTTCAGTCAAATTTCACGAAACTTACAGAACATTTGTCAACGTACAAGAAAAATATTATACTTAAATTAGAAATTAATATATTGAATACACGATGAGATATGAGCATTTGAAGAAAATAATTTTTTACTGCGCATGCGCGAAAGATATGAATAACTTTCTTTCATAATTTTGTAGTCAATAGTATAGGGCAACTTAAAAAAAATACCAGTGGGATATCTTGAAAATTCAGAAAGTTATCGATGATATAGTGAGCCGTATTTCTCTAATTCTCTGAAAGTAGCTAGATGATAAGGGTTTTTTCCACAAATTGTCATATTCCAAATTACCAAACACCCCTGTTCTGAAAATGAAATATTCCAGATTTATGCAAATAAGGATCAAAAGTATCCGGACACCCCTCTACGTGGTGGATTCTGTTAGTGACGTCAAATTTCTAGCTCTCAGACAAGTATAAAAGAAGTCTGACGAGTTAACAATTATAATTTCAAAGCTAGAAAAGTAAAATGGGAGGAAAGGGCGAGCTAAATGATTTTGAACGTGGTGAAGTCATTGGTTGTCACCGCTGTGGAAAATCTGTTCGTGAGATTTCTGTGATGTTACGAGTGCCCCGTTCCACCGTTAATGATGTTATCGTAAAGTGGGAACATACGGGGACTACAACGGTGCATCCACGACCTGGTCGACCACTCCGTCTAGTAGACAGGGAACGCAGAGTGATGAAAAGAGTTGTGAAAGTGAACCGCATGAAATCGGCGGAAAAAGTTCGTGCGGATTTTCAAAAAGCCTCTGGATGCAACGTCAGCACAAAAACAGTTCGTCAGGAACTGCAAAGTCTTGGTTTTCATGGCCGAGCAGCTGCATATAAACCAAGCATTACCGCAACCAATGCCAAGCGTCGCTTACAATGGTGCAAAGCATGCAAAACATGGAGCCTGCAGCAGTGGTGTCAAGTGTTATGGAGCGATGAATCATGGTACACTATTTGGCGCCCTGCGGTGGCGCAGTGTGGTAACGCGTTCGCCTAGTGCGCCGTTAATCCGGGTTCGACTCCCAACAGTGTACAAAGAACGCTTACTCAGAGATCTCATAAAAGATCGCACTGCTCACTGTAGTCCGGGGTTTGGTTCCCTAGGCCATAAGAGGTTCGGATTCCTCGGAAAACAGTAGGTCCCGGCGCAGCATGACCATTGTAGTCTTTGAGCCGTAAAACCACAAAACAAACAAACAACCACTATTTGGCAATCAGATGGTAGAGACTGGATGTGGAGAATGCTGGGTAAACGCTTTTTACTTGACTGTATTGTGCCGCAAGTTAAGTTTGATGGTGGAAGCATAATGGTTTGGGGTGGTTTCTCATGGTTCGAGCTTGGCACTTTAATTCCTTTGAAGGGAACTCTGAAGACGGGAGGCTATCTCGACATTTCGGACAATTCCACGCTGCCCACATTGTGGCAACAATTTGGAGTGGGTCCATTCTTGTTTCAACAAGATCGTGCTCCTATCCACACAGAAAGGGCTGTATAGAGCTGGTTTGCTGACATGGATGTTGAGGAATTGGACGTGCCTGCTCAGAGCCCAGACCTAAATCCCATAGAACACCTATGGGATGAATTAGAACGTCGACTACGAGCTAGGCCAAAATGGCCCACATTGGCGCAAGAGCTGATTAATATTCTTTTGCAAGAATGGCATGCAATTCCCACTGAAAAATTCCAGAAACTAGTAGATAGCCTCCCAGATAGAGTGGCAGTCATCACTGCAACAAAAGGTGGTCCCACTTCATACTAATTTTTGACTTCTTGTTGGTTTGTTGTATTTTTATGGCGCAAGGACAACAATGGTCATTCTGCACCAAGCAAGGTTTTTGACTTCTGTAAAGGAGAAGCAAAACAATCAGGTGTGCGGATACCTTTGATCCTTATTTACATAAATCTGGAATATTTCATTTTTAGAACAGGGGTGTTTGGTAATTTGGAACATGACAATTTGCGAAGAAAAAAAAAAACTTATCATCTAGCTACTTTCATGAATCTTTCAATCTAAAACATGGTTTTTATTTCATCCATCTATCTCAATTTTAGCTTGAGTAATAATAGTTTTTGTAATTGCACATAAGCAGAAAATCATGCTTTTTTTCCGGATTTCAGAGGCCTATAACTTAAAAAATACTGCAGTTCAAAATCTAAAAATTTAGATTTTTCACTATCTCTGGGTGTACATCTAATGAGCCAAATTTGAAAAAAAATCCAAGAGGGTAAAGTTTTTCCATTGGATCACTTGAAATGACCCTTTAGCTATCTATCTAGCGTATATGGGCATTAGAGGTAGTTTTATTGATTTGCAGTGCAACAGTGATTTAAAGAAGAAATTAAACTTAAGGGTCATTCAATTCTATTCTAAATACGTCAATAAGAACAGCTTCCTAACCATCTGACAGCATGCTCTGGAATGTTAGTATTTGGGAAAACTTTCACCTACACATAGGCATGCGCCAAAAGTTCATAAGTAGGGGTTGCAGGCATACAATCGGGAGTTACAGAGCTATAACTCCATATATTCATATGTATATATACAAAAATTTCATCGCAATGGGGGGCTACAACCCCCATAAACCCCCCATTCTGCATACACCATTGCGTCTATGAACAGCTTTTTCCCTTAAGAATGAAATTGGCCGAATCAAAAGTTAGGACCAGAATAACTGACGTCCACCTTGTAAGCACTTTTAGGATTGCAATATCAAAAATAAGACCGGATATTGACAGGCTTGTTAAAAATAAGCAGTGCCAAAAATCTCACTATAAGATTTGATTTCGCTTTATATATTAATAACTAAAAGTATCATAAATATTATTTTTCTCCCATAGGTATTTTACATTGAAATATATATTCAATCCCAGAGGTTGATCCAGAAAATATATTCAGGTGGGCGCACAAAACCAATATAGAGAGCTTAGAAAAAACAACAACAAAAGCGGATCCGCCTAGATCTACCTTTGTTCAAGCTTAATATTGCTGGTAGGGTAGTGTGGCCTGCGGGCCAACAAGAATAAGCAAAATTGGCCCTTGGACTGAAAAAGATTGAAGGACCCCGGTATAAGAGAAATCTCAACAAATTAAATTTTTATAAAATGAACCATATTTATTCTAAAAACAAATACAATACATAGCTGACCATGCAAATTGGCATTATTAAAGATCCAAAAAATCTGATCTCAGCTAATGTATGGGTAAAAATGGGATTGGGCGTCAACTCAGCGTGAACGAACTCTAGATAGATGCCTACTGAACTGGCTTGCAGTTTTCAAATTGTGCCTCAAATGGTATCATAGATCACTACAGTAAAACTCACAATATAAATTTTAAATAAAACTAGTTGACAGGTATTTATTCTATTAGAAAAAAAAATGTATTGTGGAGATGAATTCCTCTCTTAAAATGTAAAATAGAAATTTACCAGAATCCTAGGACTGCCACCCCCTCGAGGACTATGAGATGTACCAGGACTGACAGTAGTAACATCAACATTCAAATATGCAGCACATGATTCTGAACTTGATGTTGCAGGTGCAGATACTGATACGGATGTTCTCGATGAGTCCCTATTTTTCTAAGGAGGAAAAAAAAACACCCACTATTAGTATACATACAGAGACTATACATTTGCACTATATAACTTTGTAAGTACTATAATTTTGCGGTAACGTTTTAAATAATAATAGAACTTCATCACATTTAAAAATTCACTGCAAAATTTGCCGATTTGATCTACAGATGTAAGCTTCTAAACTGAATCTCCCCCGAAAGTTTAATTTTGCACTTACACCAGGTGTAATGCAGTTTTGCTTTTAACTTCAATATAACTTGTGTATGAGCTATGTTGCCACTACTTTACTTTACAATTCTCATATATAATATGAATAATAACATTATTATATAAATAATAACGCTTGTAAAATATGTAAATGTTGGGATTTAGGAGTGTAAATGTAAAATATTTTGTAGCATTATCATACAATAAATCACTATACAGGATGCATTGAAGTTAATACTTACAATGTCAGTATTTAAAGTCTAATTTGAAAATAAAATAATTAGAAAAAAAGACACACATACTGGTTTAGGACTTTTGTTCTTTTGGACAGCCTTCCTAGCTTTAGCAGCAGCTGCTTGAGCTTGATGAATGCGCTCTGAAAGAAATATAAAATTGAACATTCTAAAAATAATGGAAAAGATAAAATTTTACACATAATCACAGTTCATTAAACATATGCGAACAGTGTGTCTTAATTATAACGGCGTTTTTAATTTAATTATCATTCGTCAAATTTTTTCAAGTTCAAATATGGATGGCGAACCAGCTTACCAAATTCTTCCTCTGTTCTATTGCGATGAAGATAGATCCACAGTTTACGATTTACATCATATTTAACACAAGGGTCCTTCTCGTAATGCAGACGGTCCAAAGCTCCACTAACAACAGTGTGAATCTAAGTCATATAGATTAAAAAAAAAAACATAAAATATGAGATATTGCAAAATTAAAATGCAGCACCTCCAGTTTTACCTGGTGGACGTTGTCTAAAGCAAACTTTTTTATAAACACTATTTCAAAATTATACTCCTTCATTTCCATAATGCAGTGGTTCCCAACCTGGGGGTCGTGAACAGGTTTCTGGAGAATGGCCGAAACTATTTTTAGTTGCAATTATTTTTATAAAGAATTTCATACCAAATGTTTCCAACGCTTTTATATTTCAACATGGCTACACACATTGCAATGTTCTACTAACGGTTGTTAACTTTATATCTATAATATACATTAATTTATATAATTAATATAACATAATATGATATACATAATATAATATGATATACATAACATAATATGATATACATAATATAACATAATATGATATACATAATATAACATATGATATACATAATATAACATAATATGATATACATAATATAATATAATATGATATATAATATAACATAATATGATATACATAATATAACATAATATGACATACATAATATACTATAATATGATATACATAATATAACATAATATGATATACATAATATAACATAATATGATATACATAATATAACATAATATGATATACATAATATAACATAATATGATATACACATAACATAATATGATATACATAATATATATCATAATATGATATACATAATATAACATAATATGTTATATACATAATGTAACATATATATAATTAATATAATATACATTGTTATATCTAATGTCCCCTTTTACTCTGCATAATAAAAGCATTTTAACAAATGTATGCAAATGAACAAGTACGGTCACAGATCATTTGGTTATTATAAAAGGGGGTCGTGGATTACTCAGCTACTATAGAAGTGGGTCGTGGATTACTTGGATACTATAAAAGTGTGCCACGGCTTGAAAAAGGTTGGGAACCACTGCCATAATGCATGTTTAAGCACCTAACAATTTACAGCGTTATTGGAGCCACAGAACATATTATGATACATCAATGCAAAACCAAATAAATAATTACACAGTCCTTTTTTTTCCTTCAATTCTAGTTTCCGTTCACATTGCGCCACACTTCAAACCAGTACTGACACCTTTAGTCATATTTAAACTGTGAAACCTTGCATCAGTTTTCCATATCTTCTACACTACTTCCTTCCTCCAACATACCTATAGTCCGTTCGTGCAGACTTGACATCTGATCCTGTTAGCAGACGGGTTGTTCCAATGTAGTTTAGGTAAGGGTGTCTTGCCAAAACTGGTTTTTGTGTGTGAAAAACAGTCTCCTACATACCCTTCTCTAAACTGCAATGGAACAACCCATCTAGTAACGGGATTGGACGTCAACTCAGCACAAGCGAACTATAGATAAATGCCTACTGAGCTGGCTTGCAGTTTTCAAATTGTGCCTCAAACAGTATTATAGGGAAGGGTGGGGGGGGGTCAAGGTCTCCCATTTGGCAGCAAGAGACAGCTAGATACACTGTTTTGAAGAATTTATTTTTTTAGGTAATATCTTGCAACATTACATCATGGTTCCCACTCCTTTGTCCTGGTGAAATTCAAGGACTTTTCAAGGACCAAATAATTTTTTCAAGGACCTTACATTGTTAATCGCAATATACATAAAAATTAAAAATGCAAGACATTATAAGCATAACACTGAAATTAGAGTGTTTAATTATATTGTTCTTTTCAACTTAACACACTGCCATCAAAAGCTACCCTTTTTGCATCCCTTATATTAGCCATGCTCAGTGGGCGGGGAGGAAGGAAGCCATGTCCGGAGCACTACTGACTTTATTCCGGCAATAAGGAGAAATACCCTTTTTTTCCTTTTGCCAAAACATGAAAAAAACTTTTTTGAGAAAAATACAAGGACTTTTCAAAGGTCAACCACATTTTTAGCAATTTTCAAGGGCCCTGACTTAGCAAAAAAAATCAAGGACTTTTCAAGGACCGTGGGAACCATGTACATATGGAGAAAGGGACTATTGTTCCTGTCCTCAATAGCTTAGCAGTTAAGGCACTTCGGGCTTAATGGAGGGACTCTAGTTAGACTCTGGGCAGAGGGTGGAAAACGATGTCAATTTTTTCCTATGCCTAAAAAGATCTAATTTGTGCTCAAACCTGGATGTCAAAATTATTAACCACATTGTTTTGCTTAACACCATATGACATGATCAGCCATGTCATATGATGTTAAGCAAATGACATGGTCTGTCATAAAGCTACTTGAACCCCCCATATAATTTTCGAATTTATACGGCCCTGGTCTCAAATGACAACCCTTCATTTCTACCATTTACCCGATCAGTTGGCAGGAAGTATGATATAAAAAAAAAGCTTGGACTGAAGCGAAAAAAATGCTTGTGTGAAAAAACAGCACTTAATAGCTTATCGGTCAAAGCAATGGCATACAAACTGGATTACCACCGATTCGAATCCAGTGTGGGGGGGGGGGTAATAATTTTCTCTTTGCATTCTCATGCGTCAAAAATGCTTTGAACTTCAATCAAATGTGGAGGGTTAAAAACTGATTTCTTTAATTCCATAATGACCTTCCTTCTTTAACTAGGGGGAGTTTTCCCTTGACAAAAATAAATATGCAAACTAAAAGATGGGTCTCTCAGCAATGCTACAATCATTTTTTATTTATGAGCGAAGTTTTGATGATGTATCCCTTCATAATTTATAGCTGCCAAATTTATAGAATGATGGATATTTGTGTTCCAAACTCAATAATTGGAGATTTTTGTTGTTGGTGGTGGTGGTGGTTATATTTTTTATGCCACAAGGGTAGCATGGGTCATTCTACACCAAACAAGGTGAGGCTGTACATTAGGGTGGAGTGAAACAAGTGAATTTTTAATTTATTTTTTTTATTTTAAAATCCAATACCGCGGAAAAGTTGTCTTATACGCTGCATAGTATTGTGGTAAAATTTGGTCGAATTTCGTTAATATCTTCTGCTTCCCCAACAACCTTGAATGTTCCATATTTTTGTGTTTTTTGATGGTATTGGCTTGGAAGTAGGAAATTCTACAATAGGCTTCTTTTATAGTCAGAATAATTTTATATGTTAATATGTAATTAACCATATTTTAACTCTAATGACTTAATTACTAATTTTAGTAATGTAATTACTAAGTTTAATAATTTGATAATACGAATAATACAGATTTAGTCAAATGCATGAACTAAAAGATGAATCACATTTACACACTGCACTATCGAAAAGTGTGCTCCTACCTCCTTCTTTAAAGCTCTGAATCTTGGCGTTGTATGTTTTATTGTTTTGTTTGCCTTTAAATGGTTTCATAAGCTTCATATATTTTGTATGCTTGCAAGAGTTGTAAAATTCTGTTATGGGAAGCTGTAGGAATGGATGCTTTATGCCAAATTTGTTGTAACTTACCTGCCACTTACTTGGCTATTTCAAACAAACGTTAGCTCCTCTCAACTTTCCTTTTAATTGAACCTTGTCTATGCACAAATTTTCATAACTTGTTCATAAGCTGGTAGCATAGTTTCACTTAATTCCGATGGTGTTCCGAACACAGGGCAGCTCACGGCACATCTTATTTTCACACCTAACAGCCTTGGTGATACGAATTCGTTTGATTTCACTATCACTCATAGGCGTACACAGAAAATTCATAAAGAGGAGTTATAGGCTCAATGGAGAAATTACAGAGCTACAACTCACATATTCCTATGTTAAATATACAAAATTTCATTGCAATGGGGGGTTACAACCCCATCAATACCCCCTGTGCGTACATCATTGTATGCATATGCTAGTGACACACTTAACACGCGAAAATGAACAAAATGTAAAATTCCAAAGAAGATAAATAGCCACAGCTAATTATTTCACTCTTTGCCTTGACGGACAACAATGTAATACTTATTTATGCAAGGTATTTAGAATATGAATTTACGAGTAACCAGTGGCGGTTCTAGGCTGGGGGCCCATGGCTCCCTCCCCCCCATCATATATAAAAGGATTTTATTATATTGCTTATGTACACGGATGTCTAGAACCGCTACCACGAGTAACTAATTAACCGTCTAAACACTTGAGTTTTTCAATAAATTCGACGACGTTGCTGTGGCAGATGAAATTATCAGAATCCAAAGATATTTCAGAGCATTAATAAATAATGCATTAAGTTGCTTTCGCACGTTATTAGATCTAATCATCACAATTTTTATTTCTGAAAATAAATTGTATGGTTTATTGGCAATTTCACAATTTTTACAAGTTTCAACGTCGTTGGGGAGGCAAACATTTTTTTCCAAAAATTACAAAAATTATATAGGAATCCTAACTAACTCCAGAGGCAACTTTTGCACACTATTGGATTTAAAATTTCAAACTTTCATTTTTTCACTCCACCCTACTGTACATACAGTTCAATAATTGGAGACGATGAAAACAGGTAGATTCCACAATTTCATAAACCTAAAAATCTTTATAGTGTATTGGACAGTAATCTTCTATGTTGATTCCTACACAACTACCTGCTTGAATGCAAGCAATCTACCACCAGAAAAGGGGAAAAACAGGAACCCATGTTCACCAAAAGTAAGTTGCCAGAAATAATGTTTAACTTCAAATTTTGTCAGTTCATTAGATTATTCTTTAGACAAAGTAATTTCAGAAAATTTTATCAATTTAAGGACTATGGTTCAAATTAATTAAAACTGGTTATAAAACATTTATAATCGTATACAGTAGAACCTGTCTTTTTCAAATATCACAGGAACAAAGAGAAAAATGGAGATGGAGAGTTTGAGAGATATAAAGGTTTTTATATACACATTGCATACAATACACATAAAATTAAGGCTAGAAATACAATTTCCAAGATACACAGGTTTTCGAGATAGACAGGTTTTACCGTATAATCTAAG
This sequence comes from Dysdera silvatica, assembly GCA_006491805.2. Taxonomy (NCBI): domain Eukaryota; kingdom Metazoa; phylum Arthropoda; class Arachnida; order Araneae; family Dysderidae; genus Dysdera; species Dysdera silvatica. The sequence continues at coordinate 114,723,897 of QLNU02014802.1, read as the reverse complement.
ACAAGCTTTAGGAAGGAACTTCACATCTGAGTCTTGGTGGAAGGGTAGTCAAAACATATATTCAAAATAGTAAAATAGAATTTATTGGCTGTTAAAGAGAGAAAAATTACAGCATCTGAAAGAAACCGTCACATTTGAACCCAGGAAAATAAAATAAACGCTGTATTTAATTTTCACATATGTAAACAAATAAAATTTACAAATCAATATTAAAATCAACCATATGCATATTTACCATTAACGTACAACAACGCCTTGCCATAAGCAAAAATCTGCGATTACTACTTCAAAGTGACTACTCTCCTCCTATCCATTACTAATAATTTCTATTCTTAACAATTATTATATAATTAACTACTACCCTTCTATATGACTAGTAAATCGTTTATGCACCAAAAATATACACCCTGTAAGGATTCTTAATACCAAATAGGAAAAAATTATATATCTTACATACGATACCTGTTGGTCACTGGCCAAGGATAAGTACTGAGAATCCTTCAACAACTCACAGATATCAGCACGAGTACCTTCACCATTTGGCAATCTTGCAGCGGCGTCTCGAACTGGAAGTAAATGTTTGGGGTCAAGCTTAACTGGGATAGTGGTTTAATGGGCAGAAGGCGAAACGATAAGGAAACTTCATCAAGTATACAGCAAACTATTCAAACATTACCTAATGAAAGAATAGTAACAAATGGTGGCCTATCAGAAATCAACAGAGAATGTTCTCGTGCCTTGTTTACGCCACTCTCTTTACCATAAACACCTTTAACAGGACCAACAACTGACTCGTAGCCATGAACTCTAAACGTAGAAGCTTTGTGTGGATTCTGGTAGCGAATACATTCCTGAAATTAAAAATTTAACTAGTATGGCAATTGATACGAAAAGATTAAAAACAAAGAATGTATCACTGCCGATATGAACAAACTTACTTGTTTGCGGTATAAGAGCTTCTCCTCATCCGTTGTAGCTCGTACTGTCCATCCTGTTAACCTAAATACAACGACAGCACTTGATATAACAGAATGCGAGAATAAATAACATTCACCATGCATGAGTACAATAATATTTTACAACTCAAAGTCAAACTGAAGCATTTTATAATGCTATGGATAGGTGGAATTACTAGTAGTTTAGTTAAAAAAAAATGCAACTTGTAAGTACAGGGATTTATGTTGAAAATCCTTGCTCCTTAAGGAACATCTAATTATGAAATATGCATATGATGAAGTTTCTCTAGATGGCCAACCCCCAAAAACAGCCACTAAATGCCCAGTACCAAATAAAAAAAGGCCTAGAAATAATGTAAACATAAACCCTATTCGGCGGCCACCTCTGTTAAGGCCAAGGGAAAGCATAAGAAAGGACCACTTGGTCTGTTGGTTGGTTGTATTTTATGGTGCAAGGACAGCGAGAGTCATTCTGCACCAAACAATGTGGTACCGCACATTCGATTTTATAATAAGAATAAATTAAGACTAAAATATTTAAAATGTATTGAAAGAAATGTATTAATAAACTTAGATGATATGGGAGAAGCCAATATAAGATAAAAAGTTAATGGGGGTTTGCTACGATTGGTCTGAGGCCGATTTGTCCAAAGGCAGTTTGTCCTATTTTCAATGCTATGTTCTATCAGTTAGTATAAATGCAATCTTTTCAGTAAGATCGTTTGTCATTCATTCAAAATTTATAGTATTATTTAATGTATTTGATTATTTATTAATTCATGAATTATAATTTTAATTCACAACTTATATTAATTCATAAATTGTCATTTTAATTCATGAATTATTTTAATTCACGAATTGCCTTTTTTTTCAGAATTTTTTCAGGAAGAGGGAGCCTAGATACCCCATATTTATAGTCAGTGACTAGATCTAGAGGATTTTTTGCTTATACAACGGTATGATGGCATTGATGTACATGCTTAGAGGGGGTAAAGTTGTAAACGGGGATTATTTTAGGGATTGATTCCTCTCACACCCAAAATTTCAGTATAGTATACTCTCGATATAACGGCCTTAGATCTAGCCACCTTTCCAATATAACAACATGCAACTTCAGTCTAGAAAGCATCACCATAGAACACAAGGCTAATTTGTTACCCGGACAATGAACAAAAACCAACACAGCTATTCGTTAGACTGACCGTTTTCGGAAAACGAAAAGTTGTATTGTAAAATTGCATATTTTACAAACAAAGCTGTGTTTAGATTCTTTCAAGTACATTTCAACTTGGACCACTTCGAAAGTGGATGAGTAAATATCTTTCATCGTCTCTGTTGTGTAGATTTTGAAGGTAAGACCCTCGCTGAGGTAGCTCTTCATGGCTTTATCTCTCTCCTTATGGCCATAGGCGTGGCCACAGGGGTGCTAAAGCACATTTACAGGGACATCATATTAAGTATGCAGTCCCGTTTATTTAGCAACATAACCTTATTCTACTAGCTTTATACCACCGAATTGCATAGCCATAGAACCCATGGCCGTAGCTAGAAATTTTTTTCGTGAGACCAATTTTTTTCCCAACGATTGACTACGAACAAAAAAATCTTCGTTTACACAACAAAAAACAACATAACTTTTCCATTTCTGAGGGGGCAGTCCCTTAGATCCCCCTTGCCCATGACACGCCCCTAATTGTGAAATCCCTACCCATGCTTATGCTTCTGGCTTTCAAACTTGCTCGTGTCAATAATAGTTAATTCCAGTATTTCATAAGATCGAAAAAAAAAATGAAAAGTAAGGGTTAGGGTGGGCTGCAAACCTTGGTTATTTCATCGACACCTATAGTTGATAGAAATGTTCCCCTTCTCCCTCTGATTCATATGGTAAAGAAAAAGAATGTATATCAACTTTTCAAATACATGTGCAGTAATGCATTTACTTTAAAAACTAACTTAGCAATGTACTTCCACCTCTCTTAACTGCGACATTATCTGTGTTGGACTAATCATCCCTTTGACCAGTCGGCATTGGACCAATCATCCCTTTGGACCAGTCGGCATTGGACTAATCATCCCTTTGGACCAGTCGGCATTGGACTAATCGTCCCTTTGGACCAGTTGGCATTGGACTAATCGTCCCTTTGGACCAGTTGGCATTGGACTAATCGTCCCTTTGGACCAATCGGCATTGAACTAATCATCCCTGTGGACGAATTGGATTTGGACCAATCGGCATTGGACTAATCGTCCCGTTGGACGAATCAGCATTGGACCATTCATCCAGGACCAGACTATGGGCCTTACGCTAACAATATGTGCCGGTTTAATTAGCCCTTTTGAAAAAAGCACTATCACAGAGCGAGATACAAATCCAAAATTCGAAAATGTTTGTACTGCACATATGTCAGCATGGAGAAAAAAAATACGAGATATCTCACTCATGATGATTCTCCGTGCTTTCTTTCCCTTCCATTGTCTAAACATGGAATTCATCAAACAGAATATTTAATGATTAGTTTCGTCAAGTAATTAAATTTCATCAAAATCATTAAATGTTCTGCAATCCTTGTTCAGAAAAATAAAAATAAACGAAAAGGAAAACTGACGAAATTGATAGCTTTTTGGCTGTTGTCACCAAAAAAGGTTGGCATAGTCGCCTAAGAACAAAGGAGGATGCCAAAAATGACATATGGGCGTTCCACAACAAATCAAATGCCATTCGACGCGCCTCACTGAGTAGATGAAATATGTCAATGGACACAAAGCTGTCAGATCATACAGTCACGAGTTAGAGGTCATAGAAGGTCATTCTGTGAGGAGAATCTCCAATGTTATTAGGCATCTGATTTGTTATGGAACGCTGATAGACAAAATCCTAATAACATTGGAGATCCTCCTCACAGAATGACATTCTATGACCTATAACTCGTTACTTCATGATCTGACAGCTTTGCGCCCATTGCATTGACACATTTTATCTACTCAGTGAGACGCGTCGAATGGCGTCTGATTTGTTGTGGAACGCCGTAGGCAAAATCCCATAGACATCTGGCATCATCCTTAATTGCAAATATTCGCATTTCGGTTGCCTGTGGCAACCCTGTAAATAAGGATTTGAGGAAATAGAGACCAAGAAAGGAGTGGTTTGTGAATTGAGAAATTTAGAGAAAACACGTTAAAAATGACACCATATTAAAAATGGGACAAACTAGAAAAAGTTAAAAATTTGTATTTTTTAATAAAAAGACTATGAAATGGGTTATTTAAAACAAGACCAATGACTTAATGTAATCTTCGAACCACTTATACACTTGGCGTGCTAAAAACTGAACCCAAGTCACCAAGGTTAAAGGTAAGTCGTATACGCTGGGCCATTCTGAGATGCTATTTCCATTCCGAAACATTTACCCATTTGAGAGAATGAACGCAAATCTTAATTTCAAGTGAACCTTTGTTAATGGTTCATCGACTGAATTTTAATGCTGCACGGGCAGCAAGTTCAACCTGTGTTCGTTTGTTAATGCGTCAGCTTCCTTCTCCAATGTGATTTATTTATTCTCGTAAGAACCATTCATTTTCGTGCCAGGTCAACATGACAAACAAAGTCCACTCGATGTTTATTTGCTGTATCGTCGGGACATTTCTTCTATATTATTGGTACCAGAACGAACTCTAAAATTTATAAAAATCTGGTTTTAAGCAAAGTAAATTTAAACTTCCTTTGCAGTGTCAGTATCACATATTGTGATACTTATTGCAGTTCCAATTAATGTTGGTTAATATTATTGATACACACACATACACACACACAGATAGTATCTAGAAAAAAAAGTAATGATAATAATGAAATTATATCTTGTAAAGTATTATATATATATAGTGTACATATATGTATGTGTGTGTGTGTATTATTACCTGAGTATTTGACACATCACAGGGTTCAAATTGAAATTCATTGGGACAATTATAGTGTGACGGCTGATGGTTTTCCTTTATAGTAGTGTGCAAACAAGAAATTATTATAATACTATACGAGATATAATTATATATATTTATTTTATAGCTTTAATCTAGACATCCTGCATGCACAGATACCATACCACGCCAGAAGACATTAATCACATTATAACATCCTAGCACTCAAAAGGCACACAACCAGTGGCCACCCTTCCCAATTCCCCCCACTCCTGAATACTCACTCGAAGATACACAAGTGTTTCATAATATAACACTATTTAGGATAGTTTTATTACCATTTTTTTAAGGTTATGAGTGGAGTAACGCGACTTTAAAAGTGAGCCATCTCCAGTTGTTTGTTATGTCTCCCTCGAATGAAAAGAGTCACATGTCATATATATACATCAACATCATGTCGAAAATTATATGTGCATGAATTGTGACCTTTTTATCCAAAGGGGAAGGGCATGGTGAATGATTAGGGATGGCTCACTTTTGAAGACACGCTAAGACACTACAGGACACTACTGTGCCACTGCACCCATGCGCTTTAACACAAACAACTAAAAGTGCACATGAGATTAGCGATCTCATTTAGACTAAAAGAACACCTTCGCATTTTTATCGAAGTTATTTAGATCATTAGTAAAGCCTTGAAAATGCCCTTAAACAAAAACAGCCAAAGTTGCAAGTTCTTGATTTTAGCGTGATGCTAACAATATTTACTCAATACTTAAGAGATTTACACAATCTTGAATGTAAAAATCTGCTCATCTACTACTCTCTCATCTTTTTGTCTACCCTGGTAATTTCCAATCACACTACTTTCTCATGGTATCACCATTTCCCCTTGCAGTTTCAATAATTATAATACATATGGTAAAACCTGTCCATGTGAGTTATTAAACATTTAATTCAATATATAATTTCAGTACTTTGTCTTAAAAATTGGCTTTACAATTGGCTTACAATTACTGCAGCACTGATACACCATGTAACAACGTAAACTGAAAATATGCCACTCCCAATCACATACAATAATTCCATGTTTCGTATATAATAATAATAATCCTTAACAAAACATTGAAATAAAAGCAGAAGTTTATCTTTGAAAAGGATATTTGTCTAGTCTTGTAATAACAATATAGCTTCTATGAGTCTTTCTTTCAAAAACACCATTAATTATAAAATTTAAAAAAAAATTAATTATTTGTTAGCATTCTTTACTGCCTCCATTAATATCAAAATGCATATTAATATATGAAACGTACTATTCCCCAACAAACAGAAGCCTATTGTTTGTTTGTTTGGCTTTTTTATGGCGCAAGAGCATCTGGGCTATACTGCGCCAAACATGGTAAAATCAAAGACTGTAGTAAAAGCCAGTACTTTTTAAAAATTTAAAAACGTGCGTATGGTCAGCATGGTCATTTAAAATGTCAGACAGTGATGAAGAGTTAAAAGTAAGAAAACAAAAGCCTACCGACAGGGAGAGTGTAATGAGAGCAAATGCTATCCATGCAACACTTTTGGGTTAAATAGAGACTGTGAAAAGATTTACAATGTTTTTACAAGGCGGTTTCATATGTTGCCTATTTTATTATCTTGGCAACAACCCCAATGGAAAAGTCTAACTACTCCTCTGTGAACAAATAATACACATCGAATGGCAAGAAGAGTATACAAGCAGATGAACGTACACTCTTGGTGGCGGTGGTGAACCTTGAGACATTTCCAAAACATCGAGCGACACATCATCTTTATTTTCAAGCCAATGCTGACAGAGGGCGCTCAGCTGTTCCTCGGAATCTCGTCCCATGCCAATCCATTGCCATTGCTGCTGTTTCTCCTTGTAATCCAAGAAAGGCACGAAATTTTCTGGCAAAATACCTAAAAAAAAGCTACTTTGTTAAAACACCTAGCCGACTAGTTTGAACGTTATGCGTTCACAACAGATATAAACAGTAATTAAAAGTGCACTAAATTTACTAGTGCATGTACACCTGAAAATGGATACAGTGGATTTCCTCTTAAATGGTCCTACTTTAATTGGTTACAGCTTCAACCAGCTCCTCTTTCAGCTTGAAGACCTACAGTGGTACAATGGGAAAGCATTCGACCAGCATGCATCCCAACTGAGCCCTAAAAACGAATGTTTGCCAACTAACTACTCACTGTAGTCCAGGGGTTGGTTCCCTAGGCCTTGAAAGATTCAGAGTCCTTGAAAAACCGTAGGTTCCATCTCAGTATAACCCTTGCTCTCCTTGCACCGAAAAATGAAAACAAACCTCAATCCTTCAGCTTAGTTGAAGTTAGGTTTTAACTGCTTAATTTTAGTCAAGAAAGAGAGAATCTACACCATAAGCTACTTTAATAGCTAAGAATCAAGAATATCTTAACAACAATGTTAGTTAATGTAAGATATTGTTATCCTCCTGAGTGATAACACAATTGCCAAATAATGGTCAACACACAAAGCCACCATGGCGAGTTTTCAATGAGTTTTCAGGGGGAGGATTTATTATATTTAATAATTTTCGACACCCATGTAAAAGTTCAAGCAATTATGTTGTCCCTGAGAAGGGTAATAATATCTTACATCCTTATGTATGGAGAAAGAGAGCATTGTTCCTGTCCTCATTCGTCTAGCGGTCAAGACATTTCTGGCTCAACGGAGGGACCCTGGTTCGACTCCAGGATGGCGACGGCGTCTCTTTTTCACCTAAACTCTAAAAACTCTAGCTTGTACTTCTACGTGATTGTCGAAAATTAAGTATAATGTTAATTAATTGTTAAACGACAAACCATCTTAAACTTTCTAATGAGGGGAAAAGGGAGTTGAGATAAACGACATGATAAACTTACTAATAAGATCGCCAGCTAAAAACCTAAGAGCAGAAGAGACAAGATCAGACCATGACTCTTGTGCATGGGCCCAGTCGTGATAAGCTGCAGTAGGACTTTCTTGCCAAACTCGAACCTTCTCTTCCAACTATAATTACATAAACAAAGAAAAACTCAGCTGAGAACCAGGGGAACACAAAACATAAGCAAACGTTAGTCAGAAACTTATTGTATGTATTTTGATGTGTTTGCTGTCCACATTGTCTCAAGTGATAGTCTATAAAAATATGAGCAACACCCAAGTGAAGCAAGTGCTTAGAAAGACTTCTGAAACTATGTATGCACATAAATGTCTGGAGGCGATTTCCAACTAATGGGATAAGGGTGTTTGGGGAAACGTTAAAAAAAGAAAACAAGGAAAAATGAATAAAAAACAAATGGAATAGCATACATTTCGATCATCTTTTTCTGTTCAATGGTGTTTTTCCTCTATCCCTTAAAAGTCGTTAACAAAAGAGATTACTGCAATTAGAAACTAGTTAATGGTTAACATTTACCAGGGAGAGACCACCATCTTTTCAAAAAAATTAAACAATAAAATTACATTTTTAAAAAAACGAAGGGTGCATAGTGATAAAATTTTAGCATTTCAATCAGTCTACTACTAACTGAAAAAGACGAGAATCACTAATGTAAAGAGAGAGAAAAAAAAACTAAAAAGACAAACCTTTCTAACCAACATAGAATAATCCAGACATACAATTCAGACTTTTACTAATTTGAGTAGTTTCCATTCAAATTAATGATGTAATTTGGCTACTCCGTACATAAATAGTACTTTTTATAGGATATTATTACCCTTTGCAGGGTAAACACAATTAGGGATGTTTTAATTAAGGGGCTAGGGGGGAATCCCTAGAAAATTTCTGCTACACATTGAGGTATAGGGTTTAGTTAGCCCCCCCACCAATAGCCTCCAGACTTCGAAGCACGCACATGTCCCCTCTTGTCGTACTAACAAATAAAATACTGTCATTCTGCCCTCTCAAATGAGACAAAAAATCATGGTGTTGAGGATAGGGAAAGGGCGACATTTATAATTACTTTATGTACATTATTTTTATAAATAGATTTAGTTTCTTTGGCAACAATTTTTTGAATTTTTTGGATATTGGGGGGTGGAGGTGTGTAAGAGCAGATGCAGAACAAAATTTCAGGGAGAGTACAAAGCTTGAAAATTTCACTTGTAAGTTTAGTTTTATTTTTTACTTGAAAATAATTATTTTTAATGTAAATTTATTATTCTCAGGGGGGAGGAGGGGGGGATATCCCGTGCCTGGATCCACCATTGGAGAGCAGTGTTTTTTTAAACGATTTTTTAGATTTAGAAAAAAAAGGATTGAGGGTGCCTTCTTGGGGAGAGCTATTTGACAGAATTCTATGGTAAATAAATTGCAGTTAAAAAGGGCAAGTGCCCAGCGTGCCCATTTATAAATACGGCACTGGCCAGGGATCTCAGCCCCTAAAGCTTGTTTTTCAAAAAATATTGTAGAATTTTATTTAAAATTTTTGTTTTGTATGAAATTTTACATGACAATGAAAATTATTCTTGGATGTTAAAAAGATAATCAAAATATTCTTCTACGGTACATCTTGTATGCATCATGTTTTTTTACAAAGGTTAAGTCTTCATCTACTCTATAATAAGGATAAGGTATATAAATTACAAATATATTATACCTCTCTGAGTCTTCAATGCAAAATTAACATTAGGAAATGTAATCATTAATGTTATATACTTGTCTGCCTAGATATTTAGCATTAAATATATTATTAAATACATCACCAATATTAAAGAATTTTAAGCCCCACTGTAGCTTTTTGAGGGACCCCCATCCCTCCATAACAAGCATATGGTTATGGGCCTGTTTCAGCAGCTTGAATGTTTTTTCTGTTAGGTATTTTCAATTCCAGAAATAAAAAAAAGTTGGTTTTATGTGTCTTGTGGGGGCCTGCAACCATAAGATTCAGATACCAATAGATCAAGACCATAAAATTCTGGATTTAAAAGGGATCCATGGCTTTATAAAAGTAGAAGAACGGTTGCTATAACACATGCAGAAACAGATAATGATAATGTTCTTATTTGAAGGAAAGTAAAAAAAAAAAGTACAATCAGAACGTTCTTCAGAATGTGAATCTGTTCTTTCCATGTACATATACGAACAGTATCTGCTCCCTACGCACCCATGACATCAAAAAGGCTTGCCAAAATCGACCAATACGAAGAAAAGTGCAGATTGACCTGCCTTCTATTCCAGCTATCTTGGATTCAAATGACTAATACTTAACAACTTTAAAGTAAACAATTTTTAAAGACTTTGATAACAAATAAATCATATAGTGACACAGTGTGCGAAATTAATAAAGAATTATCAACACAAAACTGCTGCAGTGCAAATTTATTACTATCCTGTACTTGACTAGCACACAGGTCCTATAAGCATAATGAATATAAGTTTAAATATTGAGGTATTAACAAATTACCGATATCGATACCACCAACCAATAGCGAATGAAAAGTATCGATACCTAACCATATCAGTAGAATAATAATGTAACTAAATACGATTGCAAAACTGGTCAACGTATAAAGCCACCAGGAGAAGTTTTTTAGAATTTTCATATAATAACATGGGTGCAGCACTTAGCACATTAAATTTACTATGGAGCACATACCCTTCATTTCTTCCGAAGCATATTAAAATTAACCAAGGTTTTGAATTCTTTTTGAGCACTTACCTTCGAAGCAGAGACCTTAGAGTCTCCGCTTTCACAAAAAAAGTCTCTAAGTAACGAAAAAAAGCAAGTGGGATACGGAAAGTACTCTTGAGACACAGAAGGAATTCTGAAAGCAGACACTCTTATTAAAGAGGATGTTAAGTTTAATAATATTAGATGCAAGAATAAATAAATACACACATGAAGTGTAAGATACGGTGAAACTTGGTTATAACACAGATATAACAAATTTATGGCTATAACAAACAAATAATTTCGATTAGTTTGATATAATGTAAAATATATATATGGTTATATCGAGTAACGGTTATAGCGAATAATGGCTATAATGAAGAAAATCGTCTGGTTTCTTGATGTTCATTATTATAGCAGAATTAGACTGTATGTACATTTTGTGTCACAGAAAGAAATCACAAAATACAATCGGTATACCTACTACAAAATTATTCGCCTAAATAAAGATTGTAAAGAACTTTCAAAAGTCATAAGTGCTCAGAGAATTTGCATATTTGGCAGGTTTAGTTTGCATTTTGTGTTTTTACGCACATATTTAATGTCTGGTGTGCATACTTTACGAGTCAAGATTATATTGTGGATCATCTGTAATCAGACAGACAATATAACATGACCTCACAATACATTTAAGCATAATCCAAGCTTACTGGAAGTGAAATTTCGTAAGTCCAACAGCAGTAGTCATAACCCCCAGGCATATTTACAAAATAAGCACGGAAATAGGACAAGAAATATAACAGTAGTGATATTACAAAGAATAATAATAATTTTAAATAACACAGTCTCTATTTTAAAGTGTGTATGATTATATATAAAGCAGAGGTGATTTGTATGGCCAAAATCCCTTACAGATTAGATAATTTAGCTAAAAATATTTTTTTTCAAGTTTTAGTTATATATTTGGCAAACATTTTCTCCTGAGAAATATATGGGTTTAATAATTTTATATTAGTTTTGGTGCAAAATGGTAACTTTTGGAAGAGTTTAGTCAAAAGTACAAATTTTTCAGTAGGTAATGTGGTATGAAAAGCACAGTTCAGGAAAATTATTTTAATAAGTTATTTATTATAACAATGAATTACGAATTTCCCTGATTTTGGCCTTTGTATTTCAAATTTCCCTGACATTTCCAGGTTTTGCAGATCAGTAAACACCCTGCATAAAATTAGGTACATTCCGATTAACAGGATTCCCATTCATATAATGGAGAAAAAAATTTCTTGACTTTTCCAGCTTTTCCCTGAGTTTGCCGGCGAAATTCCCTCACTAATCACGAGTAATTTTCAACTGAACTTTAGTTGTGGGGAAAATGGCCTTACATTTGTGGGAGATTTAGCTATTCAAAATAGAAAATAAGAAAGTTTTCCACGACTTTCCCAGGTTTGGCCAAGAAATCTTGTTTTTCCATGACCTTTAGACTTCAAATTTCATGATAATTAAAGGTTCTCCAAGTTGCATGGAAACTTAGATTACTGTCTTTTTGCGTTTAACGAGATTTATTCTCCATCCTTTGGAAGTCGTCAATGAGAAAGTTCCTGCATTTCCATTTAACAACAGCATTTTGTGATTGTGGCAAAAGCTTCAGGAAATCACACGCATTTCGACTGGTGTCTTAACTTTTTTTTTGCATCTGTCCCTTGAAAGTCTTTAATGAAACAATCTAATTAGAAACTGGTTAAATGATTAATATTCCAAAGCAAGATAATTTTCAGGGCATAAAATACGATATTGTTAAATTGTGGACTATATAATAGTTCCACTATGTAGGTGACAAAAACATGTGCAAAGAAAGAGCGCATTAAGCCTTACATGTTTTCGCAAACCCGATCATTCTCTTTCTCCAACTTGAAGACTTTCATCTCTGCTTTAAATTGATTTTCTATTATGAAGGATATGTTTGCCTCGGTGGTTTTTTCTCTGTTGTTCATGAAAGGGGTTTCTTCCTGATGTGTTGGTCTTGCGAGAGTCGAGGCATGCTTATCATTTTCAACAGGAGTAGTTTTGTGTGCTTTATCGGTATTCTCTTGAACTTTTGGCTTTTTCTTTGATTGACCTTCTGTTAAAAATAATTGAAATAATTGGCTTAGACAGTTAAAAACAACGTCAATATAAACACATATAAACTAGACCAAAAGAAAACAGATATGTTATTACCTAATTTAAGCAGAGGCCTTTTTGAAAGATTCGCTCTTGAAATCATGTCCTCTAAGTCCACTTTAGATGTATCGAGATCTGGATGTGTCTAAAAGATGACAATTACAAAAAAGTGTAAATGCAAATGTTAGAAAGCAATATAAACCCGGTGTTACAATGCAAATTTAGCTTTAACTTCTGGTCTGCAACATGCAATAATCAAATTTAAGTATTTTGTATCCTCATCAGCACATGAATGTCTTCAGTCGTTCAGATTTCACATTGTACAGACTGAGTAAAATGAACAGTAAAATAACAAAGAATTGCAAAATAGTAACCTACAGGATCATAAACTTTCTTTCGCTTATGCTTGAGTAGCATTTCTCGGTATCGTTCCTCTGACACTTCGATCATATCTAAACAACGATTTAAAAAGTGGCTGGAACCTAGAATGGCAGCAAACAATATATATATATCATCAAAGGCAAAGTTAATCAGTAATGAACAGATTATAATCAGTAATTAACA
>QLNU02014802.1:114700543-114710562 GCA_006491805.2 Dysdera silvatica | reverse complement strand
AAACACAGTAGCATTTAAGCTTATTTACATAAGAAGCAAAAGTGTCGTTAATGCCCTGGAGCTCAAGCATACACACACTTTTAAAATACAATGGCTCTTCAACGGGTCAAAACTGAAGAAAGTAAAAAAAAAAATCTGTATCTCATAGAGAGGAGATACATACATACACAGTACATTTTGTTCGTGATTTCTTACTATACTCCAACTTATAGAAAATTTCTAGTCATTGAAATTCAATTTGCCAAAGCTCCACTGTACAGTGAAACCTCGATCCATTGTTTTTCAGGGGGATGGGGAAAAACAAAATATATAGGAAAACATTCAAAATTGCAGAAGACGGCAATTTAACAATTATTATTTACTGTAATATACGTATGTTAGAATGCCGTACATTTTACAACTGTTAACACTACTTCTTGCTGAAAAATCCATGATTGGCATTTGTTTTATGTAAACATTACTCTTTAATTCATAATACGAGACTTCAAGACTTACAATGTTTTAAGAGATTCTGTCTTTCAAGTGTTCCCTCGTAATGACAAGATTCTCTTTTGAGAGCCAAACTTCGATCAGAAAAGATGAGTGTAGAGAAGTCCAGTCTCATCTGCGATGTAGATATCACATGACTCGTAGCCAACTATAAGGATGACAAATTTTCCCGCCACAATTCTGCGCTTTCGCTGTCCACTACAGCACTTTCTCGGACTAACTTCTTGTATATTAGGCCATGCAGGTTCCTGAATTTCGTTATCCAATCGTTAGACGCAGCAAAGTTTTGTATGTTTAGCTGAGTGGCAATCGGCTTTACCTTTTCACAAAGAATGTTTCTATTAACTGGAGTATTAGAAGCCCATGCCTGCTGGTACCACATAAAAAATACACTTTCCAGCTCAAGAAAAATCGACTCCCTATCAGTTTTCCTCTTCTTACTGGCGTTACCACATTTTTCGTCCTATTGTCATATTTTGTCCTTCTTTGCGATTACAAAATTTAGCATGCTTACAGATAAGCCAAGACGTTTCGCAATATGACACATTTCTCTTCACAAGTTTTTCTCTGCTATTTTTAATCTCTCATGCAAAGTTCTTACTTGCTTTTCATGTTGTGACATCATTCAAGGGTAATAAAATTATACAGGTACTGTACTGTATGTTAAAAATGAACAGGGATATGAAGTATGCATGTGCTAATGAAACAATGTCACAATAGCATTTAAATATACACAGCGTCATCAATAACCATTTTCAATCCACTGAAGCATGGAGGTCTCTCTGCTACCACAAACACACACAATATGGTGAAAGAAATAAAGATGTATCGGCCTTAAGCTCAACATGTTGGCAAGCTGGACCTACAGTTTAACCAAGGTTCAGAACTTCAGTCACCACAGCTAAAGTCCTAGGCTAAAGAGGGGCCCTAGTTGTGTCACACCCACCCACAGAAGGACTGCTACCAGGAAGGGGCTGTTTCGAAACGACGCCCTCAAGAGCCAGTATTCTAAGCAGTAAACAGCTGTGGGATATATATATGCGTGTGTTCAACTATTCACTAAAATCCTGAAAATTTAAGTTCCCCGTTCCATCCAAACACAGTTGACTCCTCCTGCTAAGCCAATACAGAACATATCGGAACTTCCCCAAGTTCCTCACTTACAGGCAGTTGTGATATCGTAAATTTTTACATCGCTCAAGACAAGGGGCAGCTGTGGCTGAAAGCATTAATGTTATAATCTATTTTACAAGTGTACACTTTTATGTTATGATTTTAAATAAAAATCCAATTGAAGAACACAGTGCTGGGGTAACATTTACATATGTGATGTGGTACAGTCTACTTAAACGCAAATTAATAAATATGTATACAAACATGGCTTAATTGTTGGCTTATGCAGCAAAAAAATAATGGAATATGGCATATTTTGTACTTTAAGTATTAGTATCGATATAGAGGTAAAAATCACACAAAAATGAAACACAAAATATATGTAACAATATTTTCAAAATTCTTATTCTCTACCTTATGGTCACATCTTTCTCGTCCTCATCATCACATGTTGGGAATGTTGGAAGTAGCATCTGAAAATAAGAATAATTAATGTACTCAATAGTTTCTGAACATGCGTCATCTGTATCAGTGGTTCCCAATTGGTGGTCTGCATAACCTACTCAGAGGGTTTGTGACACCATTCATAAAACTCGGAGGGTCTGTGACACCATTCACAAAACTCAGACGGGTACGTAACAAAATAAAACAACAGATGTTTTCAAAAATCAGACTTACAGAGCTAAAAACGTTATAAACTTATCTGCTTATAAAATCTCTTATGATTAAATTATAAAACCTCTTATGTAGGTCTTAACATTCACTGAATTCGTTAATTTCATAACATTCATTGAATTATGATGCAACAAAAGCGTGTTGAAAAAGAACGGTTACCCGACTAAATTTATCGCTCGTAACTAATGTGGTGTTAGTGGTGGAAACAGGAATGTAGAGGGTGAGACTAGGAAAACATAGGTGGTTTTGCCATATGTGGCGGGTGTCTCAGAAAAACTGTCTCGAATTCTCAGTTGTGTGAATGTTAAGACCTACTACAAACCTGTCTACACCCTGCGTGATCTATTACTTAAAGTTAAGGATCGCGTCCCTGAGGAGGAAAAATCTGGTGCTATTTACCAAATACCATGTGGAGACTGTGACAAGGTGTATGTTGGACAGACGGGAAGATCGATACGTCTACGAGGGAAGGAGCATATGCGTGCGGTAGCTAGGGGAGACGATTCAAACCAGTTGGCTGAACATGTCTTCAGGGAGGGTCACGAACCAGATTGGCATTCGATGAAAATATTACATCAGAATGTGACGAATCTGGGGAGTAGACTTTTTCTGGAATCATGGGAAACCTACGGTTTGAGGAGTCGTGCAATAAACATCGCAAAACCTCTACCAGAACCTTACAGGATTTTTGCAAAACCTCGAGTTGGGGGTGTTCATCTGACATCATCAGGTATCGGAGGTTCCCCGGCAAATATTTCCCCGGTTGGGGTTTCCCCAGTCAAAACTATACTGTAGCAGATGACGTCAGATGGGGATTCCCAACATGCGGGTATATAAGCTTAGGACTTTCACGAACTCTTCATTCTGCCTTCACTTGACAAAGGGAGCAGTTGGCTCCCGAAACGTCGTGTTTTTAAACCTTACGCCAGTGTCGAAATAACTGTTTGTTATGGAATCTCCTGGTGAAACTCTGTATTGTTTTATTATTACTTCTATGGTGAAAGAAGGCTCAAAATGAATATTTGCTAAAGGTATACACTGATACAAATATTTCAAAGGTGAGATCGCTGCAAACAAGAGAAAAACTTGTTATTTTTATATCTATCTTCTTTAAAAGAATTCTTTACAAAAGTACAGTCCATAATATTGAGTTAATTGGGAACCACTATTCTACATGAATAAATCTGAAAAGATTTATGTAGAACCATAAATGGTGAGAAAGTAAAATTCCACAAACTAAAAAACTCATACCTTCAATCGGTCCTTCTGTTTTTGATTCAGTTCATTTTCCCAAGTATCGATACTCAAAACTTCATTGAATACTTCTTCCTAAGGAATATACTTGACAATTATAAAACAAATTAATTCAAACAACAATTAAATAGTTATATAACACAGGTCATTAAGCTTTGCGATCATTGGACACACCACAGATAGTATTCAATCAATTTTTCTCATTGGCAAGCCATTTCTGGAGTTGCTTTATGATTGTTCTGCCAACTTTATGAAACTCTGACTACATGAAAAAGTAACGGCTTTACAAACTTGAAGTTCACCTTCATGAAAAAACCTCATGGTGGAGACAAGCTCAAAACAAGAACAGCTAAGAGCATCTACTGAAGAGTTAAAAACAAATAGGTCTGCACTAGAAGATGAACGATAATGTATTGATCTTATTTCGGAATTATAAAACAGTTAAATTTACTATTATTGCCAGTGTTGGCAAATACCCAAGTTTTTTCTTGAAAAACTCAACCTGATTCTAACCAAGTAATTCCAAAAACCTGAAGACTTTTCAGGGCTTTATGGGTTTTAGGATGGGATTTTTTTTTTTTTTTTTTTCAGAGCTTGGGGTCTTTTAGATATTAATGATTATTGGCAATTTGATAATTATTTAAATAAACAAATTCTACATATGGGCAAATTAAAGAGTATTTGATATTGCAAGTATTACCATTAGCATCCATCTACATCCATAATAAATTATTGTAATATAAACAAGTGAATTAAAAAAGTAGTTCAATAATTAAAAATAAATAAATAAAAATAAATTTAAAAAGAACTTTTCGTTTTATAAACTATCAATTGAAAATTCTAATTTACATATCTTCGATTTGAATATATCTTTATTTTGTAAAAGAAGATAATCTTTAAGAAATATATATAAGGCAACAGTAAAATAACATTTGAATATTAAGACTTGAAGAATGATGAGCACTATGCAAATTTAATTAAGTTGATAAATATACAATGTTTTTAGCATAGTTGATAATTTGCAACATGATTCGACGTACGTTCCAAGAGAGCAAGGTCTCCTCTCATCTGGAACAAAAGTGAAATAAACAACATTGAACAGAACGTTGCTTATTTCGCGTTTGTTCCAGACAAGGAGAGACCTTGTTCTCTCGGAACATGCGTTGAATCGTATTGTAAATGATTAACTACGCTAAAAATGTTGTGTATTTATCATCCTAATTACATTTAAATATAGTTATTTTGTTTGTAAAGCAACTTTAATTGAATTGCAAGTAAATCAGCACATTTAAAATACAGATGACACTAAACACTTTGTAAACTTAAGTCACAGACAATATTGATAAAACCCAGATGAATTTTTCATATTGAGTTCAATCAAGTGAAGTGTCTACCTATAAACTTTGTGCTCCTTTTTAGCCAATTGCAATACATAACATTTGATTCAATGACAAGAAAGTATACTTAAATTAAAAATAAGATCGTCTTTTATTAATTTCTGATTTTAAAGTATTATTTTGAAAAAACCCAACTGGGTTTTTTAATGATTTTTTCAAGTAGATTTTTTTTAAAAAATGCACCCAGGCTTTTTCGGGCTGGGCAAAATCGGTCTAACACTAATTATTGCAAAATATAATATATAAAATAATGATAAAAATAGTAATATAAAGCAATTAAAATAACAAAAATATAACTGTACGAATTACATTGTTCTGATGATTAAGTAAATAACAAGGTAAATTGCAACAGTTCACAAAGTCAGTTACAATACTCAGAATAGGACTTTACATATTATTCTCTTATATATTATTTGCTTGCATTTTATGACACAAGGACAACAAATGTCATGCTACACCGAGATCTATTTTCCAAAAAATTCTAACCTCTTACAGTACAGGGAACTGACCCTAATCTACAGTGAGCAGTTAGTTGCATGCATGCATGTTGTTGTTTTTTCTATTCCATTCTGTTCTATTGTGAGATAGGGGTTAAAATCCATGGTTGCCACCGGCCCTGGGACGACTAAATATCGGGAAATGACGATCAAAAATATGACTTCAGTCACCATCGTACTCGCCACTTTATCGTTTCCCAATACAATCCTGTCCGTTTTCACTCTGAAGGAAGATTACATTCTGAAACTGCAAACTGCTTATTATTCTTCATGAAAATGTTGACCGAACGAACCCTCCTAAGGCAGTGTTTAAAAATTTTGTGGCCACACGAAAGTGGCTACTAAATCAAGTGGCCTCTATCTAATAAACAAGGCCCTGCTAGCCAGTGGTGACTAATCAAATATCTGAGTTTTAAGCTTTATTGTAAGATGGACCTGGGGTTAAAAGCACAGTAATGGCGAACGTGTTACCACCAGATCACTGCAATGCCTTACATATTATGAATATTTGTTAATAAACAGATCTTTGATACTCCGATGTTGTTCTAATATAATTTATGCTACCCCCACCCCCTATCTTTAAATAAATGGTGGACTGTATTGAACAAGAAACATTAAAAAGGCAACCCCTCATTTTATGAGCTCTATCTTCAAAAACACTATTGCCACTAAATATATAAAATTTACATAATCATTATAATGATTGTTTTCATTCTTGTGTTGTTCTTTAGTTTAATTACTATATTTGGTAACAATATAAAAACAGCGCACAAAAACAGGACCAATAAATTCTAAAAAAATGTTAACTGAGTAATTTAAACTGAATAAATAAAAAATTTGAACTGAATATTATATATATATACACCAAAAGTAGATGCCTTCTTGTTTCACTCAGCTAAGACATGTTACATACACTAGTATGTAACATGTCCTGCTTGAAGGGAATCAAATGTACTCGTGAACAACAACATGCATGATACAAATATCTTTTCATCAAATATAATTGTTTATGGCAATATCTAAAATTTCTCATGTACAAATTCATCACCGTACTTACGTCGCAACAAAAACTTTGTGAAATTTCAAAGACCTTGTTAGCAAAGCAGCATTTCTCTAAAGTTTCCTTTCTTGAACTTGTACCTTCATCATCGCTATCCATGCCTGACATAAGAAATATGCGGTAAAAATAAATAAGAAATGAAACAATGAACATAGATTGACAAAACCGGTAACACAAATGGTAATAACAACACTGATCATAACTTCTGGCATCTACTGTTTTCGTAAAATTAGTTTTAAAGCTTGTTCTTTTAAAGCTAAGCTTTCTAGGGAGGGGCTACAGAGGGGACTCAGCCCTGTAAAAAATTCTTTTGCTTGCATGTCACGACAGATGGTCCAATTTAAAATAAGAAGACAGACCTCACATGGCAGAATCTTGCAGTTTCTCCTATCAACAAGCCATGCTATTAGCAACTGTATAAAGTATGAAAACAAAATTTTCATCCCGCCAATTTTCCTGCAAAGCGTTTCAAGTGTTTATGTTATCCCTGTGCTATCAGTACTAGCCAATCAAAGCACAGATAATGCATAAATGAATATACGAAATTGAAAGAGAAGAACAACAAGTGTCTAAAAGGGTGAATTTTGCAAAACGTTTTCTTTTTACAAGTTATGAATTAAATGTGTAAAAACTAGACATTCTTGGATTTTTGAATGTGAATATTTTGCATTTTATCATTCAATGTTTCAGTTTGCTATATATGTTATTTAGAAAATAAGGCTATAATTTTGTACTGACTTGGTTAAAGAAATTCTAAATATTTTATTTTTAAAACTAAAAAAATGGAAAATCCAGCAAATAATGGCAAATGATATTTTTTTCGTGGAAGTTTATAATCTGGCAGGTAATTAGATGAACAAATTTTTCTTAACATTAACCTTTCAACCATAATAATTTCAATATATGTTAACCGAAGGAACTGAGGGACGCATTTGCATGTAAAGGTTGGTCATAGGCTTGGCCAACATGTTTTTTTTTTTTAAATCTATTTTTCATTTTTAATAAACAAGACTGATAACTTCATGTGATTGTGATATACCATTTTCTTTATATTTTGAATGCATTTTTTATTAATAAATAATTAGTGTTATAATTTTTGATTCGTGCATTTTCATCATAACGCCCTATGATCAATAATGAGCCATGGTAACTGAAGAAGCGTAAAACGCACAGACAGTTTTCAATTATATGAAGTAGTGAAAATTATAAGGGTAAAAGTAATATTCGTTGCAAAACTGAATTACGTGAAAAATTGCAATCTTAAATATGCAATCTATGGTTTTATAAGGCTATTTTAAAACATTACAAAATTCACTTATATTCTTATAATTTTCACCTCTTCATATAATCTAAAATTTTTGCTATTTCCTAATAGTTGTTAGCATTGCTACAACTAACCTGAAAGTGCAGGGGAATGATTATTTTTTTTGGGGGGGTGGGGGCACTATATCTCCCACCTTAATAATCTGGTCTTAAATTTGTTTGTCCTACAGAAGAAAGCATTGCTGTAATTGATAAGCTTCAAATAAGAAAAGTACTAGTTAAATCTACCACAGATCTACAAGAAATAAATCAGTTTTTCTAAATTAGACTTGTAAAAGTCACCTTTCTCTTGAAAATTTTCCTCTACGTGTACCAAAAAAGCTGGGTAAATAAATTTCAAATTTCACCCTGAAGCTTTTGTCCCTTAATATTTTAGATTTTAAAATATTTTTTTAATGGCAGCTTTTAACTCTCTAAGCATTTCTCTCTCACTTAGTATACAAGGTGGACCAGCTTAAGTTGATACTGTAAGATATCTAAAAAAAAATAAGCATTTTACAAAAAAAAAAGTTTGAAACACAATTATTTACTTTTTCACACTGAATTTTTCATACGAATAAAAAATATAGGTTTCTCTTCAAAAAAATGTGTTTGACCTTGAAAACGACCCACAAGTAAAATACAGATGATTAAAAACACTTTTCTCCTTTTTAAGACAAGCAACTTTCGTTTCAAACATTTTTTTGTAAAACACTTATTTTTTTAGATATTTTACACTATCAACTTCAGCTGATCCATCCAGTATATGACAGCAGAACGTTATGTCCGAAACACCAAATTGTTACGTCTGTAACAAATTAATTTGTCTTTATGTTAATTACTACAAGTCAGATCTACTAAAGCTTTACTATTCTTAGAAGCTCAGAGTCTTCTGAACAGACATAGGAAAGTAAAGTTTAAAAAATCATGCATAATTATATGTATTAGTGCGACAATGTGGAATTTACTTTGTTTTATTTTTTTTATTACCAGTTTCCGTAATAGATGAAACTTTACATAAAATGGGGACAACCTAAATATTACCACAGTCTATTTCGTAAAAAAAACCTAGCTTCTTTGAATTATCCTGAGTCTAGATATAGAGATTTAAAGTGTGCAATACGTTACATCCGTAATGCTGGAATTGTCCATATATATATATATCATAATAAATATAATTATTTTGCTAGGAAACGGAAATGTTTTGGTCAATTTTCTGATTTCTTTGCGGGGTGGAAAAGGGGCTCACCACTTCACCCATTCTTGAAGTCACGAGCCGCCACTCTTCCTAACACCTTTGTTTGTTGTTCTTAAATATAACATTATGCTATAAAGTGGGCGATCATTAATTACCCTGGAAACAGAGTGATCGGGAATCAACCCGGTCCACGCTATGTGAATTATGACAGTATGCTTGACTACTTCATCTCACACATTTTTTGATCATACACTTCTTTGAAAGCAGTCTACGATTCTGCAAACCAGTCCTAAACCGAGGGTGTCCTTTCGAGATGGTAGTAATATTTTCCTGTAATCGCTGCAGCACTACCAACCATAGCAAAAATCTTTGTTTTCCTAATCTATGAATTTTGGAGCAAAAATAGCAAGATGTGATTTTTGACATTACATGTAAGATACTTAGAGTATTTTACATTATTTACTACCTCAGTGTTTGATGTGTAGATTTTTATTTGTTTTTTACGTAACATTGCATGTGTCTACGCAGCAATGATTACACAATACAGCAATTATCATATAATTATTACAGCAATTAATACACAACCAGGCCATAAAAGTATTAATAATGACAATCAACATTACACTTCTTTATAAAATTGCAAAGTAAGCGTAATCGTTGGTTGGTTATATTTTTATGTTGCAAAGGCAGCAAAAGCCATTCTACGTCAAACAAAGTAAGGCCATACATATGGATAAATATAATAGCTACAAAGTATAATCAGTGAGTTATGTATATATTGCTGTAAAAGACTTAAGAGCATTTGAAATAAATATTGATCACCCTACTACAAATGGCACGTATTAGCCTATAATTCCAGCAGCTCTCAAAGTCAAACGCCCCAGTTGTTTGGAGATAAAATACAAGAGCTCACAAATATGAATTGATAATCAAAGACATAGAAAATAGAAAACCCTTGAATTTTAAACCACACGTTTAGAATAACGAGACTCAGAGTCTTGGGGGGGGGGGGCAAATAAGTCACTTGTAATTTT